>JAODUO010000801.1:15000-105000 GCA_025642075.2 Ridgeia piscesae
TCGTTGACGGCTTGCACAAACACACATCGGTCAGTCCTTGTACAAAGGCACACCAGTCAGTCGTCCTTGTACAAAGACACATTGGTCAGTCCTTGTACATACACACACCAGTCAGACCTTGTACAAACACACACCGGTCCGTCCTTGTACAAAAATAGACCAATCAGCCCGTGGACAAACAAACGTCAGTCTTTCTATTTATTGTATTTACTTATTATTGTTTTATGATCGTTGCACACAATTTTTTTCACGAGATAACTAAGTGTTTTGCATTGCATTGCATTGCATTGCATTGCATTGCATTGCATTGCATTGCATTGCATTGCATTGCATTGCATTGCATTGCATTGCATTGCATTGCATTGCATTGCATTGCATTGCATTGCATTGCACCGCACCGCACCGCACCGCACCGCACCGCACCGCACCGCACCGCACCGCACCGCACCGCACCGCACCGCACCGCACCGCACCGCACCGCACCGCACCGCACCGCACCGCACCGCACCGCACCGCACCGCACCGCACCGCACCGCACCGCACCGCACCGCACCGCACCGCACCGCACCGCACCGCACCACGCGCACCGCACCGCACGCACCGCACCGCACCGCACCGCACCCCGCACCGCACCGCACCGCACCGCACCGCACCGCACCGCACCGCACCGCACCGCACCGCACCGCACCGCACCCGCACCGCACCGCACCGCACCGCACCGCACCGCACCGCACCGCACCGCACCGCACCGCACCGCACCGCACCGCACCGCACCGCACCGCACCGCACCGCACCGCACCGCACCGCACCGCACCGCACCGCACCGCACGCACGCACCGCACCGCACCGCACCGCACCGCACCACCGCACCGCCCGCACCGCACCGCACCGCACCGCACCGCACCGCACCGCACCGCACCGCACCGCACCGCACCGCACCGCACCGCACCGCACCGCACCACACCGCACCGCACCGCACCGCACCGCACCGCACCGCACCGCACCGCACGCACCGCACGCACTGCACCGCACCGCACCGCACCGCACCGCACCGCACCGCACCGCACTGCGCACCGCACCGCATGCACCGATTGCGTTAGCGTCCGCTCGACGCACCTGCACCGCACCGCACCGCACCGCACCGCACCGCACGCACCGTACTGCTGCACCGCACCGCACCGCACCGCACCGCACCGCACCTGCACTGCTGCGTCCGCCGCCGCCCGTGCACGTGCACCGCACGTACACCGATCGGACCGACTGCACGTGCTCGCACTGCCCGACCGCACCGCTGCACCGCACCGCACGCACCGCACCGACCGCATGCATCGCACGCTGCACTGCATGCACTGCTGCTCGCTAGTACTGCGAGCATGCATGCTGTGCTGTGCTGTCTGCTCTGCGTCGTTGCGATGCTTGCGTTGCGTTGCGTTGCGTTGCGTTGCGTGCTGTTGCGTTGCGTTGCGTTGTGTGTGCGTTGCTTGCGTTGCTTGCGTTGCGTGCTGGTCGTTGCGTTGCGTTGCGTTGCTGTTGCGTTGCGTTGCGTTGCGTTGCGTTGCGTTGCGTTGCGTGCAGTGCGTGCCGTGCGTGCAGTGCAGTGCAGTGCAGTGCAGTGCTGTGCTGTGCTGTGCTGTGCTGTGCTGTGCTGTGCTGTGCTGTGCTGTGCTGTGCTGTGCTGTGCTGTGCTGTGCTGTGCTGTGCTGTGCTGTGCTGTGCTGTGCTGTGCTGTGCTGTGCTGTGCTGTGCTGTGCTGTGCTGTTGGTTGGTTACATATTTCAAGAAATTTTATAACAGATCTGGTTGCAACTATTAAGATGGAGAGGCAACACTTATCAAGAAATATTTCTAAAGAGCTTGGTGATGAGGAGATACAAAGTGAAGAGGTGAGGGTGGGGTGAAGAGTCCAGGGTGGGGTGAAGAGGCGAGGGTGGGTGAAGAGGCGAGGGTGGGTGAAGAGGTGAGGCTGGAGGTAGGGGAAGAAGCAAGGGTCAGGTGAAGAAGTGGGGGTGGGTGAAGAGGCGAGAGTCGGGTGAAGAAGCAAGGGTGGGGTGAAGATGCGAGGGTGCAGTAATGAGGCTAGAGTGGGGTGAAAAAGAGAGGACGAGGTTGGGATGAAGAGGCTAGGATGGGGGTGAGAATGGGGTGAAGAGGCGAATGTAGGGTGAAGAACCGAGGGTACGGTGAGTAGACAATGGTGAGGAAAGAGGCGAGGGTGGGGAAGACGTTCAAGTGGGGGAAGAGCAGAAGATCGTGATAGGTGCTGATGAATCATCATGAGGGTGGATCACAATGGTTGAACCACCCCACAACGGGAGGAAAAGAAATCACAAAGACACTATATAATTTTGTTAGCTTACCCAAATCGCTTTGATACATATTTGAGGATAATATTGCTCAAATCTCCCACCATCTTGAAAGACTCCGGCTGGTATTTCGTGAGGTTGTGGTACATATCTTCGTACGCCTCCTAAACAGACAGCGACAACTTTTGCAATAAGCCCCCTGATATTAAAATAAATTTGATATAATTATGATACCCATCACACGTGCCATCTTCCCTCCAAATTGTCTGTGATTGGGGCGGGCCGTATCTTAACTCATTCCCATGCCGTATCTTAAAAACTTTCATTTGCTCTCCTCTAATTCTTCTGGTCTCTAATGTGGTTAATTCACATTCTTAACAGGCGTCTTTCGTAACAGAAATGTTTAAGTTCAGGAATATTAGATGATCTACGTTGCACTCTTTCTAGTTTATTGATGTCTTTTTTGTGGTATGGCATCCATGCCTGTAAGCAATATTCCTTAATGTGGCCTAACTATTGATTTATAACGGTATGATTAGCTTTTTCTCCATATACGTGATGTTTCTTCTAATCAGCCCCAATATTTGGTTGCCCTTTGCAGCAGCAAGTCCACATTGCTCCGAAACTGTCATGTCAGCACTAACTCCACAGGTCCTTTTCTTTTACACTTGTGCCTATTATAGTATATCGCCCATAAAGTATTCTTTGTTCACATTTCCGTGTCCTATGTGGATGCATTTACATCTGCCATTTGTCAGACCATTTGACCAACTTGGATAGATAATTTTGTAACTTGTCTTTACCTGCATATGTTTATACAGTTCTGAACACTATTGTATCATCTGCGAATTTAAGTACTTTACTTGATAAGTCATCATCCAAATCATTTATAAATATCAAAAATAATATGCGTCCTAACACCAACCCCTGCGCCACTCCATCAAACAGTTTGATATCTCACCCTCTACTATTACTCTGTGTCTTTTGTCTGTCAACCATGTTTGTATCCAACTGATCATACTTTCCCCGATACCATAGGCTTTTAGTTTAATTACCAATCTTTGATGTGACATTTTATCAAATGCTTTCTGAAAATCTAAGTTTACTACATCCATTACTTAACCATCATCTACCCACTTTTGTAATATCTTATAAAACAAAACCCAAGAGATTGGTTAGTCAAGACCTAGCTTTTAGGAATCCATGTTGAGATGCAGTTATTAATTTGTGTTTTACAAGACATTTTACCAAGTGGTCTCTAATAAACGTTTCTAATAATGTGCATAAAACTAATGTTAAGCTCACCGGTCTATAATTGTCTGTCTTACTCCTCGATCCCTTTTTGAATAATGGTGTAATATTTGTTTCTCTCCATTCTGAAGGACCGATTCCCATATTAAAGAATGTAGCAAGTGGTATACTGATTTGGTCTACAATTTCCAATTTTCGCGTGAGCTATGCTGCGTCAACTGTGAAGTGGCTGCTACAGCCATTGTAAACATCTCGCCGAGTCAAACCGGATGTACGGACACCCCCCTTGAGGGCGGCGCCCTGTTTCGAAAATAATTTACTTTACTTTAATATATGTATATAATATATATATATATATATATATATATATATATATAATATATAATATATATATATATATATATATATATATATATATATATATATATATATATATATACCGTGACGCTGTGCTTGACAAATTATAGTGACAAATGCTGTAAATTATAATGTTTTTATGTTTGGGCTGTGGTTGTTCCGGCGTTTCAGTCCCCCTTTAAGTTGACCGATATTCAGTAGTATGCGGACATGGGAATAAGCTATAGAAATCACTGGAACAAGAATCATCTTTATTCCCAACAAGAAACAAGCACGAAACGAACCAATAACGTTTCATTTACTACACACAACTGTCCACACACATGCAAACATGCAATGCATGCACATCCAGATCTGCTGGCCAAAGTTAATAACGATCCAAGTTGGCGTTGTTTCTCGAGCAGCTCGACAAAATTAATGAGGAATTCCCTATTTTTAAATAACGGATACATACAAGCAAGAAACGCTCCACCAGCGTCGATCGCATTTACTACAAACAATTAGTATTTCCATGAATACACGCCATGAAAATATTTCTACGTGCACACATGAATGCACGTCCATGTGTGCTCGAGAAATAACGAGCCAATTTGTGTTATTTCTCGAGCAGCTCGAAAAATTACAAATCAAGTTGGCGTTATTTCTCAAGTAGCTCGAAAGCTAAAACACTCGTTCTTTCTCATAAGAACTGATAAATACAAACAGGAAATGACCTAACAGCGTCGCATCTACTATAAAAAAGATATTATGTACACATATATGGCACGAATATATTTCTAAGAACACGTGCATGCACGTCCAAATCTGCTCAACAAAAAAACGAACCAAATTGGCTTTTTTTCACGAGCAGCAGGATGGCTAGAAACTCGTTGTTTCTCATCAGAACTAACAAATACAAGCATGAAACGATCTAACAGCGTCACATTTACTACAAACAATACGTATACATGCCAAAAAAATACATTGCTAAGAGCATATATATGCATGTCCAAATCTGCTTGACTAATAACGAGCCTGAGTTGACGTTATTTCTTGAGCAGCTCAAACGAATAAGAAAACCCGTTATTTTTCATCAGAACGAATAATTACAGACAGGAAACGTTCCAACAACGTCATATTTACTACAAACAGTTAATTGTTAACTCACATGCCATAAAAATATTCCTTAGTGCACGAGTATTCACATCCAGATATGCTCGTGAAATAACACGAACACGGTCCGTTATTTATCGAGCAGCTCGAGAAATAGTCAGTGCATACATTACATTAAAATTCCACTTTAATACTTTTTATGTCAATAATACATTGCACAATGTCCTAATTACACATCTGTTTATTATTCAGACTATTACTTATAATAATAATAAATTGCATGGTAGGTTTATATCTAAATTGCATTATTTACATAAATTAAACAAATTGCATGAGCACCTTTAAATTGGAAATAAAATAATTGCATTAAAAGGATCCATACACCATGTCACATCTTGTCAAGAATAAAAAGTAAGTTTGTAACAAACCTTTATTTTACGAAGTCGAGGATATAATGAAGTTTTTTTTAAATATGTATGGCCATACACGTATAATTGTTCTGTTCAAGTTTGCATTGCTAACATATTATTCGATACCTGTTGAACTACGGATTACGTACCTACTAGCTATTGGTCGAACCAACGAGTCTGCACGCAAATCACACATCGACAACAGACCGATACTCCCAACACTGCCTTGTGAAGTCGTCGTGGTCAATCAGACAGGCGTCACTATCAGCACGATGGGGCATATGGTGCTGCACGCCAGCTATCTCCCGACAATAACGATTCGACACCATGCTACATTCACATTGTTCAAGTGAATAACGTCTTAGTCGTTGATTCCAAAGTCAAAGATCCACTGTCAAGTGTCCGATTCCCACAAAAAATTGTGAACCTCTTGTCGCCGTCTCGGCGGGGTTGGACATCTGACACCTAGGCTCGCACGCTGGGTGAAGCCTGAATGGCACAGGCCCTTGGCGTTACATGTGTCAACCACTTTTTGATTGCTCAATTGTACTAGATGCTTCCTCTGTCGGATCCATTTTCTACTGTGATTTAGCCAAGATCATTAGCCACTAGCGTCTTCTCTCGCGCAAAACACTTCCGACACCTTTGTCAACAAAAGAAAAATAATCCGGTCTGACTTTTCGTTAGGAAGCCACGCCCCCTCAAGCGGCCAAAATTTGTATTCGGGAAGACTGACGTTACGAATATTTTAATTGGTTATAAATCGTTTCCATTTAATGTCATCTTTTTATTTAGAAATATAATATAAATATATATATATATATAATATAAATTATTAATTGACAAATAGGACACCTATCGCATATAATACGGCACCATATCTTTGGTTTTGCGCACAAATGTCTAATAATGAAAAACAAAAACGAAGAAAAAGCCCGAAATGTCACATTGGTTAGATAGAAGCGAATCAAACCACTTGCTTGGAACAAAGATGGAGATACGCAGTGCTCTATGACGACGATTTAGGCACTGAACGAAAACAATTATTTCAGTTTGTCTGATAAGTGAGTATGCTTCTGTCATCCTTGACGTATACCTATGTATACATTTAGACATTGGAATGCAACAGCTGCATTTCAGGTCCCCTTTAAGCGAACTTACCTTATTAGCTGCTGATACATTTCTAATTTGTTCATTATCTTTGAGGAATCGCGTCTCAAACAGGTAGTCCGCGTGATCCAGTTTGAACGCATCCACTCCCTTCTTCAACCAGAATGCCAGCACGTCCTGTTTCAGGAAGACAACATTATCGCCATTGCAATGTGTAGGGCACTCACACACTGTCACACTTACACACTTACACTATGTCGGATGTTTGTACTTAAAAGGTAAAGTTAATTTGTTATGATTTAATTAATATTATTATTTTTAAATATTATATTTGTGACGTATTTTTTTATTTATTTATCTAATTTGTTTTACTCTTTTACACTATATCAATATATGTGTTTTATGTTGTGTGTTTGTGTTTATGTTTATATTAATTAACATCTGTTGTGCACACGCACGCATGCACGCACACACGCAAACACGCACACACGCCCACGCGCGCGCGCGCGCACACACACACACACACATCCACACACATATACACGCACGCAGGCCACACATACACACACACACACACACACACACACACACACACATACACGCACACATACAACACACACACACACACAAACGCACATACATACATACATACGCACGCACGCACGCACGCACGCACGCACACACACACACATCACACTACACACACACACACACACACACACACACACACACACACACACACACACACACACACACACACACACACACACATTCCTCCCCTCGTACATTAGTAGTACACCGCAGTACAGTCATACATCGTGGCAGCACAAAGCTAGAAATAAATACGAACTTCATCAACATGCTGTCTGCTACAGCCTACCTCAATTTCATTTAAAACCTCCTTGTTGCGTAAATTCAACTCTGGCTGGTCCGGGAAGAACTGGTGCAGATAGAACTCGTGTCTCAAGTTGTCAAAGGTCCACGCAGACCCACCGTAGACGCTCCTCTGTCAAACAACACCATGGTACCATTCCACCAACGTTATTGAGACCTTTTAAAAATCAGTTTTGATTCTTAACTGTCATCTTGAATACATGTCAACTGTCACCACCACGACGCATCAGCGGGATATTGTCACTGACCAGTGTGTCATGGAAATAGTGCCCTCGGTAATATGGCAACGCGTGTTTGTCTTTTGAAAAACTCATTTAATTCAAAAACTTATTTTCGTTGAATGATGAATATCATCTTAAAGAGCTCTTTACGTTAGGGAAACGGTCACTAGCACTCAGTTCTCACGCTCCGTATCACTGCGAGTTGCAAGTTGTCCATCGTGTTGACTGACTCTTGACTACTCACTCACACTTGGTATTTCTAAGTTTGTGCGGTGACTGTGAAACGGAGATACAAAACATTCAACCGACAAACACCACTGTCAGTGACAGACGCCGCTAATCCGACTTCCTCCACCACGTGGAAGACCGGGCATGGTTTATGCAATCAGAGATAGCGAACACAGTTATATAAAACACAGTACACTCACCCAATTTTTGGCAACTGCCTCTGTTATGTAAAACACATTGAACTCACCTAGTTGTTTGGGCCTGTCTCAGATATATAAAGCACAGTGAACTCACATAGTTGTTTGGCGGCTGTCTCAGTTATATAAAGCACAATGAACTCACAAAGTTGCTTGGCGGCTGTCTCAGTTAAATAAAGCACAATGAACTCACATAGTTGCTTGGGCCTGTCTCAGTTATATAAAACACAGTGAACTCACATAGTTGTTTGGGCCTGTCTCAGTTATATAAAGCACAATGAACTCACATAGTTGTTTGGACCTGTCTCAGTTATATAAAGCACAGTGAACTCACATAGTAGTTTGGGCCTGTCTCAGTTATATAAAGCACAGTGAACTCACATAGTTATTTGGACCTGTCTCAGTTATATAAAGCACAGTGAACTCACATAGTTGTTTGGGCCTGTCTCAGTTATATAAAGCACAGTGAACTCACATAGTTGTTTGGGCCTGTCTCAGTTATATAAAGCACAGTGAACTCACATAGTTGTTTGGGCCTGTCTCAGTTATATAAAGCACAGTGAACTCACATAGTTGTTTGGGCCTGTCTCAGTTATATAAAGCACAGTGAACTCACATAATTGTTTGGGTTTGTCTCAGTTATATAAAGCACAGTGAACTCACATAGTTGTTTGGGCCTGTCTCAGTTATATAAAGCGCAGGGAATTCACATAGTTGTTTGGGCCTGTCTCAGCTATATAAAGCACAGTGAATTCACATAGTTGTTTGGGCCTGTGTCAGTTATATAAAGCAAAGTGAACCCATATAGTTGTTTGGGCCTGTCCCAGTTATATAAAACACAGTGAACTCACATAGTTGTTTGGGCCTGTCTCAGTTATATAAAGCACAGTGAACCCACATAGTTGTTTGGGCCTGTCTCCAGTTATATAAAACACAGTGAATTCACATAGTTGTTTGTGCCTATCTCAGTTATATAAAACACAGTAAATTCAACTAGTTGTTTAGGCCTGTCTCAGTTATATAAAACACGTTAAAATCACATAGTTGTTTGGGCCTGTCTCAGTTATATAAAACATAGTAAAATCGCATAGTTGTTTGGGCCTGTCTCAGTTATATAAAACACAGCAAAATCACATAGTTGTTTGGGCCTGTCTTAGTTATATAAAACACAGTGAACTCACATAGTTGTTTGGGCCTGACTCAGTTATATAAAACACAGTGAACTCACCCAGTTGTTTGGCGGCTGTTAGAGTTATATAAGACACACTGAACTGACATAGTGGTTTGGCCCTGTCTCAGTTATATAAAACACAGTGAACTCACCTAGTTATTTGGGCCTCTCTCAGTTATATAAAACACAATAAAATCACATAGTTGTTTGGGCCTGTCTCAGTTATATAAAACACAGTAAAATCACCTAGTTGTTTGGGCCTGACTAGTTATATAAAACACAGTAAACTCACCTAGTTGTTTGAGGACTGTGTTAGTTATATAAAACATAATAAACTCACCCACTTGTTTGGGCCTGTCTTAGATATATAAAATACATGAACTCAACCCAGCTTGTTTGGGCCTATATCAGTATATAAAACACAGTAAATTCACCTAGTTATTTGGCGACTGTCTCAGTTATATAAAACACTTTGAACTCACCTAGCTGTGTGGTTATATAAAACTCATCGAACTCACCTAGTTGTTTGGTGGCTGTTTTTTTTTTATAAAACACATTGAAGTCACCTAGCTGTTTGGTGGCTGTCTCAGTTATATAAAACACATTGAACCCACCTAATTGTTTGGCGACTGTGTCAGTTATATAAAACACATTGAATTCACCTAGTTGTGTGGCGACTGTGTGGTTATATAAAACACGTTGAACTCACCTAGTGGTTTGACGACTGTGTCAGTTATATAAAACACAGTGAACTCACCCAGTTGTTTGGCGGCTGTCTGACTGGCTGTGTAGTGATGCCAGGGTGCCAAATGTAAAAGTCGGAGTACGAGTTGGTCTTACCCTTGCGACTCTCCTGGAACCATTTGTGTTTCTTGCTTGTGTGGTTTGGTATAAAGTCAAGGATCAGTTTCATATCTGCTGGCACAGAAGCGTACTGTATTGGTTTAAGCTGCTATTAAATTGATGTGTCTGCATGACGGTATGTACTAATTAAACCATATTTAAGGCAACCGTTTAACATATACGTTGACTTAACTAATTAAATGCATATTTTTATTTAAATAAGTATAGGCATGCCTTTAATTAATTATAAAGATGAGCATGATCCGCCGTCATAAGGCTAAGCGAAATTCCCAACCTATGTAAGTTAGTATTTTATATAATGTCCTACCGGTAACATATTTAAGCCATTGTCCCTCTCGATGTTGAGAAAGCTTCATCATGCAATATGTACGTTCCTTGACGTATCAACCAATCTTGATGACAACTGGATTTGTATATGGACTCTGAGATCGATAAACTCTTTTGTATTGATGCGCCTCTGAGCTCGGTTTTTAAGGATTTAGGCTAAATAGAAGTTATCTTATTATTATAATTTGCGCGTCTGCAATTTAATATACGCAGCACGAAACAGGAAGCAACACTGAGAGGATGTTAGTTCGGGACAAGCATCGGAAGTGTATATTTTATGTTTATTTTGTCGGAATCGGAAGACAAAATTAGCGGCGATGGCGACACTGTACAACGACCGAGACAGACACACAAACCTCTATGGTGCAATTTCTTGACAAGGTCATCAAAGTCTTCCATGGTGCCATAGCGTGCGTCAATGGCTTTGTGGTCGATGACGTCGAAGCCTGCGTCCACCATGTCGGACGGGTAGATGGGATAGAGCCACAGTGTGTCGACGCTCAGGTCGATTTGAAGATAGTCCAGTTTAGACGTTATGCCTACAAGTAATTCAATGTACGTTGCAACATGTACTGAGTCAGACGAGGTGCTCTAGCAACGTGTCTCCTATTGCGTTTTTAAGGATTATATATATATATATATATATATATATATATATATATATCACAAACATGATATATTATATATATATATTATTTCTGAATTAGTATGTATGTATGTATGTATATATATATATATATATATATATATATATATATATATATATATATATATATATATATATATATATATCAACCACATTCATTAGCTAATCTGTTACATTTCCCTGATATCACTAGGACTCTTAGATCATCATCAATATTTTGTTCCTAAACTAAACTCAATATACGCAAAACCAAAGTGCTGTCCCTGTAGCTGCGCCAACAATCTGGAATCAACTCCCTATTACAATTATTAATTGTGCGCAATGACATAACCTTTGATAGTGTTGATCATACTATTTTTGTGTATATGGTACAGCTTTAAATGGTTCTGAGTGATAGACACCAGAGATTAAAGTTAGGGATTGTTTTTCGTCAGTATTCAATATTTCACGTGGTGTTCCTTGGGATTCAGTTCCGGGACCATTACTTAAATTGTTACACTGTACACAACTCCAATTAGTTCAGGCATTACCAAACTCCGCTTTCAGTTACAATGTACCTCTGTTATATATATATATATATATATATATATATATATATATGACCTGAAATACATATAAATGTGTTTAGTAAATATAAAACAATTTATTGGTTGTCTGGGCTAATTCTAAAATAAGCAAAGGCCTTTATTTTGCTTTAAATGGAATAGAAACAAGAAGGCTTAACTAAATAAAATAAAATTCCATGTATATAAATTCACGTATATATAATTATATATATATATATATATATATATATATATATATATAATATATATATATACACACAAACATATATATATATAATATATATATATATATATATATATATATATATATATATATATATATATATATATATATATATATATATATATATATATATATATATATATCTGATGCAACCAGACAATATTCAGTGCATTCTTATTCGCATTCAAATGTGAATCACGAACATTCACATTCGAATGACAAATATTTTGCTGTTCAAATGTTTCATCGAATCCATATCAAATGCTGACATCATAACATAATTGTAATCGCCCTGCCACTGTCTGACCAATATGATTCAATGAAATGTTACTGAACCAATCACCGGCTAACTCTCAGGCAGCATTCTTTTCCACACAAGAGTTCATTGACCTCCCATTCATCCACTGAGGAACTGTTGGGTAATGTTTAAGCAGCAGCTTTTGTGTAATTAGCCAGTCTTGATCATTGGGTGGACACAAACAATCCACAAGGCACAGGTAGGAATGAACGATTGCTGTCTGGCCGAGGGATTCAATGGTTCTTTGATTCATTTTGCAGGTAGCATTCCTGCTCTCACATGCCTCATTGGCCATGTGACAATTGACAACTGGGCAGTTGGCAACTGTCTGTCCAGTGTTCACCCAGCCCTGCAGATCATGAAAGCATTTCGTCTAACATGCTAATTCCCTTCAGCAGCCACCTTTGCTTACCTAAGCATTGTCATGACGTTTTTTGTTGATTCAAGGGAGGATTATCTTACCTAAATAATGAAGATGGGTGTTGTTTTACTTGAAAATACACTATTGACATTTTGTTGCAGTGGGCCTTAGTTGTAACTTTTTAAGTGTCTTTTTCTAAATTTCAATTATAGTAATATAATTATGTGAAAAGAAGAATATGTGAAAAGAAGAATGTGATTTGGCTGAATAAGTGAAATTTAGAAATATACATTACTGGTAGCATAATTACCACATTTTCATTTTCGTTACGAATAAATAATTACTACAAAAAGAAAACCAATACAAGCAGTACATAATTTGGTTTATAATTATTATTTTGTGAAAAGTTAAACAAGTGACACAAAGAGACTATTGCTATTTTGCAACAGGTGTTTTTATTTCTTTTAAATAGTTAAAGCGCATTTACCGTTTTACAAGCATGATCCCTTACATTTTAGAAAGATAATATGCAGTTTAATCTGTTTCTCAATATCCCCGTTTGGGACCATGAGCAATTTGTCTATACTAATTAAGATGTCTTGTTTAATTACATAAAGTATTACAGATATTAATCAGAGGCCCTAGTCACCAGCATCAGGCACTGGTTTTGGAGGTCAATAGTTTTGAGGGGGTCGGAGATAGTATTAGTTCCCCGACAAATTTCATTGTGGTATATTTTCTGTTTTTATGTAACTGTTATTGGTATGGGACTTGAAATAGAGCTTTAATTTTCTGTTTTGTTAACCTCAAATAGAAGGACAAATGTAGGTTTGGGCAAATACCCCCCTTGCTTCGTTCACAATCTTCCGATATTATCATCAGACATCCGAGTTGTGCTGCAGCTCAAATTACATCCCTCCAATATTTATTTCGTTCAGGTATCTATGCACACACTAAATATGTTGAGGTGAAAACTGATCGGTATACGTGAGTAATATTGCTGCCACGTTTCGGCCTGTGACAGTACAGGTAGAGTGGGTAAACGACACAAACTTACCTTTGATGTCGCCAATGCCGTCCCGATCCGTATCGACGAAAGACCGGGGGAAGATCTGATAGATAGTGGCTTCCTGCAGCCAGGTCGTGTCATCAAACGTTGGACATTTTTTCAGTACAATCATTAAAAGAACACAGATGACAACGAGAGCAAACCAAAGTATTACAAATCCTATCAAGAAAATTCTCCGTAGTTTCACCCAGCGTGGGTCTTCGGCGAACTTCATCAGTTCCTGTTTTGTCATCGGAGTAAACACTTTCAATACTGCATGAAGGTCGTCCAATCCGCTTAAAAAACGCATGTTGTCGGCGTAGTCCATCACGGGTGAGTCCGAGGCCAACCGCGAACTGTGACGGGGCATCGTTGAATTTGCAGTTTCGCGTCGGCAAAATGCCGGCGTAAGACAAGAAACTTGTAATATTACGATGCAGCCAACAACAGAACCGCTCCAACGACGTTCGCTTTTGAACAATGCAAATAGCGCGCGCTGCACCGTCTTGTACACCGCCCTATATACCGTCTTGTACACCGCCCTATATACCGTCTTGTACACCGTATTGTTCACCGTCTTGTACACCGTCTTGTACACTGTCTTGTATACCGTCTTGTACACCGTCTTATTCGCCGTCTTGTTCGCCGTTTTGTATACTGTTTTGTACGCCGCCAAGTACACCGCCTAGTTCACCATCTTGTATACCGTTTTATTCACCGTCTTGTACAGCGTCTTGTACACCGGCTTGTACACCGTCTTATTCGCCGTCTTGGTCACCGTTTTGTATACTGTTTTGTAAGCCGTCATGTACTCCGCCTTGTTCACCGTCTTGTATACCGTCTTATTCGCCGTCTTGTTCGCCGTCTTGTACAACATTTGTACACCTGATTGTATATCATTGTTGTACCGTCTTGTGTACCAATTTGTACACCGTATTGTGCACTGTCGTGTAAACCTTCTTTTACGACCGTCTTGTACACCGTCTTATATACGGTTCTGTACACCGACTTGTATACCGTCGATCTTGTACACCGTATTATATACACCGTCTTGAACGTCGTTTTTGTGGGCAATAATCTCGTGGTTCGATATGGCGTGCTTAGCATTTAGTTTCATATTGGCACTGCCTTACGCGGTGCGCAATCAATTTTAATAAACGTGATTTGCATTCGCTCAATACTTTTATTTGAGACACAATATTCATACTGATATAATTTAATTTCTGAATATTACATCCATATGAAAGGCATTCTAGACTATGACTAATAACTGTTAACATCAAGCACTTTTCGCCAGTGGCTACAAAGGGGGATTGTGTACAGTGCATCGTTATTAATAATACTATGGAATATTGCATTCCCCTGTTTAGTTACACACGTCATAAAAGTATACATGTTTTTTTCCTGATCAATATGTTACAAGTGGGTAAGTAAGCGTCGTGATAAAAAATATGTAATTATATATCTCGATCACACTACAATCTCGACATTCATTGCACAACAATCTGAAGAGATTATCGTTTGCTACACACATTTTTCTAATTCATTAAAGATATTCATGATAGGCCTACTTGAGCAGATATAGATCTATAGGAAGCCATGTTGTTAATAATGAGGCCATTGTTAAAGGATTACTATGATTACTATGATTACTATGATTACTACGATTACTACGATTACTACGATTACTACGATTACTACGATTACTACGATTACTACTATTACTACTATTACTACTATTACTACTATTAATACTATTAATACTATTAATACTATTAATACTATTAATACTATTAATACTATTAATACTATTAATACTATTAATACTATTAATACTATTAATACTATTAATACTATTAATACTATTAATACTATTAATACTATTAATATATTAATACTATTAATACTATTAATACTATTAATACTATTAATACTATTAATACTATTAATACTATTAATACTATTAATACTATTAATACTATTAATATTATTAATACTATTAATACTATTAATATTATTAATATTATTAATATTATATGAACGACTGCACATTGGGAATCTACGGAACTAATAAACCAGGTGGCGCCGTGATGGAACTGGCGCCAACATCCCGTTACGTCATCACGCCACATTCGTTCATATTATCCAGCATTTATTGACCCACGTTGTAGATATGCCTTATAGTAGTAACAGTTGGGGTCTAAAACAATTCAAAGATGAAGTGAAAAAATAAACAGCGCGCGCGCATAAAGAACGTGTTAACGTCATTGGCCTGAGATGGGTATCATATCGCTCCCAACGATTCAAGGGTGGATATCTCGAAACGGCATCGTAAGTCTAAAGTTACGATGCACTTACTAGAAACTTACAATGATGTTACGATACGATAAACGAGTATCATGAAAGGATCGTAAAGCTCTCGTATCGCAAATAGTTACGAGTTGGAGATACGATGTACGAGCATGCGCAATGCGTATGATGCAAGGTGGTTGCGCATGCGCGAAGATTCACTCGACTTTTCCGTGAGCTCCGCTTTTCCCCGCTGTTTTTCTAGGAAATCAGACTTATTTCCTTGTCAAAACCCGACTGTTTCTTAGAAGTACCCTTTCTTGTCTTCCTGGAGGTAAAAGGTGAGCGATCTGTTTCATTACATTACTGACATCCGCCAAGAACATTTTGATTGTTCTGCCGCGAAATTTCAAATGTAAACAAACATGGCAGACTACTACGGGTCAATGCCAACCTGAAACTGTTCACAGTTACGTGTCCATTACATCCGTGATCTGATAATGACATTCACCAGGTCTAGGAATCTACAATATTTAACACTTGATGTGACTGCTGTGTGCATCGTCGTGCTGTACCTGTATTTTTCACAACAAGTCATGGAAACAACAACCCCACCGACCTCACCTCATCACCAAGACGAACACACACACTACCCCTGTGGTATATGTGATCACTCCGTTGGATGGGACCAGTGTGGAGTTGTTTGCGAATCATGCGGACAGTGGTTCCATGCTGGATGCCAACATATAACCAGTATATCGTATGAACACCTCGGCAGAAGTGATGTCACCTGGCACTGTGTCATCTGTGCTAATGCAAACCATAGCTCTATTGCTTATGACCTACATGGCCTGAGCCTCACCCAGCACAATATAACATCAACAGCAGACTCATCCCTGGACACAAACTCGGACAGCCCATTCCACCCGTACCATACATCCACCCCATCAAGAGCAAGCAAACAAGATAAACATGCCAGACGACCACTCCGTTTTCTCTCTGTGAACTGCCAGTCCATTGTTGGCAAGGTTGCAGAATTTGACAATCTTATACACACTTTAAGACCAGATGTAATTCTTGGAACGGAATCATGGCTAACTCCATCACACACCAACGCAGAAATATTCCCCAGGGGTTTCAACATCTATCGCAGAGACAGACCTAGTCAGGGTGGGGGAGTAGTATTTATTGCTGTATCTGAAGACCTAAACTCCTTGGAAATGCCCGAACTGACTACAGACTGCGAAATCATATGGGTAAAGGTAAAACTACAGGGACGACGCACCCTGTTGGTCTGCTGCTTTTACCACCCCCATACAGAGGACTCAAACAGCATGAAGGCCTTTGCGGAATCTGCCCACCGTGCCTCCAATATAAATAACGCGATAATTGTAGCAGGTGGAGATTTCAACCTCCCCGGATGGCACTGGCCAACCAAGACCCTAAAGAAGGGATCCCCCAGCCCGAGTATACACCGAGAATTCATGGATGATATCAACGACGTAGGCTGGGAGCAGATGGTACAGGATCCTACGAGAGGAGAGAACTACCTAGATCTGTTCCTGACCAACCACCCAAACCTGGTCCCCCGAACTGAAATACTGCCGGGACTTGCCGACCATGATGCAGTCTACATGGAACTGCAGGTCCATCCTCCGAAGAAATACCAGCCAAAACGCCTCATCCCCATATACACAGAATAATGCAAGGAGCCACTAAAAGATGCAGCACGTCAGCTGAACAATCGCATTATGTCCGTCTTCAATGAAAATAGTGGAGTAGAAGACATATGGACAGAACTCAAGACTGGCCTTAGCCAAGCCCTCACAGAACATGTCCCCCACAAGCAAACTAAATCAAAACCAAGCCACCCATGGGTTGACCATGAAACCAAGAAGCTGATCCAAAGGAGGAACAGGATTCACAAACGCTGGAAAAAGTGTGGAGATGAAGATCTGAAACAGGAATTCAAATTGCTGAAACGGCAAGTCCAGAAAAGCCTGCGCCGCCTTTACTGGAGACATGTAGAAAACCTGATCTCAGATGACGTGACAAATCCAACCTCCTCCAAGAAGAAGTTCTGGTGCTTCATCAAAGCGAGAAGAACTGAGGGGATGGGAGTCTCTCCACTCAAAAATACTGGGAAACTCATCACAGACCCCAAAGAACAAGCCCAGCTTCTCAATAACCAATTTTGTTCTGTGTTCAGCCCCAGAGATACTATTACTGCTGAGGAGTTTAAACTACGTTGCCCCCCAAAACCAGACCTTCCTGAGTACACAGACTGCAAAAATATCAACATTACTGAAGAAGGGGTGAAGAAACTGCTTTTAAACTTAGACCCTAACAAAGCCTGTGGTCCTGACGGGATCTCACCAAGGCTCCTGAAGATAGTGGCAGAAGAAGTCACACCAGCCCTTACCTTGCTCTTCCGAAACTCCTACCAGACTGGAACATTGCCACTCGACTGGAAATTAGCCCATATCACGCCTGTCTTCAAGAAGGGAGAACGATACAAGGCAGAAAACTACCGCCCCATCTCACTCACATGCATAGCCTGCAAGGTGATGGAGCACATCATCGCCAGTCACATCATGTCACACCTAGAGAAGAACAGCATTCTCTGCCCAGAGCAGCATGGCTTCCGATGCGGCCGATCCAGTGAGACACAACTTTTGGGGTATGTGGATGAAGCAAGCGAAGAGCTGGAGAGGGGAAACCAGGAGGACACCATTGTCCTTGACTTTGAAAAAGCATTCGACAAGGTGAGCCATACCCTCCTAGTTCACAAGCTGCGTCGCTATGGAATCGGAGGTCGACTTAATGCATGGATTGACAGCTTTCTCGAGAACAGACAGCAGGCTGTAGTGGTTGGGGGAGAGAGATCAAACTTCATGCCTGTGGACTCGGGAGTCCCCCAGGGATCAGTCGTTGGCCCGTGTCTCTTCCTTCTGTACATCAATGACCTACCCATAGAAATTGAATCAAAAATCCGACTGTTTGCTGATGACATCTTGTGCAGTAACACCATTAAACACAAAGTGGACCAGAAAAAGCTGCAAAAAGATCTTGATTCCCTCACCACGTGGGAGAAACAGTGGTCCATGAGCTTCCACCCACAGAAATGCTACACATTGAGTGTCACCCGAAAGAGAGATAAAATTGTACCGTCATACCACCTACACGGACACAACCTGCAAAACGTCAGCACAGCAAAATACCTTGGCGTAAACATACAAGACAACCTGAATTGGGGACTCCACATAGACACCATCACCAATAAGGCGAACAAGACACTCGGCTTCCTCAGAAGAAACCTAAAAATCGGAAACAAGAAAACAAAAGAAACAGCATATAAAGCCTTTGTCCGCCCAATCCTGGAGTACTCGGCCACTGTCTGGGACCCACACTCTGCAAACAACATAAACACAATAGAAAAAGTCCAACGCCGTGCAGCAAGATGGGTTACAAATAGACACCACCAGACATCCTGCGTCAACTCCATCATCGACTCTCTTGCCTGGCCCACACTCCAACAACGCCGTAAAAAAGCTCGACTTGAAATGTTTTACAAATTTCACCACCACCTCATCACCATTGATTCTGAATACCTACCACAGCCAACAGAAACCAGATCAAGCCACAGAAAGAACAACACGCACAGCTACAATATCCCCTACTGCAGGACACAGTACAGACAGTGTCATTCTTCCCCCGGACCATCCCCGAATGGAACAGCCTGCCCCAGGAAATAGTGGCAGCCAAGTCCCTGGACTGTTTCAAGTCCAGGCTTGCTGCCCACCTGTAACCAGACAGACCACCCTCCCCTTCCCCTCCCCTCTTATTTCTTATGTCTACTACCCCCCATCTACTATGTCACACACCCTTTCACTACATTTCAGAAGTGTCTACTGCAACCTCCACAAATCAGCATAATCATCAAAACATTGATGTTGGCTGATTAATAGAAGAAGAGAAGAATACGTTGGCGGTAAATCCAAAGCTATTTATAACTGCGCGTTGTCTACACGTCATCGGCACATAGACGCCAAAGTTAATATAGGCTTGTGCATGTATATATGTATATATACATGCACAAGCCTATATGAATAGTGGCGTCTACACAACACACACTATATATATATATATATATACATACATACATATATATATATATATATATATATATATATATATATATATATATATATATATATATATATATATATATATATACGCCAATACGTTCATATATATATTTATATATATATATATATATATATATATATATATATATATATATATATATATATATAAATTGTTTAATCTTTACGAAAAGGTAGGACTGGGAAGGAAGGTCTTACACAGGCATCCTTATACCCTCTGTACTTTGTGACTCTATGAATGAAGCAGCCAGTTATTGGTCATCCGTTCCCCACCATCCCACTTTTTCCGGGGTTGGGGGCCCTAACCCTTCCCCCGCCACTGACACGCATACAGGCAACATTTTTAGTTCTCTATTGTATTTGTTTAAGACGTTGGAAAAAACACATACACCCATCGACTGTCTGCTAATGCCAAACATGATTGTAGTTTACGCTCAATATTAGTGTTGTTGTCTAACTATAGAGGTATGTATTAGAACGAGTTGTGTAATTATAATGTGATACATCTGAACGACATTGCATATCAATACGCATAAACCTAAGCGTATCATCGCCAGTTATTCTAATGTTAACCTTAATCAATTTGAGTGGGCGTACTTAAAAATGTCGTTGTATCATGAATGAATGAATAAACGTCTTGAATGAATAAACGTTTAATTTCTGACTGCTAGATATGCATAGCGTATGTAGCTTAATTTTGTAAAGCCTAACAAATTGTATGTTTAATATTAATAATTTTCTTCAAGCGGCTATGATTGTATTTTATATAAGAAGAATGTAATATATGTTCTAATAATTATTATATTCCATTAATAGCCTATTAGTTGTGATTCATCAATTTAGCATTTTTAAATAAGTAAATGTAGCATTAAAGTTGTAATAATCGTTATTGACATTGCCATTATTTATACGTGGAATCCTATGTCGACGCGGTCTTGCAAAATATCGCATCACAGCCGCCATATTACACAAGCCACTTGTGATACTTAGCTCGACTTACGAGAGCTTGTTTGGCATCGTAGATTTTCGACAGTTTACAATCGATGTTCTTCGAGGAGATGTTTCGAGATACGCATTTATTATCGTAAATTGAGTTACGATGCACTTACAAGCATCGTATCTATTTACGATGTTTCGAGTTATCCGACTTACGAGAAGTCGCCACTTACGAGAAAATTCACGGCTTAGATCGAAATTACGAGATCGTAACTTTTCATCAGAGTTACGAGAAATGTCTACATCCTATGTTTTCGAGATTTCTTCTTTTTCTCATAACTACTAGATATGACGCATTTGCGAGATTGTACGCACTTACGATGTTTCGAGATATCCATCCCTGTAGGATCCTGTGGCTTACGATATATTCATAAACACATGCATCCAGGTGTTTGATAAGAATTGCTCTATCAATAAAATATGTTCTAATATATACATGAACATACGTGACAACAGCAACATTACACAGTTCAAGAAGCATTTAAAGACATTTTTATTTTCCACATAACTAATTTCACACAACGAACATTATATTTTAGCTAATTTATTATTACGATATATATACATACATTATTTATCTTATTTATTTTATTACTATCAGTGCAGTATAGCGGGTTCTAATGTTTTGTCTGTAATGTTTATGTTTAATATTCTTTTTTTTAAGAATTACATAATTTATACATAGCCAATTTTACACGGTTTTTATCATACTGCCTCATTACTTTATATTATTATCATTATTACTGTCACCATTATTTTAATCAGTATATGCAAATTTATATGTATGTACACACCCGTGAACGGGACAGCCGTCCCGGATTTGATGGTGTCAAAATAAAGTTATTATTATTATTATTATTATAGCTGTAACCAAACACAAACCTTGGGTACTCCCAGGCTTGAAAAATGCTTGCAAAAAGAAAAATAATTTGTACACATATTTGTTAAGCTTATAATCAAAGAAGCTGAATAATAAAACAATTACTTCTATTCTCACATTTAGTGAGAAAGTGTATAATAATAAACTCCCGGAAAGAGAAACAAACTATATAAAAAGAGCTCGGAAAGGTTTAAATGAAATTATAAGAAAAAAACGTTCAATTTACCCAAACTCATTTATTAACAATGGTGTAATAATTACAAATAAGACAGAAATCGCGATTCTATTTTTTCAGACCGAATCTGGAAAAATGTATTGGTTTACTAAATGGGAAATAACGTTCTTGATTATTTAAACAACTCCAATAAAACACGATGTTTCTGGAGGTAATAAACGAAAATGAAGTAATTAGTGTAATCAGTAATTTTAAAAATAAAACATATACCGGCTATAACAATACAGACATGGTCATTGTTAAGAAAGTTATTTCTGTATATAGTTTTGGTTCTATTTACCCACATTTGTCTTTCAATCGTGGTGTATTTCCAAATAAAATGAAAATTGCCAAAGTGATCCCGATATATAAAACTGGTATATATACCTTATCTCTACTTCCACAATTCTCAAAAATCTTAAAAAGATTATTCCATAGTAGGCTAGATAAATGTATTGATACATATAATATTTTAGGTAAAAGTCAATAAGGATTTAGAAGTAATATGTCTACATCAATAACTCTTATAAAATTAACTGAAGAAATCACATCGGCTTTAGATAAGAAAAAGTGTTCTATTGGAGTTTTTATTGACCTGAAAAAAATCAATTCGACACAATAGACCACAGTTTGCTACTGCGCAAATTAAAAGCTTATGGAATTAGAGGTACTGCCAATGACTGAGTAAAACGTTATTTAAGTGACAGACTACAATATGTTAGTATTGATGATTGTAACTCTGAGTTACTAAATGTGATATGTGGCATACCCACGTCTTAATACTAGGCCCCGAACTCTTTTTATTGTATATATTTGTAATATTTCAGCGATGTTAAACTTTGTACTATTTGCTGATGGTATTAATATGTTTTGTTCCGGAAAGGACCATGTACAACTCAGGAATGACTTAACCATTGAATTACAAAAACTACACGTGTGGTTCTCAGTTAGTCGGTTGTCTAAAACAAAGTAATATTTATGGTGTTCACAAACTGTGGCATTAATTGAAATACCGATATAAAAACTGACAAGAGTATATGTCAGTAAGTTTTTGGGAGGTTTGATTGATCATAAGCTCAACTGGCAGGAACACGTTAATATGATAAAATCCAAGGTGTCAATAATATGTTGCCATTATGCATACAGCAAGACATGTGCTTGACAAACGTTCACAGTTTATATTATATTATAAACTATGTCTCCCTTACATATCACACAGTTGTGAAGTCTGGAGCACCACTTATAAGACTACTGTTCATAGTGTTTTTGATTTACAAAAGAAAGTAATCAGGCTAATATGCAATGAGACCTTTTTATATACATCACTGTTATGCACAATTACCACATTTTCATTTTCGTTACGAATATAGAATTACTGCAAAAAGAAAACAAATACAAGCAGTACATAACTGCTTTAAACAATTCGGTTTATAATTATTATTTTGTGAAAGGTTAAAAGAATGACAAAAAGAGACCAAAATATGCTTATTCGAAAAGGTCCAGTTGCATAGCATAAAATGGGGAATTTCCAATTCATACATTTTTTAGCTGCTTTGCAATAGGTGTTTTATTTCCTTTAAATAGATGAAGCTTATTTACGGTTTTACAAGCATGACAGCTTACATCTTAGAAAATAATGTGCAATTTAAATTAATATGTTCCTTATTATTCCCGTCTTGGACACGAACCATTTGTTAATGCTAATTAAGATGGCTTGTTTAATTACATAAAATATTACCGACGTTTATCAAAGGCGCCAGGCTCCAGGCTCCGGGCACCGGGCACGGGGCACCGGGCACGCGGGCACCGGGCACCGGGCACCGGGCACCGGGCACCGGGCACCGGGCACCGGGCACCGGGCACCGGGCACCGGGCACCGGGCACCGGGCACCTAGACACCAGGCATCAGACACCGGGCTTGGGGGGCAGTATTTTGGAGGGGGTCAGAGATAGTATTAGTTCGCCGACAAATTTCATGGTGGTGTATTTTCTGTTCTGATGTAACTGTTATTGGTAGGGGACTTGAACAGGAATAGCTCCCAATATGTGTCGATCCAATTAGATTTGTTGTAGTAGAACATGAATGTACTGTTTTGTGAGCCTCGGCGAGAGGTCGCAAATGTAGGTTTTGGCAAATATATCCCCCTCCCTCGCCACAAATCTTCCGATGTTATAAGCCGACATCCGAGTTGAGCTGCAGCACCACTTACACCCCTCCAATATGTATTTTTCTTCCGGCATCTATGCATTGGACTCACTAAAAATGTTGATGTGAAAACTGATGGGTACACGTGAGTAATATTGCTGCCAAATGGCAGCCTGTGACAGTAGCGGTATAGCAGATAAAGGACACCAACTTACCTTTGATGTCGCCAATGCCGTCACGATCCGAATCGACGAAAGAGCGGGGGAAGATATGGTAGATATTGGCTTCCTGTAGCCAGGTCGTGTCAGGGGACGCTTCACATCTTTTAGAGAAAACTAGTATAAGACCAGAGAAGCCAGTGATAGCCGACCAAAATAACCAGGCTCCTACCAAGAAAACTTTCCGTTGTTTTACCCAGTGTGGATCTTCGGCGAATTTCATCAGTTCCTTTTTTGTCAGCGGACTAAATGCATTCAATATCTCATAAGCGTCGCCCTGTCCGCTTAAACCACGTATGTTCTCGGCGTATTCCACCGCGGTGGGTCTTGACGTGTTCGAGGCAATCTGCGGAGGATAGCGGGTCATGGCTGAATTTGCAGTTTCGCGTCGGCAAAATGTCGGCGTAAGACAATAAACTTGTAATATTACGATGCAGCCAACAACAGAACCGCTCCAACGACGTTCGCTTTTGAACAATGCAAATAGCGCGCGCTGCACCGTCTTGTACACCGTTTTGTACACCACTGTGTACACCGTCTTGTACACTGTAGTGTACATGTATTGTGCACCGTCATGTATACCGTCTTGTTCACCGTGTTATACACTGTCTTGTATACCGTAATGTGGGGCATGGCAAAATAACCATTGGCTGCTGTGTTATGCTATGCTCGAATTTGGCGTGATCGACTGAAGTTGCGACGCTCCAAGTGGACATTTGCATAGTTAAAGGAATCCTGATAAAAAAATCATGTGATGCTGTGTTGTGTGTGCGGAATAGCTACGAGTAATTAGTAACAATGGCATATGTATAACTAAAGATATGAGTTGTTGATTAATCGAAATGCACATTGTGTGATAATACCTTACAACACGACAGCCGTCAAAAAAAATATCTGTATCCGTTATTGGGGCAAAACGCCTACAGGGGAAGGGGGCAAAACGCCCACTGTGCGTTTTTCATCATAGTATTATAACAACTATGTAGTATTATGTCCAAACTGTGAATCCAATGTGCCGTCCGATGATTCCAACTAGGCTAGTCCTACATGCAGTCTAAAAGTTGACAGTCAATTCATATATTCTGAGATATTTCAAGACCCTTTAAAAACAATGCCAAGTATACAATTTGGGTGCTGATTTCTTTTATCTAGCCATTTAGGAGGGGATGTTAGGCTTTGTATTGTATTTGCACGGATATAGAATGAGAATCATTTAAAAAAAAGACTAACCAATTTATGATCTTTTCAAATGTGCATTTTGCCTCAGCTAAGGGGCGTTTTACCCCAGCTAAGGGGCAAAACGCCCACTAGCCTTTAATTTTAGTGTAGTCATTTATCTCAATGTAACACTTGGTAAAGTCTGTAACACCATGGTTTTAGATTGTGCATTGCTGTGGCAAAGTTATGGTAGGTCAGCGTTCAGATACAGCTAAACAGAGCGTGGTTACGAAGCATAATGCTTAAGGTGGACGTTTTGCCCTACACCGTCGATGTTGTATGTTATGGCTAACAATCTCGAGGTTACATGTGGCGTGCTTAGCAATTCTCTTCACGTTGGTACTGTCTTACCGCCGTGTACAATCAATGTTCTAAATATGATTTGCGTTCACTCAATACTTTTATTTCAGACACAATATTTATACTAGTACAGTTCTGTAATTTTATTCCCGAATATTACATCCATATAAAAGGCATTCTAGACTATGACTAATAACTATTAACAAAAAGCATATTTCGCCAGTGGCGACACATTGGTGATGTGTACAGTGTATCACTATTCATAATACATACTCTGTACTGTTGCATTCCCCGATTTCATCGAAATGAGGTTGACGTCTTCCAATGGTTGGTCATGTGACCTAAGATGGCTCAAGAGTCCGATTCTTGATATGCCGATCTTGTTGCAGTGTGGGCAGGAGGTGCCAGATGGAAGGGAGACGTGAAGGTGTTGTGACGTCTCCGTCTCCTTTCTCCTCTGCCGTTTCTCCGTCTTGTCAAGTAGACGGTTTGTCTCAAATTTGGTCGTTGCCTGGTATATGCTACGGCGCCAAAATGGACGGTCCGCAGTCATACGTTCCCAGACATTCATGTCAGTTTGGTCTTTCTTCACGATTCAAAGACGCTGCTAAACATTTAATGTTTGCAGTATCTTTGAATCGTTTTCTCTGGCCACCACGTGTTCTCTTACCGTGTGTTAGTTGTGCAAACAGTACTTGTCGGGGAGACAATTGTCTGATACAGTGGCCAGCCCAGCCGAGTTGTTTCTGAATTACCATTGCATCAATACTAGTGCTGGCCTCCATGAGGATACTAGCATTGGTGCGGCGACCTTCCCATATGTAACCCACGCCTCGCTCCCGTAGAGTAGAGTGGTAATACAAGCGGCTTTATAGACTATCACCGTAGCCTCTTTCCTTAGGTTATCGAAGGCTCGGTTGCGCAGTTTCCTGAAGGATGTGCTGGCACAGCACATAGGGTGTTGAGTTTCTGCTTCAATGGTGGCCTTGTTGGATAGATGACTCCCTAAGTACGGGAAATGTTCAACAACTTCTAGGGTTGTTCCAGATATTTTCATGTCAGGAGTTTGCCCTGGCTGTAATCCTCATTGTAACCAAAGCAATTAATCTAGTGGATTTTGCGGTGGGAAAATTCCACTTCATATCTTGAATTTATCAATTGTAATACGTAATGTTACATGTTGTGAAGGTTGCACGCCAAAGCCACACAATCTATGCTAAGGTAGGGATGTTTAATTATTGTTTCTGCACAGTAGATGATCACATGTTGGTATTTGTCATGGTCTTTGTCAGTAGGTTTGGGAGAGTAGCGTGAGGAATGTGGTGGCCGGCTATAGGCCAATGTTATGTAGGGGCTTTGGGTTCGTGTCTCTTTAATAATGTGTCGTTTCTCTCTTACTTTCTAAATTCGACGCCTCCTGTGGAGAGAGAGAGAGAGAGAGAGAGAGAGAGAGAGAGAGAGAGAGAGAGAGAGAGAGAGAGAGGGAGAGAGAGAGAGAGAGACAGACAGACAGACAGACAGACAGACAGAACTAATCAACCAGGTGGCGCCGTTACGCAACTCGGGCCTCATGCCGTCAACCGACAGCGTCCCGTTACCTCGTTACGCCGCGTTCATTCATGTTATCCAGCATTTGATAGAACACGTTGTAGATAAGCCTTACACCAATAGTTGATGTATAAAATAATTCAAAGATAAACTGGAAAAAATAAACAGCACGCGTAAATAGCGCGACAAAATCACAGGCCAGAGTTGCGTATTAACGCCCCCTGGCGATCATATAGGTTCCCCAAAAGCGTTTGATTTGTTTTACTGTAACTCAGGCACCAACTCGCTGGCCTGCCAGAAGTTAGCATTTCGTTACGTCATACGCGATCTATTTCTTGGACACGCTGAAACAAAGTAACTCCATTTTAAAACATAATATTTATGATCGGATGACTGCCTTTGCCCCCATAGCAACTTAGTACTCCTCAAGGTGACTTGTTAAACTCATATTAGGCCTATGTGTGCTATAGCAACGTTATGCATTTTACTGATCTAGAATTGCAACGTGCAATGTATGTTTTCCGTTACATTGGCATTAAACGAATATGGAGGAACTAACACCGAATTATAGAAATATATATATATATATATATGTAACTGTGTCATCATTAGCATGGATGACACGTGTTTTGGTTTGAGTCGTGCCCAAACAAAAATCATAATTACTAGTCATCGAAGTGACAACTAATGTTGAAACGGTGTTTTCGTATGCTAATTCATCCTTTCACACGTGTTGTTAAAGGTCACTGAGAGATTCACAGTACTAACTTACATGTGTATTATATATAGTCATTGTGCATAGTAATGGTGCCCAGACATGGTTAATAACACAATTCATTATAGTATAATTGTACCCAAAAAACATGCTAATTTGGATCCATGGGCGCTGCCATATTGCGGTACGGAACGTGACGTAAGCCAAATCGTTTACGTCAGTGATGCATTGTTGGCAAAGGCAATCATTGGCGGAGGCCTCGCGTAATAATGTGAGTTACTAAGCAGTGCATTGGACAGAATGTTCGAACGTGCAAGCGCCAGTGACGTAAGCAGTTTACGTCACTGGTTCTGTGCCTCAAGATGGCAGCGCCCTGAATTCAACGTAGAATGTTTTGTGACAATATAATTAATTGGTTAATAACAATCTTGGTGCACAATTACTATGCACAATCATGTTTTGTCTACTGCCATTTTTATTCATTGTTATTCCCTAACGACACGAACGAGGTATATATTCTGCGCGCGTCATTGTGAAGTGTACGTGCCCACCAGAGCCAAATGGAGATGTGGTTTTAGCGAACCCAGTGTGAACACGCTCTGATCCGATGCTTAAATATACGACAGATCCACAAAGCAGTTCTGATGCTCAAATATGTGACCATCACTAAAACTAAATGTGTAGCTGTAGTGATTGATACTTTACTATTATTTTCCTGTAAAATCTAAATGAGTGACTGGGCACACATATCTGGAAATCGACATTAACCAAAAACCTCCTTAGCGTGTTACAATAAAACAATCGAAGTTGTTCTTTTGCTAAAGAACATTATAGGCGTACGCTACAGTATTATGCCGGTCAATGAATATCTGTGTACCGCAGGTATAAAATAAGGTTCAAAACCGTCAGTTGGACTTGCGTCAGTTTCGTATAAAGTAGTCTGGTGGTCATACAACTGGCAAACATCAAAACCGCGGATACAATGAATTCCTGAGAACTGTGAGATAAACAGTTTAGTACCAACACAACACATTTCATCAATGCCAATCTTTAATGACAAGCAAACTAACAGGCAGAATCATTCAACTTCAATCTGGAATGATCGACAGACATCAGTAATATAGAATTACAAACGACATGTTTAATTAGGTTATCAAAAATTAATAACACTTACTCAAAACATCACAAGGTCGTTTAACTAAGGTAATTACTTGAGTCGTGAGCGTCCTACAGTACACGACGTGTACCTTTCTGCCCGACGGTCAAGTATAGCATTCTACTGCTTAAACAATGGACTAACTTTTCAAATCGCAACGTTGAAACAAACATCCTGATCTCTTACGACTTGCAAACGTGCCTCATCATACACATTTTCCTAACACAACGTGAATCTTGTTGGGAATTTCACGACAAATCCCACATGAACACAAATTTGCTTCAAATGGAGGAAAACATTTCATTGAACTGACAAATACATATGAAGCTAAATTTGGCTTGATGTTAGATGTAAGAATACGTTGTACCATGACAGTGGCAGAATCAACAACTGGGATCACAACTGGTTTTGGTTATTTGCTCCACATTCCATGGCGTAACCCATCCAGACTCTGTTATGGTTTTACACAGAATTTCAAGTCACAAATACGAATTACAAGCAAATAAATGTGAGCAATGTGCACGAGAGACACGCAGGGACTTGTGTGGATCGTTGCCATGACTACAACATCTCGACAACGAGTCCCTCGGTGGGACGCAGGAACACACGCTCCAGGGAGATCTTCGTGCCAATCTCAAACTCGCCAGGAACCCGGAAGTTGCTGGTGGTGACGATGACACGGCCCTCTCTCTGCACCAGGTCAGGCTTGGCGGCGACAAAGTCGAGTGTCGCATCGAGCGGGCCGAAGTTGATGGCCACGAGGTAGTGCTTGAAGCGGTAGGCGTGGCGGACGAAGGCGACGACGCTGCCGTGGGCACCGATTGGACTGAGCGTGCCGAATCTGATGGCGGGTCTACTGCGCAGCGCTGACAGGAGACGGTAGACCTCGACGTGCGACACACCAATGCCGTGGGCCTGCTGGGTCTACAGACAAACACACACAGCATTTAGACACACAACTACACTTTCTTTAAAACAGGCATTCTTAGTAAACGACGTTGTGACAAATTTATGAATCCAACTGTACTGAACAAAATTGTTACATCTGCCGAAATCAAGCAGGCGTACGTATAGTTACTTGTGTAAAAAATCTTGTAAGCATGTAAAAATATGCACGTATATATAGATGTACAGATATACCTATAGGTGTGCATATGTCTATACATTATGCATGCCTATACGTGTACAAGCTTGAGTATTCTAGTGTAACCATGTATTATTACTGCTATTACTTGTATTCTTAATTGTAAACATTGTTTTCACCTATTTGTTTAATATTACATAGGTGGCTCCCATATTAGCAACATATTCCGTGTCCTAGTGGGAGTCTCTCTGACCATTAATTTGTTTCACTTATATGTGTGTTGATTGTATTATACACTGAATTGTTCAAAATAAATTAGTCTGAGTCTGTGACCAAAAACCGAACCATGGGTCTGGACTCGATCCTCATTAAACCTCACTAAACAAGTTAGCATCAATAAACAAGTTTGAGAAGCAACATTTGAAGAGACACAACGGCACGTACCTGGACATTGGCTGTGAGGTAGTTGGAGCCAATCGGGCACCAGGGATTCTGTGCACTCGTGAAGCCTGCATTCTCGGACGCGCTCCATTGCATGGGGGAGCGAGCCTCGTCATACTTCAGTTCCTGCTGGGTGAGTTGCTGCATAAGATAGCACATCATTGATTAGTACACAAGATAGCACATCATATGATTAGTAAACAAGACAACACATCATCTGATTAGTGCACAAGACAATGTGTCATCCGATTAATACACAAGACAACAAATCGTTTGGTACACAAGACCAATCATTGATACATAAAACAACATGTTATTGATATGAAAAACCCATCGTTGGTGCACAAAACATGTCATTGGAAAACAAGACAACACTTCGTTAGTTCCCAAGACAACACCCTTTGGCACAAAACACAATGTCAAATTTAAAAAACTGATGTATATTATTTTGTTAATACTGGCTGTGAATGCAGCTCACCACAATCAGGCCTTTTTGAGTAAACTTACCACCAGACCATATTTGGCTGCACAAACAACTGATATAAATTAATCTATTTTAGAAGTTTTAAGAATATCTAATATTTATTTGTTTAACAAGTTAACAGTTTTAATAACTACATTAAACGTAGTGTTGCATAATTTTCATTGCATTTCTTTTACATAAAACACTACGCATGTGATGCACCCAGGAATTTTTGTTGATTGATAACTTTGTATGTACTTTTATTACTACAGGTTCAACCACTGCGGGTGTGTACCTTAGAGCTGCCGAACATGTTGAACTTTGATGTGTCAGCAGCAGTGAGGTTGAGATTGATCATTCCGACCTCTTCGCCATAGTAGGTGATGGGCGTGCCTCGCATGGTCATTAGAAGCATGTTCATTGCGTTCACGTATTGGCTGCCCATACGACTCGCCACACGTGAGCTGTACTTGTTCCCAGTCTGCAACATCATAACAACATTGATTACACCTCAATATCAGGTGTATCATGGCATCTGCTTAACTTCTTCAGCAACTGCTAAAGTTCTACAGCCAACAGGGCATATGTGCTAGTTACCAGACAGTAGGATTCCAGACACAATAGTGACATCACCAAGACACCAACATTATTCACCAGGAGACGACATCAATGTGTAGAAAGTTAGTTGTCGCCACTCATTCTTATACTGTTTTATTGGATTTTTAAAGACTGTCCAATATATAGCATTATATTATAGGTAGGAACTTCTCTTCCTATTAACATTTTCATGGAGGAATTTTTTGTATACAGCATTGGTAGTTGGTTTTTTTGCTAAAATCTTGACAGTAAATTGTATCAAGCAACATCAAATGACGATCCATATAATAATTTTTTCGACAAAAGTGTAGACTTAAATGCTGTAATCAATACTATAGCAGTAGTCTAGTCATGAGCATTCAACAAAATTAGTCTAGTCATGAGCATTCAACAAAATTATACATAAAACATCAACTGTAAAACACAGTGAGGAGTGTGTAGACACTAGCACTGACCATCCACATTGGCCACATGACCTCCTTTGAGACGAGGTTAGTGACGAGTTTGTAGACGCATTCACCGAGACAGCTTCCATCTATCTTGGTGAGGGCGCTATCAGTCTTTATGTGGATGCCACCTTGTTCATCTGCTTCCTTGTACTTCTGCACCACCTTCTCGTCCCCATCAGTCTCAAGGATCAGATATGGTCTGCAACACACCGGGTTTTTTTTTTACAAACAAAATAAATATTAGTGACCCCCACTGTATTGTGTGCGTGCGTGCGTGCGCGCGAGTATGAACACATACACAGACTGAGTGAGAGAGCAAAACTAGAGAAGAGGACACAGAAGACCAACATTAAGATGAAGAGATCTTGAAATACTGAATAGCCAAATGTCGGTTAAAATGGCAGTAGATAGTGATGACTCACTCACCAGGCGAACAGAGTAGACTGAGAGGTCTGTACCCCGGTAGGAATCAAGGGGTGACAAAAGAAAGCTAATGCATGGACAGGCATTGTAACCTAAGTACAATCCAACTAAAGATACCATTTTGTTTGTAACATCTGGTGGATCATTTTAATCACTCAGACTTGCTTTGACAGTACTTGACTTTCATCACTGATATACGCCTGAGCATATGATACCAGAGATGGAGCGAGTACAATACAAATGTACTCGAGTACGATTACTTTGAACATGCATGAGTACAAGTACTCAGAAAACAAATGTACTCGAGTACGAGTACGATTACTTTACAATATACTCGAGTACGAGTACGATTACTTTAGAATGTAATCATGATTACTTTCACGATTACTTTAATGAATATCCTGTTTCTAACATAAAGGCGACTTTCATGCAATCCCTAGGTGTCATTCTTGTTTTGTTGTTGTGTCACTAATGTTCTAACTGATTACTGCTATCCACTATCCAGGTGTTATTATTATTAATAATTAGACGACTTTCTCAGGTATTGGTTGAATCATTTAATGCTGGATTAATAATTTAATTTATGGTTTCTGAATCAAATACAAATAGGAGGCATTTAAGAATTTCAAATACATTACAATAACAACACTTCAAAACCAGGGGGGCATATTCAAGAGTATCCAATTCAAATATGTAGTATATCAGTTGGGTCTAGACATGGGGTCAAATACATTTGTATTTGAAAGTATTTAAATACTTTTTTTAAAGTATTTGTATTTGATGTTTAGGAATTAAAAGTATTTGTATTTAAATACTTTCCTAAAGTATTTGACTTTTTCAAATATTTTTTCAAATACATTGCCAGTATCAACATTTCTTTTTCACTGTCACATGTAATGCCTGCCAAACTGATTACCTTAATGCACTGCAACTTCACCCAACAGTGCTAATTACTGATGAAGACACTTAACAGTAGGTTTCCCCCATGAAAAATATATGAAAAAGTATTTGTAATTGTATTTTAATCCCTCAAGAATATTTGTATTTAACCCATTTTATCCGGAATACGATTCTAGTCGTAGTTACCCTTTTTATCCGGAATACGATTCTAGTCGTAGTTTGCACTTGACACGGCTTCCCTGCACTCTGACGTTTTGGAATCCCATTGGCTGGTTAACACCGAATGACGTCAGTATATCGGGATCACTAGGAAACTCATATTTTTCAACCAATCAGCGCCGTTCTGTGGGTATTTGCAGTTCAAAGCGGGTACCCCCAAGCTAAAGTGAAATCAAAGATGGCGTCGAGTCGCAAAGATCGTTAAATGTTGACGTATTTTGAAGGATAACTCCGCTAATTTACTTCATACTGGTGATGACAAGAAGGCAGACAAGCGGATAGACGATATAAGATGGACGGTTATGGTATTTGATGTGACATTTGTCCGTGAAGACATACTTTTAAGCCATCGAAGTGGGTCAACCGACAACGGCATCCATATCCGCCCACCTCGCTCCACGCCATATTTTTGGCGCCAAACAAAGTTAAGAATATTTCCAACGATGATAACTACTTCATAAATAAAGTGATGTTGAAATGTTGAACAAAGTTGTTACTTTATAGTACTTCTTTATTAGTTATAAGAAATGAGCCACAGAATTATATATCGTTGACAGAAAATATTTCAAAAATTTGCATAATTCCGCTCAGCGGCGCCACACGTTGGCGATTCAGTCGACTGACGTGGGGGTATTACAAAAATTTTACATTATGAGATTATTATCCAAGATGTGTGGACAAGTTGTATACCTTTATTTTCAGCAGAGATTAATGCATAAAATAAACTCAACTTGCTCATTGACATGTTGCTTCCTTCATGGCGAAAATGTCGGGTGAAAAGTAATGTGACAAACCTCAACATAGGTTTGAATTATTAGACATGTTTTGCCATATGCCACATATAATATATATGATAAAACTATGAGTTTATCGATGCGACTGTATAGTTTATTTTATCTACTTTCTAAAGGTATATCACATTTAAAAATTGATTGAGAAATAATAAAGTTATGTCCATTTTAAATGAAGGCCTGTCATTTTTTAATGCTGACAGATTGGTTTGAGGAAATGATCAGGAACTGGCTGCAACTCGTCTGCACTAGCTTCAGGATAAAATGGGTTAAATACATTTCAATGTATTTGACCCCGTCTCTGGATGGGACAAAGACAGAATATTTGTGGATTTAGACAGGTTTACAGTTTGCACTTAATTAAACATAATAGACAGGGATTTAGCAGCTAACCGCCCAGACCCAGTCAGGATTCTGGATGTAGGAAACATGACCAGTCATTCACACCATACTGACAGAGCAAACAGTAAAGGTGGGGCTGTGGCCTGGCTTCTAAAATTACAAAGCAAGATGTTACAGGATGCTTATCTCCTGCAGTGCTTCCCAGGTACTATCACAATATAACTTGTACTTTGTACTAAGCAGGAGGGTGAGGAGATGTTGCTTCTCTGGGAAGAGAAGGTATTAATTAGGTAAATCTGACTGAATATTTATTTAACTGAAATGCTCAACAGTAATAGAAAATGAATACCTTGATTATTATTACATTTATTAGATTATTTCTAATATTGCCATTTTATCTGTCTAATATATTTGCTTGCAATTGTTCATATAAAAAAATGTAATCGTGAGAAGTAATCGTGAGTACGATTACTTTGGTAATGTACTCGAGTACTCGTACGATTACTTTCCTTCGTACTCGAGTACTCGTACTCAAAAAGTACTCGTACTCGAGTACGATTACTCCATCTCTGTTAATGATACACACATAAAAGGAATTGCAACCATTGTCCATAGATGTCACTTACTCAATTTTGTTGGACTCAAAAGACTGAACAAACTTGCTCCACTCTCCCACCATCTTGAACGTTTCTGGCTGGTATTTGGTAAGGTTGTGACGCAAATCTTTGTAGCCCTGAACAAACAAAGACACCATTTTCAACAAAACATTCTAGTATGTGACTTACATAATTTGGCTACACTGACAGAACAGGTGCACACCTGGACATGTTTACCTGAATTTTGAATCTATATAAACAGAAAGATGTGTAATGCAATGAACTGTTGGATGGTTTTCATCCAGTGACATCCTTTTATGACACCCTATTTGTGGAACTCTATCAGTTGGCTTTTTACTCACCTTGTCAGCTGCAGCAGTGTTGACAACCTCTTCATTCACATCCAGGTTCTCACTCTCAAACAGGTAGTCGGCATTGGCAAGGTGGAACGCCTCCACCCCTTTCTTCATCCAAAACATGAGGGTTTTCTGTAGAAGACCCACAATATAAAGTATGAATCTATGGTAGTGCCCTCTTCATATACTTCTACCATAAAAATTGTTGGTCTTGAGACATAAGGCGGAAAACACCAATGGCTGTAGCCCCTTCTGAAGGACATAATGCTGTGAATGATACTGCACAAGTTTTGAAACTGCACTTAAGTGTACTGAAGCTGGATGTCTAGACATTACTGGGTCCTTACTGTATGCCTCTAGCAGCACTTCCCAACAGTAGTGTATCGGACGGATACAATAGGTAACTGCATCGAGGAACACACCAAACCACTAAAAGGCTGTCTTATGCAAAACTATAAAATATTTTAATAAATTATCCTGCCAGCAGCACAGTTTCAGGCAAACATGCTACAATTGTAACTGCTGTAAAGTTGCCATTTGCTACAACCTACCTGCAGTTCAGCGACAACTTCCTTGTTGCGTAGATTCAAGTCTGGCTGGTCAGGGTGGAACTGATGCAGATAGTATTCCTTTCTTGTCTCATCAAAGGTCCATGCAGACCCCCCATTGACGCTCATCTGACAAGCATGCAGAAAAATATTTCATCATGTAAAGCTTACCATTTTTGCAGTGAAAACAGTAAACTCACCAAAGTTGTTTGGTGACTATATGGGTTATAATAATCACATGATAGTAAACTTACCCAGTTATTTGGTGCCTATCTGGGTTATATAAATCACATGATAGTAAACTTACCCCGTTATTTGGTGCCTATCTGGGTTATATAAATCACATGATAGTAAACTTACCCAGTTATTTGGTGCCTATCTGGGTTATATAAATCACATGATAGTAAACTTAAATGCACCCAGTCATTTGGCGGCTGCCTCAGTTATATAAAACACAGTAAACTCACCCAGTTGTTTGGTGGCTGTTTCACAGAGCCCCCAGTGCCAGGATGCCATACATAGAAGTTCGCAAACGAGTTGGTCTTGCCCTTGCGACTTTCCTTGAACCACTTGTGCTTCTTGCTTGTATGGTTTGGTATGAAGTCAATGATCAACTTCATTCCTGCACTCAGAAAAACATACTTTGATCTAGTAATTAAACAGACTGAGATAGAGTAATTAAACCAATGTTTCTGCATGATTGTTTCATTTCATAGTAACACATACCGATTTATGTAGCTTGTGACATTTAACCAAATGAGTGCCAGAGGAATAACCCTCAAAGGAGGTAGTGAACAATGACCATTTGCTGGCTGACATGTGACAAGGTGTCTGCAACTAGTAGCTAACAAGTCTGAACAGGTACAGGAAGACTAACACAGGGCATGCAAACGGTTGAACCATTTCAGTGCTACAGCCCTCAGATCTTAGCTTTATGTAGAGACCCATCCACCCATCATTTGGACAGGTAAAAACCGTTGTGGACGGGTAAAAAAATGAAGGAGCAAAAAGAAAAGGTCTTCCAAAACCATAGATATTGTTAGTTATGCCTTGAAAGTGAGTGTAAATGGTGTCACATGTGCGTTTGTTGTCCTTTTCAGGTCATCAGGCTCATTAAAAAAATGTAAACTGGCTTAACAGACAATAACAGTTAACATCCATGGGTCCAACAAAACGTGTGACTGGCAATAATTTGATTCTGCATAAAGCCCTGCCTCAGATCCTGCACTGAATACTGCATTCCAAGTGACTTGGCATGAAAATTAACTGCATCCCTTCAACTCAAATTTTTGGCTGCAATAACACATTCAATTAAAAGAAATATCATATTCTGAACATTGAAGTAATGTAGTTAGGGTATATTTTAATTTCATAATCGTAAATCTGACAAACGCATCATTCACAATTAGAATAATGACCAAATATGCTGCCGCTGTCAGTTGCAGGTTTGCCTCTGTTGGTAATATTCGCAGTCTATTAACGCCAGCGCTATTTACTTACAATGATCATCACCTACTATATCAGACAAATTACATCACCATCAGTGACATAAGTAACATCATTTGCTATTACTGCAGTCAAATTTTTTTGCAATCAAAACGAATAAATCTCGAAAAAAAATCAACAGGGCAATAATCCATGATTAGCACTATTGCATCAGCCTATAAGGCTACAATGTCTACACAGAATATGTGCCTCCACATAGTAGACATCATCGCCAAAGGGGCTTATCGTATTCATCATAATAGCCAGGAGATAATAAGTTCTTTTGGCAGTATGTCCTTCCACAAACCAGTGCTTACACACAGTGTCACTGGTACAATGGCTACCTGAACCATTGAAACCTTTTGACAGTTGCTGGTCTGGCTGACGAGAACATTTTGGATGGAGTCTTTTGGGATATATGGATATAAAAGTATGATATACCAACACAAACCTTTCTTGTGCATAGCCTTGACGAGACCCTCAAAGTCTTCCATGGTGCCGTAGCGTTCATCAATGGCTGTGTGGTTGATGACATCGTACCCTGCGTCAACCATGTCGGATGGGAAGAGGGGGTTCATCCACAATGCATCAACACCAAGTTTGCTTTGCAAGTAGTCCAGCTTCTCAGTGACGCCTAAAAGTAAAACAAAAGTTGAAATTTCCTAACAACTATTAGGGTTTAGAAAAATACATATAATTTGCAAATCTCAAGAATAAATACCTCACTAACCTCGGCCAGTCAAATGCTGACTGCAAGTTTTGTAAAAGACTTTACTGCTGTCTTGATAAAAATTAGATGCTGACCAGACAGCATACGTCATAGGTTGGGATAATTCTTCGTTCTTTGTTCGTATACTCCATAAGCCCCTTCTGGGGCTAACATAGGAGTTTGTGCGGTGCATAATCATGTCAGCTTTTGGGCACACAACTTATCTGGACCAGTCTACTATTAGGCATTGCATAATGCAACAATACAGGACTCTTAACCCATTTTATCCGGAATACGATTCTAGTCGTAGTTTGCACTTAACACGGCTTCCCTGCACTCTGATGTTTTGGAATCCCATTGGCTGGTTAACACCGAATGACGTCAGTATATCGGGATCACTAGGAAACTCATATTTTTCAACCAATCAGCGCCGTTCTGTGGGTATTTGCAGTTCAAAGCGGGTACCCCCAAGCTAAAGTGAAATCAAAGATGGCGTCGAGTCGCAAAGATCGTTAAATGTTGACGTATTTTGAAGGATAACTCCGCTAATTTACTTCATACTGGTGATGACAAGAAGGCAGACAAGTGGATAGACGATATAAGATGGACGGTTATGGTATTTGATGCGACATTTGTCCGTGAAGACATACTTTGAAGCCATCGAAGTGGGTCAACCGACAACGGCATCCATTTCCGCCCACCTCGCTCCACGCCGTATTTTTGGCGCCAAACAAAGTTAAGAATATTTCCAACGACGGTAACTACTTCATAAATAAAGTGATGTTGAAATGTTGAACAAAGTTGTTACGTTATAGTACTTCTTTATTAGTTATAAGAAATGAGCCACAGAATTATATATCGTTGACAGAAAATATTTCAACAATTTGCATAATTCCGCTCAGCGGCGCCACACGTTGGCGATTCAGTCGATTGACGTGGGGGTATTACAAACAATTTTACATTATGAGATTATTATCCAAGATGTGTGGACAAGTTGTATACCTTTATTTTCAGCAAAGATTAATGCATAAAATAAACTCAACTTGCTCATTGACATGTTGCTTCCTTCATGGCGAAAATGTCGGGTGAAAAGTAATGTGACAAACCTCAACATAGGTTTGAATTTATTAGACATGTTTTGCCAAATGCCACATATAATATATATGATAAAACTATGAGTTTATCGATGCGACTGTATAGTTTATTTTATCTACTTTCTAAAGGTATATCACATTTAAAAATTGATTGAGAAATAATAAAGTTATGTCCATTTTAAATGAAGGCCTGTCATTTTTTAATGCTGACAGATTGGTTTGAGGAAATGATCAGGAACTGGCTGCAACTCGTCTGCACTAGCTTCAGGATAAAATGGGTTAATAAGTTATTTTTTAATAGTGGACTGGTCTGGATAGGCTGTGCACCCCAAAGCTAACAGGTTTTGTGAATAATTTTGTGAATAAATTAAATTAATTATTTTAGTTTGTACACTAGTTTTTTGAAGGCCTGTATCTATATAAGATACGTGAGAAGTTTGGCGGCTGTAACTAATAGTGTGAAGAGCCAATAGGTCGTTTTCATCGTTTTTTCATGGTTACGTCAGAAAGTAAAAGATCGCATTTTTTATTTAAAAAAATTATAAGTCATGTACTTTTGGAATTATCATTAACATTGTACCTTTGATGTCGCCAATTCCGTTGTTATCCGTGTCGAGGAAGGAGCGTGGGAAGATTTGGTAGACGTTTGCTTTCTGCACCCACGTCATTGCAGGTTCTTCCGGACATCCCGGGGTTAGAGCAATGATGAGGACTGCCGTAACAAGCATACCGAACCACATCACCCAGAAGACCAGCAAAAGCGCGCTGCGAATTCTCATCCAGACTGGGTCGTCGGCAAACGCCATCAATTCTTGTTTTGTTAGCCCATTAAAATGGACCGCGCTGGAATCCTTGGAAGGCGACGGCTCGATTTTGACGACGCTGGGATAAATTTCTTCGGATCCGTTTATAAAACGCATCTTCTCTGCCTCCACGTCTTCCATCGCGTCAGGTTTTGCCGTATTTGTCGCTGCATTATCACCTTCGCCTTTTTCGAGAGTCATATTTGACTTCGCAGTTGCCGCTATCAGAGAAGAAATGAATGATTCTGACCGTCTGACGCAACACAAATGACACTGCTTCGGCTTGAAGGTCAACCTCGTACAGCCTCGTTATGAAGTGCCGCTGTCACGCCGCGTTCATGCCGTCTGGCAGGAGAGAAGTGGGCGATCAACGGTCACCCCATCTAACGGATGATAAAAAGCATATTGTAACTTTCTTCAGTCATCCGGATTACGTAAGGTGGCAGCACCAATCCCCAAACATTCACAATAGTTGTTCGCATACGCGCAGTTAAAAAACCATTAAATTAAAAAGATAATTTTTGTTTATTGATTTTTTAATAAGAGTAGGCCCTTATATATTCCTCTATACATAAATAAAAACTGCCGGTTTTAAGGCTAGCAGGGTGCTGGCAGAGGATACTCTGTCGGGAATCTTGTTCCACATACTATGGAGAAGGAGTGCAGGTATGTGTTCATCCTGGAGTGAGGCATGAGGAGCTTGTTGGGCTGTCCTCTGGTGAGACGGTTGTTTTTGTCAGTATGCCCTCAGTTGGCATGATGGCCACAAGGCCACTCATAATCGTATACATAAAGATGGCCTTGCTGACAGTACATCCTTCTTTCGTGGAGGGTCTGAAGTTGCAGTTAGTTCACAAGTTTTGTGGCGCTGGTAAATAGTGCCTGACATCATATTATATTCTCCTCGCCACACGCCGCTGGCCGGATTCGGTGAAGTTTATCAGGTGTTGGTGGAGGGGATCCTACACGACAGAGGCGTACTCCAATACAAGGCGAACAGACGTTTGTAGCAATGTGAGGTGGGGCACCCTTTAAAGTTTCTTTATATGAAATTGCTTGTTCGGTTTGCCCTAGCGATGGTTGCCTGGGTGTGTTTTCCCAAATGAATGTCGGCGGTCAGTTCTACGCCTAGATGTTTGGCGCTGCATGGCGACTCTCTCCTAGGACAGCTTGTGTGGTGTGGTGTGGTGTGGTGTGGTGTGGTGTGGTGTGGTGTGGTGTGGTGTGGTGTGGTGTGGTGTGGTGTGGTGTGTGTGTGGTGTGGTGTGGTGTGGTGTGGTGTGGTGTGGTGTGGTGTGGTGTGTGTGGTGTGGTGTGGTGTGGTGTGGTGTGGTGTGGTGTGGTGTGGTGTGGTGTGGTGTGGTGTGGTGTGGTGTGGTGTGTGTGTGTGTGTGGTGTGGTGTGTGTGTGTGTGTGGTGTGGTGTGGTGTGGGTGTGGTGTGGTGTGGTGTGGTGTGGTGTGGTGTGTGTGGTGTGGTGTGTGGTGTGGGTGTGGTGTGGTGTGGTGTGGTGTGGTGTGGTGTGTGTGGTGTGTGGTGTGGTGTGGGTGTGGTACGTGTGGTGTGGTAGGGTGTGGTGTGGTATGGTGTGGTGTGGTACGTGTGGTGTGGTACGTGTGGTGTGGTACGTGTGGTGTGGTGTGGTGTGGTGTGGTGTGGTGTGGTGTGGTGTGGTGTGGTTGGTGTGGTGTGGTGTGGTGGGGTGTGGTGTGGTGTGGTGGGGTGTGGTGTGGTGGGTGGGGTGTGGTGTGGTGTGGTGTGGTGTGGTGGGGGTGTGGGTGTGGTGTGGTGGGGGTGTGGGTGGTGTGGTGTGGGTGGTGTGGTGTGGTGTGGTGTGGTGTGGTGTGGTGTGGGGGTGTGGGTGTGGTGTGGTGTGGTGGGGGTTTGGTGTGGTGTGGTGGGGTGGGTGTGGTGTGGTGTGGTGTGGTGTGGTGTGGTGTGGTGTGGTGTGGGTGGTGTGGTGTGGTGTGGTGTGGTGTGGTGTGGTGTGGTGTGGTGTGGTGTGGTGTGGTGTGGTGTGGTGTGGTGTGGTGTGGTGTGGTGGTGTGGTGTGGTGTGGTGTGGTGTGGTACGTGTGGTGTGGTACGTGTGGTGTGGTACGTGTGGTGTGGTACGTGTGGTGTGGTACGTGTGGTGTGGTACGTGTGGTGTGGTACGTGTGGTGTGGTGTGGTGGGGTTTGGGTGTGGTGTGGTGTGGTGTGGTGTGGTGTGGTGTGGGTGGTGTGGTGTGGTGTGGTGTGGTGTGGTGTGGTGTGGGTGGTGTGGTGTGGTGTGGTGTGGTGTGGTGTGGTGGGGTGTGGTGTGGTGTGGTGTGGTGTGGTGTGGTGTGGTGTGGTGTGGTGTGGTGTGGTGTGGTGTGGTGTGGTGTGGTGTGGTGTGGTGTGGTGTGGTGTGGTGTGGTGTGGTGTGGTGTGGTGTGGTGTGGTGTGGTGTGGTGTAGTGTAGTGTAGTGTAGTGTAGTGTAGTGTAGTGTAGTGTAGTGTAGTGTAGTGTAGTGTAGTGTAGTGTAGTGTAGTGTAGTGTAGTGTAGTGTAGTGTAGTGTAGTGTAATTCTTTAGAAGTCACTCCCCCGATAACTACGTGTTGTGTTCTATTGGAGAAGAGGTGCCGGATGTAGTCCGGTGTTTAGCGTGAGGGCCGTAGTGGTTAAGTTTTAATTGCAGTCATTCATGGGGCACCTTGTCGAATGCTTTCGAGAACCAAGTCAAGGAGTATAGCATCTGTTTAGCCTGTATTATCCATATCTATATAACCAGATCATCAATGGTTTGGATGAATTAATTTTAGCAATTACTAGTCAATTTTAATCAATTACCGACACACTTCAGTCGACTGATAAGCGTGACAACGCGACCGATATAGCCTTATTATGGGTAATCAGCTAGATGAAAACTGCGCTATATACCGTAGAGTCTACGGTGTAGACAGTTAAGACACTGTTGTTGAACATATCCATTTTACAAGCATCATCACAAGCTAATCGAGCGTTGTCAGCGAGCGCGAATTACCTAGTGAGACGCCTTCGTTAAAGGGAGTGTTAGGTCCACTGTTGAATTCTCTTATGTGCTCCCGATTGGTAATGTGATTCGTAACCATAATTTGACGTATCAACATTGTACTGATGTCTTACAATTGTTATGTTCCTTTGACTCGAATGCCATTTTCTTACTCACACACTGGGTGATGCATGTGTTCAACTACTTGTTGTTGATGAACGATGCAAAAAACACAGTTATACAGGTTGTACCCAGGTAGGCATCTGGGAACATACCACCAAATGGATTCCTAAGCCATTACCATACCATAGTAGTCCTGCTTAAAAGAACTGCATTAATTGTGCACTTGTTGAAAATTTCTGGAAGCACTGAATGTAGAACTGGTTGAATGGAAATGATATTTCTGCGTAGCGTGATATCACGTCTGCAAAATAATGATATTGGTCAGACTGTGAAAAGGTGCGTATGCATACAGGTGTTATTTGGCCTAGAGGTGTCAACATTGGCAATCGGCCGCTGATTGAAGCAAAAATGAAGGGATGTCAGGTTAGAGACTGGATTGTAGGAGAAAGAGATATGTCATTTTCACGAATTTTATACATGACATGTGTCGATGGAGACAAATTAATGTCTACAATTTCCAATACCATGGATTAATAATCCTAGTGAGAAATTAAAGAAACGTTACAATGGCCGCATATGGGAAATCAATTGGTGGTATCTACCCATCGGATTTGGTTGCTGGACTGCATATGCGCATTGTATCTGAAGTCGTCTCTGCTACGGAATGTGTGAGCGTCTATTTAGAGTTTGTTTCTCGTATCATTGGTATCTGTTCAATCCATTTACGTAACATCAGCCGAAGTCAGCAGCAGAGCGTGTTGTGAATGGAATGATCAATTATATCGCATTTAGATTATTGCAATTCGCTATTGTGTGGCCCGGCCAAAGACATCGGCAGACGGCGGCGACTGCAGCATGCCACGGCTCAGATAATTAAGGCATCGAATGCTGAACTCTCGCTACCATTTACTTGTGGCAATTGACAAACCAGCTAGACATCTACGTTCGGCTGAGGGTAACAGTCTTGTCGTGGCGATATCCCGAAATACAGCTGGCGAATGTGGACTCGCCCACACCGCCGTTACAATACGGAAAGATCTACCAACTGCTGCTACGGCCACGGGCTCCCTGAAATTGTTCATGGCAGATTTAAAATTCAACTTATTATTGCGGCTTTCTGCAGGATGTCTCACTCGTGTCACATTTTGTGGGGAGAGCGTGCGTGTGTGTGTCTGTGCATGCGTGTGTGCGTGCGTGCGTGTGTGCGTGTGTGCGTGTGTGCGTGTGTGTGTTTGCTAAAGAAAACCGTGCGTAGGCCAAGATGCTGGTCTCCATAGTGATCAATTGGACAATATTGGCATTGGGCTAACAGCGATTAAGCCAACGTTTGGCGGACCCTTATAATTACAGAGCAGTGCGTCAAAGCACCAGCTATCTTTGCCAACGCTTGCTTGAACACGCTTTATATTGCGTCAGATCGACCGACCGTATACATTCTGACGCCAGTGCTATGCGTATTCGTTATACATTTACATGTTTTGTTTTATTGTTGTTGCTGTGTATTCTTTTCGTCTGGTACATGTGGCGACATGTACCGATGCAAGTACACGTGCAGAGTAGGGGAGACCGAGGTTAGTTATAACACGGGTAAGTTGTAACAGACGGCTTGAAGATAAAATTGCTAATGCAAATTATTCTGCAAGATGACAGCATGTTCATCAATAGATTTGAGCATGTCATGTGTAATATCACGTGAATCCGTCGACATGCCATACAGTTACGTCATTTTAAAAGACTTCAGGTACTATCGTACCGTGGTAACTTGCAACACTTTAGGGCACCTCATATAACTCATTAGGCATTTAATTATGCACCAGTTATCTTCTGGAGATATGTGGGGAACCTTTGGCATGACAAAAGTTCCGGTCACTTGAGAAACCTACCTGCAACCTGAAATGTGTTGTTTTGTTACAACTACCCCCGGTCTCCCCTATCTAAGTTAAGACAGAATAACAAACATCAGAGTTGAAACAACCAGCATCGAAACAATGGCAACCACAATAGAAGCGACGATTTATATTTGAAAATGAAGAATAGACAGAAATAGCATTCAAGTGTTGGTATAGATATGTATATTTATGCCACGGCAGCTGCATTGGTAAAGCACTGCATATGCCAGTGGTAACAGTCTATATTTAACCTGTGGTACGTCGGCTGCTATTTAAAGCAGAATATTAGCTCCTTAAGTATTAAGTAAACAGTATTGTGGATTGTCTTATGTTTAACAACAACTAAACAACGCCGTCACTTCCCCATTAACAAGTCCAGTTCCCTAGTCATATCACAGTCAGATTCACACGTACATTGTTGCAAGCTTTTGCCACTAGCATCTGCAGATGTTTTCATGTTATTCGTATAATTATATAATACTGTATGGCTTATATACAGTGGCACAAGGCGTGAAGTCGCTACTGAGAGACGTGCATAAACATAATAAATATGTATAATTATTTTCTTTAGAGGACTTTAAAGCAGCTGATTTCATATAGACACGTGCATTTGCTAGGATACACCGTCGCACCGACACAGGGTTAGGTAAGCCAATGCTTTAGTGCAGTAACATGAAATTGCGTCATAGCCACGTTCCATCTAGTGGGAGGTCGGCCATCTTGGGTCGACTGATTATAAATCGTCTCGTGTTTCGAGAATGTTTATGTAAAATTGCGACCCGTTTCACTGAGATTAATACACGTTGTAGTAGATAATGGCCTCGCCTGTTTGACAAGACAACCGGAACGGCCTCATCACAAAAATAATGACGAACTAATGTACCGTTCACAAAACACCGTTGTCTGTGGCTGTGCACCAGGCCGGTTTAGCGGTTATATAATGTCCTCCATAGGAAGATTCTTGTATATTGCAGTGTCCCGTTCTCATGGCTGCTGATCTCTGTTTACAGTTTACTTGCAGGAACTCTACTCAATGGATACCATCTCGACCTATCTGGGAAGCCTTCAGCCACGCTTCAATTAATGCGCAAAGTCTATTTGTGCATAAATATCCACCACTTTCCACAGCCTACTAGGCTACTACTCACTCATAATGCTGAGTGAACAGGAGCAGCTTAGAGTGAAGGCTGACTGTGTGTAACGGTCAGAGCTTGTTGGTGGGCTTGCTTCTGGTAACAGTATGTGTCCTAGTGTCTGTCTGTGTCCCAGTGACAGTCTGTGTCACACTGGTAGTCTGTGTCCTAGTGGCAGTCTGTGTTCCAGTGACAGTCTGTGTCCCACTGGTAGTCTATGTCCTAGTGGCAATCTGTGTCTCAGTGACAGTCTGTGTCCTAGTAGCAGTCTGTGCCCTTGTGACAGTCTGTGTCCTAGTGGCGGTCTGTGTCCCAGTGACAGTCTGTGTCCTAGTAGCAGTCTGTGTCCCAGTGGTAGTCTGTGTCCTAATGGCAGTCTGTGTCCCAGTGACAGTCTGTGTCCTAGTAGCAGTCTGTGTCCCAGTGGTAGTATGTGTCCTAATGGCAGTCTGTGTCCCAGTGACAGTATGTGTCCTAGTAGCAGTCTGTGCCCTTATGACAGTCTGTGTCCTAGTAGCAGTCTGTGTCCCAGTGGTAGTCTGTGTCCTAATGGCAGTCTGTGTCTCAGTGACAGTATGTGTCCTAGTAGCAGTATGTGCCCTTATGACAGTCTGTGTCCCAGTGACAGTCTGTATTAGTGGCGGTATGTGTCCTACTGGCAGTCTGTGTCATAGTGACGGTCTGTGCGTAGTGACATTCTGTGTCTAGTGGCAGTCTATGTCTAGAGACAGTCTGTGTTCTAGCAACAGTCTGTGTCCTGGCGCCAGTCTGTGTCCTAGTGGCGATCGTGCCTGCTGCTCCGTGGCCGGTGGGCAGACATGGGGGGCGGGGGCGGCACTGACTGGAGTTGGTCGGCGCCCCGGAAGTCCATCGGCATGATCTTCTGTCGGTTCTGGTCGCACAACTTGCCGCAGCACAGCTTCCACATGACGCAGCACACGATGAGCGTGACGATGCCGAAGATGACGCCCGCCACCATCCCCATCATCATCTGCCGCTGGGCTTTCGCCGCCGCCTCCTCCTCCCACGCATCGTCCGCGCTGCTGTGTGTGCCGCCAGGCTCAGTGTTCACCTTCTTCTTTCCCGACTGCAAGCACAGTGATGACGTCACTTCCTGTCGCAACGGACTCCCAGGTGCGTTTAGCACATAGACGCATGAGCGCGCGTGCGCACACACGGACGCATGCACGCACGCACACACACACACACACACACTCACTACACACACACACACACATCACACACATACACTCTCACATACAACACACACACACACACACACACACACACACACACACACACACACACACACACACACACACACACACACACACACACACACACACACACACACACACACACACACACACACACACACACACACACACACACACACACACACACACACACACACACACACACACACACACACACACACACACACACACACACACACACACACACACACACACACACACACACACACACACACACACACACACACACACACACACACACACACACACACACACACACACACACACACACACACACACACACACACACACACACACACACACACACACACACACACACACACACACACACACACACACACACACACACACACACACACACACACACACACACACACACACACACACAACACAACACACACACACACACACACACACACACACACACACACACACACACACACACACACATTTGCAAACAGTATTTTCCAGATTTTGCTAATTATTTTTTTATAAATTGGTACAGTTTTTACATTGATTATTTCACCACAGCACATAAATAATTATATCATCTAAGTTTTATAATTAGAGGTGGTTCACCTTTCTGTATATTATAGCATGCACAAACAACACACACACACACACACACACACACACACACACACACACACACACACACACACACACACACACACACACACAACACACAACACACACACACACACACACACACACCACCAACAACCAACAAATTTAAAGTATTTTAATTGTATTAAATTTTATAATTAAGTTTTTAATTAATTTCCCACCTTTCTGTATATTATAGCATGCACAAACAACATAAGTGACCACCAGCGTATTTATGAACCTACGTCTGTAGTGACTTCAATAGAGCTCGTTGTTTCTGCGTATTCAGTGCTGTTCTCTCCTAGTGGCGTTGACAGTGTCCCCGTCCCTGCTCTGTCGTCTCCGTCCCATTTCGTCCCATTTCCTTTGTCCAGCCCTGTACTATTTGTCGGCGAATCGGTTTCTGTGTTCGTCCCATTTGTATCGGCAGATGTTCCATTTTGTACACTTGTGTCGGCATCACCGCCATCTTTGACTGTCGCCACATCCGGTTTGGTGCCCGGACTTTGCTGCTCTGTCGACGCGGCGCTTCCGTCCGTTGAATTGGTCGTCTCCTTGCTGGCTGTCGTCGCCTCTGGCGTCGCTGAAGTTTGACAAAGACAACCTTTCGTCACACGACAAGTGCACTAGCGTGAACTATGCAGTTACATCGTAAAAAGCAAGTGCCACTACGAACCACCAAGCACAAATAAAATTAAATCTAAATACCTTTATTTGTTCCTCATGAAGAAAGTGTCTTGTGGCATTCGAGAGTTAAAAAATGATTAGTAAATAAAGTATGTTGTACAAGAGAATACAGTAAAATAAATTCCATGAATTATAAATGATTAAAAATACAATAAGTAAAAACAATTGTTAGGAAATATCATTTACATAACACAGCCAGAGCAGTTCATCATAACGTTTCTCAACTGAATCCAGTGCGAATAATAACAACGGCCAGATCATTTATATAAATAGGACTGAGTTGAACTATACTATCTCGGAAAGACCTGATCCATAGCATAGCTTAATGATCTGTTACGAAGTAATTAATGTTTCATAAAAGTATTAACTGGTAAAGAATTGGTTGCGCACTGTAGGTAGACAAGTAGGCATAGTTTACCAGTATTGACGATCACACATTGTGCATGTTCACCCAATTCAAATACATTCTTCTATCTAACGTGTACTTTACCAAACACATCAACTACTAACTTTGTAAGCACACGGCTGCCGAGAAAAAGTCACAAACATTACGTCATTGATGACAAACGAAAAGGAGCTAGGTATTGTCTTAATGTCATTATCTCCACCGCCATTATCCGTACGTGAATGAGTGCACGCGTGCGTGTCGTCTTATTCCTTCGACCATCACGTCGGCGGAAGCTGCATTATTGAGTGCCCCGAGAGAGCATGCGCACGCACTGCGGGTTGATTGCATGCATTATTTACGAGAGTCGATACAGCTACACGGGAGCATTAAGTGTCGATTTAAATGACCCAAACATGTTTCATTTGATTTTACTTCGTTTTCTGCACGCAAAAAATCATCATCGGTCGATAGCGTATATGTAGGTCAGTTGTTATTTAACTTTACTAAAACAAATTCGCGGCCTTCTTCAGTATGTGGTAGACATATTTTACTGCGTCAGAATCGTCGCAGTAAATATACTTTATGTACTGCTGCAACTTTATGTTACATAATTAAGTGGTCTTTGAAAATACTGCCAAATAATCGTAGATTGTTTACGTTCGTGATATTTGAAAATTATTAAGCTACTGATATCTTAATTAGCAACTAATACTAGCCATACGTTTTATAAGATGAAAGCAAAAAGGCATCTTTTTGATGTTATACCCCTACTATAAAGAAATTAAAACAAAGTAACTTTTTGCAATTAAAAAAATAAATTACGCCTCTGTTTAACGTATGATGTGATCTCACAGTGGAAGCTTCCAATAAATTTCCGACGTCCTCGATGTTGACAACTTCCTCTCGGTTCAACGGACTGACCAATGAGCGTCGAGCTGTGACGTCGGTTATGACGAGGCAAAATCTTACATTTGTTCATTTCTTGGTTTCTTGTTTTCCTTTCGAAAGCTGATATTATTAAATTCATATGCATGGTGTAATGTCTTTTTCGGTGAATTAATCTTTAAAATATAGATTTCCCACAGTACCGATTGGAACATTAACATAGTACCATACCAATTCGGGTGTTTTTCATACCTAGTAAAGTTACTTTTCAACGATTTTGACCCAACCGTTAATTTCGTTTTATTAAAACATCTTGTTTTATGTTACATTTCAACATACCGTAAACAGCTTTGTGTTCAACAAATAATTCACCAATCTTCTAGTTAGCCCTGTGACAGCGTGTGCAGAGCAACATTGACTTATACGGTGGCTGATTTCTGCAAGCTATATATATATATATATATATATATATATATATATATATATATATATATATATATATATATATATATATATATATATATATATATATATATATATATATATATATATATATATATATTACAGCATACATTCCCCTAATTAACGGCATTATAACGTTCTACCCCGTTGTTATGCCCAGTTAGGGTTAATTACCACCCTGTTACAGTGTTATAACGCCCTATTACGGCGTTATAACAATTGGTGCTCCATTACTATGCGTGACCCCACAGAGACAATATATTTGAATATACTTTATTTCAAGCCCGGAAATTGGGTTTCTGGCCCACTGAGAAAAAACGGCCCCGAGTTGGGAGTGGTCATTGCCACCTGGCGACGGTCCATGGTATAGGTTATCAGGAAATAATAGTGCCAAAAGTCAGCAGAAAACATTCTGAGAGCTGTACCTGGCTCAAAATGTAAAAAATCGATTGCTTCAACTAAGCACAATGACAAGGCAATGAAAACAGCGTTAAAACACAGTAATACAGCGTTATACGCAGTAATACGGCGTTATACGCTATACAATAGTGCGTTATTGCGGCGAATTAATGCCTTATTACGGCGAATTAACGCCGTAAATTAGACCGTTTATTATTGCGACATAAAATGGAGCGTCATAATACCTTAATGTGGCGTTATAACGCCGTAATAGTGCGTTAGTACGCTGTAATAGGGCCATACTATAACCAGTGAGTTTTGCTTTGGCCGGAATCGGCCACGAAGACTTCCGACTGAATCTGCCTTCATAACTGTTCAACCGAGGTTTGTTAAGATCATGCCAAAATCGAATTCACGAACATCTTAGAACTGTCTCAAGCGATTTAGGCCAGCGCTGATGTGGCATGCAAATAGTTTAAGTATTAGTTTAAGTATTAGTAAACACGCACCGTCGTTAAATATTTTCCCACTTTTGTCACACGCATCGAAAACATTGAGTTTGGCCATTACACAGAGACATTTGAGAATTAGTGGATGACTTTATATTACAATATTATTATAGAGGTTGGTTATTTGTGCAATTTGTAACTGATCTGCGTCGCATCGTGTACGAAATACCTTTATTTATGTTTTGATAATTTCACAGAAACCAAATAAAGCTTTCGAACTGAATGGTTAGCATGTTGTAGTTGGATAATATCCGTTCAGATTTAAGCGAAACGACAGTTTTAATAGAGCTAAGTTACTCTTTCGTGGACCCGTTCGATTTGTGAACGTTAAATCTGGAAATGCGCTGTTCACAATAATAGATAGACGTATAATATAATGCGACTGCCTTGTCCCCCGCAGAATCTTTTCGCTGTAATAATTTGTGCATTAATTAGTTAATAAATATCGTATGGTAGTGAAGAATTAAATAAAATCTAATCATCAATATCGTAAACTCGGTGACTAGAAGGTATAGTAAGCCTCCAAGAAGACATCGTCCCTCGCACCATTTCAAGTAAATGATCGTTTTACTGCAGTAATTTGATAGTAGAAGTATTTTCTTACCATCTCCAGCAGGTATGGTTGTCCAGAATGTCAGCAACACGAACACGCAAATGGCAATTCGTATACTGATGGCGGCCATGTTGCTTCAAGTCACGTGTCACCTGTCGCCGCGCATGTCCAGATGATTCTAAAACAATCATATACACGTCGATCATAAACAAACTGTCCATCGTTATGTTGCACTTAATGTGCGCGCCGTCATCCTTCGTAGTTAATCAAATGACCGTGTACTTGTCATATAAAAAGAAAAATCTAAAAAAATCGAAATGTCAAAGGTGTGATTAAGTATTAACACAGTGAGACAGAGCGTGGTTCGAGGCTCCTCTGTGTCATCGTACCACGAAAAACGAAAACTTACTTTTGATTTAGCGCTTTGATTTAGCACCTTCGTTCTACAGAAGCCGACACGTGAGTCAATGTAGAACGCTGTATTCCACCTCGCCTGCTTCCACCCTAGCAGCAACCATAACGATCGCCCTCCGTGCATACGGCAACCTGCATCGACTAGTCCACGTCTTCAACCAGCCCAAGAAACAAGAAACAACGCACACCAAAAGCCCGTATGCGATCCGCGCGGTGAGTTATTTCGTGACACCGATTAACGATTAGTGTTTCCGTTTTACCACTTGGCCGTTCGTTGCCAGGCTTCGATAATCAGTCTGGCTGTGAATCAACGCAGACGTTTCTTGGAAGACTCATCGATTATGCTCGTCGCGTGATTAGTTAGCGTTTCACGGTCGAGATTGTGTTTCACACCACTTCATGTTGTATAACACCACTTCGGGTTGTTGGCCTTGTGGAGTGCTTCCTTATGGTCGAACCATTGGTGGTCTGATTGAGATTTGTTGCGTGATATTTTGTAAATTTTAGAAATCTTACATGCTATGGGAGGGTGTAGCTCGACATCAAAGACGCGAAGAGATCTGTTTTGGAAACGTGTCACAACTTGCTTGGTTAACATGTTACGAGCAACGAGTTGGTGCTTTGCATTTTGCCTACGTTATGCACACAGGCACGGTGGTTTTCTGTAATACGTTGCAACATAAGTCGATTGTACCACTGTTGATAATAATGCATTAGAAAAAACTTCTTTAAATGCATGTAGATTTAAGGTTTGTCTGAATGCAATCTCCACAAAACGGTCGTTCGGTTAACCGACATATTTATGCATTCCCAGTAATTCTAATTATATTAATCATATTATAAGAGCGAATTAGTCGCAAAAAAGGGAAACATATAAACGGGCTTATTGAAGATCAATAAGGAACACGGAGTATAAAGTAGATGAAAGAGGTAGTTCGCGGCCAGTCTACAACAGCGTATTATACACCTGAACGCCCTACAACGTCCTCAACTTCCCCACAACATTCCGAGACAAGTGAATTCCTTTACGAAACAAACATTGCTTGCGCGTGTGGGTGGGGCCAAGTAACAGCGTGTGTCATGGATTGGTTGCAAGCGCCAATGTAACTTATGAAACAATATCAGTCGGTTGTTCAGAAATATAAATAACTCGTAGTTCTATCATAAGTCCCTCGCGATAAGAACGGATGTCGCCTCTTTCAGATGGCGTATTTCACGGTGGATGAACCTCTGGATACCATCTGACGTCACGAGCAGCCACGAACGCTAGTGATAAATTTTTAATGGCTCTCATGCGAACGGGACGGGCCACGTCCGGCTCAGAAGACCAATGTCTGCGCATCGCCATAGGAACGTCAACACACAAGAAATTATATTGATCTTCATACTTGTAAATATGATCGACTGGAAATCCGTTCTACAGAAACTGGTTGAGCACATACCACTTAACAGAGACGACGTACAACGGAAAACAGATGTCGGGTAGTTTTGAATCGTATATTTGGTGAACATTGTGCGACATGTTCTAGACCACGCTGACATAGATGGTTATTAACGACTGGTGGTGATGTAGACAGGCGGCGGCCGTTGCATCTTTGTCGTTGTTATGATGGACCGTACTACATCTGACAGCGAGTGGTGCAGGTGGGAATTATACTCTCTCTCTCTCTCTCTCTCTCTCTCTCTCTCTCTCTCTCTCTCTCTCCCTCCTCTCTCTCTCTCTCTCCTCTCGCTCTCTCTCCCTCTCTCTCTCTCTCTCTCCTCCTCTCTCTCGCTCTCGCTCTCGCTCTCGCTCTCGTTCTCCTCTCTCTCTCCTCTCCTCTCTCTCTCCTCTCTCTCTCTCTCTCTCGCTCTCTCTCGCTCTCGCTCTCGCTCTCGCTCTCTCTCGCTCTCTCTCTCTCTGCTCTCTCTCTCTCTCTCCTCTCTCTCTCTCTCTCTCTCTCTCTCTCTCTCTCTCTCTCTCTCTCTCTTGCTCTGCTCATGTCTCTCTTCTCTTCTCGTCTTCGTCTGTCTGTCTGTCTGTCTGTCTGTCTGTCTGTCTGTCTGTCTGTCTGTCTGTCTGTCTGTCTGTCTGTCTGTCTGTCTGTCTCGGTCTGTCTGTCTGTCCTGTCTGCCGTCTGTCTGTCTGTCTGTCTGTCTGTCTGTCTGTCTGTCTGTCTGTCTGTCTGTCTGTCTGTCTGTCTGTCTGTCTGTCTGTCTGTCTGTCTGTCTGTCTGTCTGTCTGTCTGTCTGTCTGTCTGTCTCTGTGCCTGTGCCTTGTCCTGTGCCTGTGCCTGTGCCTGTGCCTGTCCCGTGCCTGTGCCTGTGCCTGTGCCTGTGCCTGTGCCTGTGCCTGTGCCTGTGCCTGTCTGTGCCTGTGCCTGTGCCTGTGCCTGTGCCTGTGCCTGTCCCGTGCCGTCCGTGCCTGTGCCGTCCTGCCTGCCTTGCCTCTGCCTCTGCCTTGCCTGTGCCTTGCCTCTGCCTCTGCCTCTGCCTCTGCCTCTGCCTCTGCCTCTGCCTCTGCCTCTGCCTCTGCCTCTGCCTGTGCCCTGCCTGTGCCTGTGCCTGTGCCTGTGCCTGTGCCTGTGCCTGTGCCTGTGCCTGTGCCTGTGCCTGTGCCTGTGCCTGTGCCTGTGCCTGTGCCTGTGCCTGTGCCTGTGCCTGTGCCTGTGCCTGTGCCTGTGCCTGTGCCCCGTGCCTCTGCCTCTGCCCTGCCCTGCCTCTGCCCTGCCCCTTGCCCTGCCCTGCCCTGCCCTGCCCTGCCCCTGCCCCTGCCCCTGCCCCTGCCCGTGCCCCTTCCCGTGCCCGTGCCCGTGCCCGTGCCCGTGCCCGTGCCCGTGCCCCTGCCCCTGCCCTCTGCCCCTGCCTCTGCATCTGCATCTGCATCTGCATCTGCCTCTGCCTGTGTGTGCTATGTGTGTGCGTTTGCGTTGTATGTTGTATTTTGTGTGTCTTTCTTTATCGAAAATTGATGCAGTATAATTGTAATTGCGCTGTTTGTCGTTTACGATTCCATTGTCGTCTGGTGGGAACTCTATATTTGGTTCTTCCAAAGTTTTGGTTATATATGACAACTGTTAGATCACAATGCCATGGTGCCTAGGTATATGTGCAACTCATCGTTATATCCACTGAGTGAGTCTGAATTCTTCGTCCACAAGGGCCCCTGTTTGATCATATGAGATCAGTGTCAGTAACACACGGACCCCATTTGACCACATGGGGTCAGTGTCAGTGACACACTGACCCCTATTTGACCATATGGGGGCAGTGTCAGTGACACACGGATACCAATTTGACCATATGGGGTCAGTGGCAATGACACATGGATCCCAATTTGACCACATGGGGTCAGTGTCAGAGTAACACATGGACGCCTATTTGACCATAATATTTATAGGGTCAGTGTTACATGCAGTTGTTCGACTGACTATTGTATTGCTGTCAGCAAGCGATATCTATTTAAATTAAACTGAGAAATAATTACAAGTACCTATTCTAGTTTCAAATCCCAAATTAATCTCAAATGCTTTCAGAATTCTTTCTTCTGTAGAAGAATTCCAGTACAGATCTATCGATCTGGAGACTTAGCACCATCTTAAGTAGATTTGTGGTTGCATCGCGAAGCACAGCTGTTCACGTGTTCGGACAAAGTGAGACAGTCTTGCTTGGTTACACCAAAGAATCGGAATTACCGAACAATTTCAATGTCTTCGCCTTTGTGTGAGTGCGTTATAGAAATGCGCACACAAGGCATTTCTTTTACTGTCGTAGGGGTGCAGCATTTCTTCTTAAACCAATCAGCATCTCTTTGCTTTTCACGGCGTTCAGTTTCAATATTTTTTATTCGAAAGCACAAGCTGTAGGAGTTAATTCACGTAGGCTGTTTCGTTTTCACTAAATTTAAAATTGGCGTTAAGGTCACAGTTAAACCAAGTTGGAAATCTATTTTACGGAATGTGTCGATGTACTGGGCAGATATGGAACGACGTGAGAATCAAGAGAACGTGAGTGTAGCGAGAGACTGAAGACAGGAGTGGTCCAGCATGAGCACCCATGGAGATGACACAAAAGAGGGCCAACACACGGCCACAGAGCCTGGTAGGTGCCCTGGAGCATTTATGTTCAAGTGAGAATGTTATTACTGTTCAAACATGGAGGACAGTAGAAAAACTGAAAACAACTGCATTTAAGCTGGGGTCAGGTTGCAAAGCAGGCAGCAGGTAGGATGAAGTAGAAGATCCATGTTTCTGTCCTATGTGCCAGTGGGCACGAATAGGATTAAGTAAGTAGTAGCATTCGTTCATCCAAGACGGTGGCACGTAGCACGACTACTGGGACATGTCTGTACTCTGTCAACCGTCGAGGACGATTATTTGCATTCGGCGGCGGTAACAGCGCAAAGGAACCGTTTTATGTTAATTTCGCCCATCCAATGATTGTACCAAATTCCAGGTTCTGCAAATTGTTTGGGATACTATAAACCAGCTTCCGTTGTGTTGTCTAGAAGTTTCGTCATAATATTACAGCTGATGTCATCGGATAACATTTAAAATGTCATAGGGATTCTGCGGAACTCTTTAAATATGAGTACGTTGAAGTGAAATATAATTAAATAGCCTTCTGCATCGTTTTTAAAAGGTCACGTGCACGCAATGATTGTACCGTAATGGCAACGATATTTATTCCGACGTAATTACTAATTACACACATCCGTGTAGTTTCGAAGACACAAATTACCCCTTGACAAGAGGTTGTGTTTCATACAGCATAGTACTAATCTTTTCGCGTCCAAGTTAGCGTATCTTGATATATATATATGCTAACTTGGTGCAACAGTATTTCATCCCATGACTCTTGGCAGTAATGCAGTAGTATCTTATTCCATGACTCTTGGGGACAATGTAATAGTATTTCCTCCCGCGACTCGAGGTAGTGGAACAATTGGTATTTGACCTACCAATTGGCGATGTACTAAAGGAAATTTATTATCCAAAAATCTCTTCCGGGGTGATAATTGCAGCCCTTTGTTTGATGCTCGGTGGGTGTAAAATTGCTGGACACCACAATAACAAATACGTATCTGATTGATAGCTATTAAATCTGCTTAGACGATGTTAAATAAGTAATACGTACTCCATTGATCCTGGGAACTAGCAATCAAGATGCGTAGGCAAACACCATGCAGTTGATGGTGTTGTAGGTTTTGTAAGATTAAATTACCAGTTAAACCAAAAGACCTATAAATGCAACATAAATAATGTAGCTCATGTTGATTATCATAACAATCTCTTTTCGTATTCGGTTTGACGATTTACGGTATCATTTACAACCAACTCCCGAACATACATATTTGGCTTATACCGTATTCCGCTTTCCAGAAACGAAAGAAAACAAAAAGGCAGACGATACAACAATGGCGGACGAGACGACGCCGCCGAGCCTCGGTCTGACACTGCAGTTGCCTCAGTCACCCCCGCCGCTGTCTCGGCCGATGACTCCGCGAAGCCCCGTCGCCAAGAGCGGCATCGGGTGGCGGCCGGTGGAGCCAGGGTACACAGCACCAGTCGTCATCAGCCGCACGGTGCAGGTTAGTCGCACTCGGCTCTTTGGCGAATGCAGATTACACCAATCGTTCAATCAATTATGTTATTGCCAAATGAGAAATACAGAAAAATCTGCACACTGGATGCTTCCAAGAAAAGTTGAGATGGTGTTTGATTGAACAGGTCTTTTAGGGAAGTACACTGTAAAGCGCTTTCAGCTGTCATGGCGATTTGAAACTATACACCTCAAGTTCATAGCAGATCTGCTCAGTCAAAAACCATCATTTCATGAAGTTATATAGGGGTCTACGTATTTATTTAGTTGATTGAACTGTAGCAGGAATACAAAATAGTATTACGCTTGTTCAATTCACAATTGAAACAATATGATTCTTTGAATGATCTAAATTTTGCAACGTGCATACCTTTGTTGAAACAAAACGAAACTCATATTTAGGATTTCTAGTTGGGAATGTATAGGGCCTTCTAGTATAGGCGTGACCAACAATTCCTGATCGTATGAACGACTGGACTTCACTTAAACATATTTGTTTCATCAAATCAGTATTGTCTTTTTTATTGTGTATGAAAACAAAGACATATGCAAGAGCAGTCTAACGCGTGTTGTTGCATTTGACAAAAGAAGATGTTTGCATAAACTCTGTCCAAGTCATCGTGCGTTGTGCCGGTTGTTGCCGTCAGGTGGAGACACTGCAGGAAGGCGGCGTCCTACGAGACGCTATCCCCGCCATGCCACGGTCTTTCGCCATCGTCTGTCTCATCTGTAACATCGCGTCTCCCGGCCTCGGTGAGTCTGTCGTAACGCGCTACTCCATGAACAATGACTCAGCACGTTCACCACCAAATTCATGCGTCATGTTATCCGTTGAATTCCTTTGGACGTTTTTTGGTATTTTTGCAGTTTAGCCCCGTACCTCGAAAAAACACATCAAAACGATCACCAAGGGTGACCAAATTGCACATGGTTTATCTACTACACCTGTACTGTATGCATTTGTCACCTGGCCATAAAGTTATAATTAACGTCTGAAATCGCTCAAAACGTACCAGAAAATAACGCGTATTCTTCTTCAAGCTATTACCATTACAAACCATTGTTATTATTATTATTATTATTATTATTATTATTATTATTTTATGATCATGTGACAAGTGCATACGTATACTATAGGTGTAGTATATAGTAGTATATAGTAGATAAGCCATGTGAAGTTTGGTCACTGTAAGTGATCGTTTTGGTGGCTTTTTCGAGGTGTGGCCATAAACTGCAAACGTTCCCGTTATCGTCATAAAAGTGACGTCATATGCTGTAATAGTTTATTGTAGTACGTGTACGGTATTTCATCTGTCGGTGCGTTTCCCTTACAAGTACGATGACAATAAATTGAACAATAACACAAATAAAAATGTAATAATAACATAAATAATTTGAACGATAACACAAATAAATTGAATAATAACTCAAATGATTTGAACAATATCAGAAATGAATTTAAAGCAGTTCGCCGTGCCCGCAGGCACGTTTCTGTCTGGCCTCAGCGTCCTGTGCTGTGGACTGGTGCGGCCCTCTGGCGGCGACATTCTCAACGTGATCTGGGTGAACTCGTGGGTGGCGCTGCTGCAGTTCTTCACCACTGTCATCTTCCTCTTCGGCTGGGTGTGGAGCATCGTGTGGGCCTTCGCCTTCCTCGACCTCTCCAGTAAGTCCACCCGTGTCAAGGTCGCTCGAACAGTCGTGTTGTCGGACCGCTAGGTCACGTTTACGTCCGCAATGTCAAGCAGCAACATACAATAGAGTTTGCTGACGACGATCAACTTATGTTGGGACACATAATTCAAATTTAATGCAGTTTTAAAACTAACATTCACTCGAAAATGTATTAATCATGAACTGTTAATTAAAAACATGTTATTACACTTCAGTGTACCTTTAGTAGTTCTTTTAAAATGTATTCTTCACGTATCATGTCAATTTTGTAACGTCGATAACACAGGAGGATCTGTTGTGTTTTGTTGTTCATTCGTTAACAGCAGTGGATGTTGTGTAGGACAGTCATACACAATTCCTTCATGTCAGTTGTTATAAAACATATACGTGTTACCGCACACCAGGAATGTGACGAACTGATACAATGCATTAACAAGCACGATTGGTCTAATATAATCAACATTGCATTGTTTCGTAAATATATGTTAATAATCATTCCACTATTTCGTAAACCCGTATTGTATTACAAAACCTTATTTCTGAATTTCACATGACACTGAGATAACCAACTATTGTTGTCGACAGAGGAGTACGAGGGACTTTTGGCGGAGAGAGCGAAGGAGAGGCGGGACGAGGCGGCCCACGTGAGCACGGTGTCCCACCGCATCCACCCGCGCCGAGCGTCGTCCACCACCCGCACGACAACCACCACGACGACCGTGTCGATGCCCCTTGGGCCGCCGGCGACCGACGTGCCCATGGGCCGGTCCCCGCACGACCAGCCCATAATAGTCCTGCAGGAGGCGCCAGTCGTCATCCAGCCGCCAGCGCCAGCTACCGAGCAGAGACCGCAGCGAACTTTGAACCCGTACAACCCGCGCCACCAGCGGATATTGCGGCGACAGAACACACGTGACCTACAGGAGTCGTCCATCTTCCTCACGGCTCATATCCTCAACACGCTCGTCGTGCAGGGCGGGGACGGCGCCTCAGAAGCCTCTGCCACGGCCCCACCGGTCAAATAACTCGGCCACGGCCCCACCGGTCATCAAATAACGCGGTCAAGGCCCCAGTGGTCAAATAACAATATGGCGTCAACATACGCTGCGTTCCAATCATGTCATGTTTACCGTGAATACCAGTTCGTGACACCTTCGGGACCCATTTGCATCAATTTACCAGTCGTTTACTGGAGGAGCTCGAGAACCTTCCAGTTGACCACAGGTGATTACCATCTGCGCGAGGTGATTGGAACGCAGCATCAGTCTGGCTTCTCCAATTATCGCCCGATTTCGCAAAGAAGGTAGTAGATTGGATGGGCGCAACCTGTGCTGCCACCTCACGGCACCTGGTGATTAGAGACTGTGCTAAAGAGTCGGTGTACTTACTACTCGCCAGATGGCAGTGAGCAAAGACGTATTACTCGCCAGGTGGCACTGACTACGCGCTGCGCTCAAGTATACTCGTGCAATGGGGCACTTCACACTAACACAGGAGTTTTAGTTTTGTTATATATATATATATATATATATATATATATATATATATATATATATATATATATATCATATATATATATTCATATATATATTCATATATATATATATATATTATATATATTCATATATATATATATATATATATATATATATATATATATATATATATATATATATATATATATAAATCATTGATTAATATAACTGAGGCCTATTTTCGGTGCATCAAGACTTGCCTCATGCCCTGTGCTGAGTCCCGGTAGACCCATTGGTGTTATGCGAGATCAACCAGAATCACTTGGTAGACTCTGTGAAACACTACGATTGCAATGACAGGCACATGAATTAATATATTCCTGTATGTCTAGCTGACACGTTTTGTTTAAAACAGTCGTCTTCCTGTGTGCGCTACTGAAGATTTGGATACAGACGGTGAACATTATACGTGTAGGTTCTATAACGAATGTGTAGATTTCTAGCTGACTCTTTACGACAATATCGCATAGCGCCGGCAGCTGTGCGCTGTTTCACTGAGCAGAAGTTAGCATGCATAAGTAGTGTACAAACAAGAGTATGCTTATCTTAGTTGTTGTGTTTTATAAGAAATGGTTTTATATGAAATGTTAAAATATATATATATTTATTATTTTTGTTTTCATACATGATTAAATATAATAATATCAATCTGCGTATTTTCATTAAAGAGTGTCATACTGTAACATCCTAATATGTGTTCAATTTTATTCAACTTAAACTTTAACATGTCATATCACCCTTGTCTGCTTCGTTTGACATGTCTAGAACACACTACACATGCAAGTTGTGACGAGCTTATCTTGACGTGATTTGGTTCAGCGTTGGCCCTGACGAGTGGCGCCATGCTGCGGCCGATGCACGCGTGTTGTCACGGATGTGACGTCACTGTCAGACTGCGCCATGTTCGCCCACTTCTGCAGTGCACAGGAAATCTGTGTGTATTAACTCGGATTAATATGATGGAGGCAAACAAATCAAGGCACCTAGAACGAACAATGCTACTATCGACTATGTAAGTTGTGTTAGTCAAGTTTTATATTTACCACCGGCTTAGATGCGACAAGCAACAGCCACGCGGGCAGACGCGTTTGCATGTGTGTGGCCGTTGGGTACGTACGACCCTGGTTTGCTCGTAAAATGCTTTACATGTTAATTTCTCCGGTACCAGACCTAGAAAAAGGCATTCGTTTACAGAATATGTGGGATGAGGTGGGGGTGGGTGAGATGGGGGTGAAAAGGGGGTGGGATGTAGTCTCGTTTAACAAACTCTCGCTCGATTGCACAACTTCGCCGAAAAGATAGTCTGGTCACCTAGCAGGCTTTTGAATGTTATCCGTGTAATGTGCTGCCACCTCACGGAGCCTTGGTAATCGTGACTAATCCTGCCATAATTCTTGCTTCATAAATAACTGCAAATTTGTATTTATGTTTGTGTGAATATAATTTTAATATTGAATAGTTCTTATAATATAGTATTATCTTATAAAAGATTATCCTTATCTAATTTGTTATTTCGAATTCGGCCATAGAGCCGAACTTTAGTATTATTCTGCCGTCGTGGCATTTGTATACAGTGGGGAAGGGGGTGCTGCTAAAGATCTGTGGAGGCATAATTCACAATCTTTGACATTCATAAAAACCTCCAGTGGCCGTTGTGGCACCATTCACTTGATAGTCGCACATACTAAAGGGGGCATTTGTCCCCTCACCTCCCCTCCCCGCCCCGTCGAACCGCCTGAGAGTTAGGCTCAAGGTAAATGCCGAATAGACTCCCGCCAGGCAGCGTGTAGAAGCTAGGTAGACACCAGTTAGACGCCAGGTTTACGCCGATGTACCGGTATAAAATCGCCCCCTATGATTCCTGCTCCCAGCAATATTATACCGGAGCGAACCAGCCGTGGGGGGCTATACCATGGTATGGATACTGCCCCCCTCCCGCACCGCCGGGGTAATGGGGGTAATTATCAGGGGCAATGGTATACCGGTATTATGTTGCCTCTGTAATATAAGAGAGCCTCCTGATAGTCAGGAATATTAGGCCCCGTGGACTGCCCATCCAAAATATCGATCCCCTAGTCTATATGACGTCTGGTCGGTATGATGTCTTAGCCTATATATGCTCATCAATGTGCAGCAGTCAACACATGTGACATATCGTCCTCTAAACGTCAGTCAGCTCGCGATTAATGTTTACGCTTAATTGTGAATGTTCACGATATTCCATCATTTCAAATCACAACTCGACCGCGGTGATGACAATCGTCACGTGTGTCCCCGTAGACTCTCTGTGACAGCACCACGGTATATGGTGACATCGTGAAACACGTCTGCCCCCATTCCCTGAAGATTCGTAATCGAAAACCTCGTTAACGGCCATTGCTCGTGTTTAGGCGAGGGTTGCGGGTCGTGCTTCCGTATTGAGGCCCGAAGCGTGTATCTAACAGCGACCTAGCCTCGATTACCCAGGCTCCGTGAGGTGGCGGCACGTTTTAGCCCCTCATATCCGCCATAAGGAATTATGTTCTGCCAATATTGCCATCAGGGCGGCCTCTGGCTAAGTGGTATCTTATTTTTTAAACAATGTATGTGTGGCTGCTGTTGTTGTCACACGTGATGTTATAGGTGGTTCCACGTTGGTGTTCTTACGGTGTTTTGTCTTTATGGTGTACTACCATAGAACGGAGGGTGTTAGCCTGCTTATGGTAAGTGTGCACGTTGTATGACTTGTAAATGCGACGAGGGTGTTCTGATAATCCTGCTACGTGTGGTGGTCCCATCATAGGTCGCCGTGGTTTGTTGCTCGTATTAGGTGGTTGTTTGCACTAGGTGGTGCGGGTGTAAGCGCCTACTCTGGGTATTCAATGACTCTCTCATTGTGGACGTGTTCCAGTTTTTATTTCCTGTCTTCAGCTGTGGTGACATACTGCTGTGCCCTGTTGGTGAGGGTGCGTACAACTGAACGTTTGTGAGTTAGAGGGTGATGTGACTTGAAGTTGAGATACTGGTCCGTGAGTGTCAGCTTCCGGTGTATATCTTCGTGGACCCATCATCCAGAATGTCGGTGCATAGGTCCAAGATGGGAAGTATGAACACTGTCTTTCTCGGGTTCAACGGTAAACTTGATGTGTGGTTCAATGCTGCTGATGTGTTTAGTGAACTCCTCCACATAGTATTCATGAAGTATGGTGAATGTGTCATCCACGTATCGTAGCCATATAAAATGGTCCATTTAGTATTTAACACACGTGACAAAAATATGCTCCGAAGTTAGTTAATTTCTTACAACATCACCATAATTATCTTGAAGCCATGAATACATATTCCATATAGATTTGCAGTTGTTTATGAAGCAGGAATTATGGCCAGATTAGTTTCGATTACCCAGACTCCGTGAGGTGGCAGCACTTTTAGCCCCTCACGGACGACATTCAAAAGCCGGCTAACTGACCAGACTGTCTTCTCGGTGAAGTTACGCTGCCGGGCGAGAGTCGGTTAAGCGAGACCTGCAGCGACTTCGGGGTCAGGGTTCTCGTGGATGGCTGGGATAAGTTCCTTTTGCCTGAACGAGAGAAAAATATTACTTAGAATTCAGTAATGCAAATATTACCGTGACTTCAGTAACGACTTTCAGTTGTAACGTTGACTTTTAGGCTGATGTAGGAGTAAGGCCTAAGTAGGAAGCCGCAACAAGATGCACAAGATGCGACGAGCACCATCTGTTTTTATAAATTAAAGGTCGACAACTCGGTTGAATGAAATGCTTAGTGAGTAAACTCGACTAAATGAGAGGCGACATAAATAGTTTGAGACCGTCGATGTGCTCTCTGGTGCTGAAGTTATATTTTTGTATGACTTATATTTATCTTCTGTGATTGGTCTGTTAATACAATACTCTCGGTATTAACGTCCATTGATGTGCATGATCAAATGTAGTTATATATATACCAGCATCAAGTAATGCCATCCGAGAATATCAGTCTCTGTGGACTTACATGTCCGGGAATGTGATTATTTAATTATAAATATATACATTAGATGTGCTAAGTAATTGCATCGTGGTGTCAAATGAAACGCCGTGTTCACTGCTACATGTAATTGAGCGCTGATCCTCCGATGTGCTATGATTGACGGCGTCTCGCTGAGTGAATCGTTTGACGTCGTTGTCTCATCCAAAGCTCACATTTTGCCCCTACATCTCCCCTAACGAGTGTCAGTGCCTACACCTGCCTCGTGACAAGTCCCACTGTCCACTCTTGTTCTGACGGGCGCATCTGGGCTGACGACAGTTCCCCTTTTGTAAGCTGTGCCCACGTCGTCCTTATCACCGATTGTCAACGAGTACAGCTGCGTACAACCCGCGCGCTCCGAGACAAACTCGCTATGAATCCTGAGAGGATTATTTCGATAAGAACAATTCATCCATAAACAAAATCCGTTGTTACATTAAATGATTTGTTTTTCAAAACGCAAATATCCTTTCCCGTATTTCTATGGACACTATTTCCATGACACACCAGTGACAATGTCTCGCTGGCGCTTCGTGGTGTTAATAGTTTTCAGGTATTCAATATGACTGTTTAGGATCAAAACTGATTTTAAAGTGCAAAATCGTATTTAAGAGCTCTTAACAACGTTAGTGGAATGGTCTCTTAGTGAGACATCCTGGAGCCTTGATGTAGCATTAAGACTTCCACATCCGGTATCTCGTTAAGACACTCACAATCGCCAAATACCCGCAGTGTCGTTCGTTCACACCTACAAGTGACGTTCTGTCCGCATGAACCGACCGTGAGCATGCGCATTCTGTTAGGTGTCCTCGTCACAGTTGCTTGTTGCTTTTCGTCTTCTCCTTGTGACGTCACTCTTCCAAGTCGCCAGTTCCAAGTGCCCATCGTTAATGTATCTCCGTGAATGTAATACTCTGTTTTGTCTGCAACATTCGTCAACAGCCGTTCGTTTCCAGAAGCGTGGGACATTAGCTGAAGTGAAGCATTATGTCGCAAGCAAAAACAACAGCTTCATAAGGTCTACGTGCCGGGACTATGTGTTTGTATGCAAATTCAAAACGCGGGAAGCGGGGCTGGAATGGCCCGAAGGGCGGGAGGTGAATATCGCGACAGAGCTCATCAAACTAGAAGCTGCGTGGAGTGACAATTACATAATGAGGGACAGAAATGTCAACACCCGTTCGTGTATCAGAAACGTTCTTTTTTCTGAGAAAGATTGGATAACACAGGACGTTTATTTACGTCATTTCGATCCATATTTACCAAACAACATTCTGTGTTTTGTGGAATGAAAATGAAAACAGAACTGTTATTAATCGTTTGGTCTGTCAGCACATCACACGGAATGTATTGCTATTCTATTTAACTACAAGGGACAGTTATGCACACGTTACGAGATAGATAGAAATAGATAGACCACACTGTCATATCGCGCGATGCGTCTCATTATTATGCATGAGAAGGTTTATGTACGAGACAAATGTCGTGCATGTACGTGCGTGGATATAGCACACACTCACGGGACCCCAACACGGCCTTGAATCAGGTCGAACTCTGCGCACGCTGGGGCCTGGATGCGTCTGTTGAAAAGGTCGTCATAATGCGAGTCAATCCCGTTGTTTTCATAAGCTGAGCCACTAATGAATGTTTATTGCGTAGCGCCAACAAGTTCCAGAGACGCACTGGGCCAAGTATGGCATCGACGTGTAGCGTCGACCGCCAGATGACACCAGTCCTTGGCGACAGATGACACCTGTCCTTGGTGGGAGACAAGGCGACAGATGACACCAGTTATTGGTGTGAGACAGGCGACAGATGACACCAGTCCTTGGCGACAGATGACACCAGTCACTGGTGGTTGACAGGCGGCAGAAGACTCCAGTTATTGGTGGGAGACAGGCGACATATGACACCAGTCTTTGGTGGGTGATAGGCGACAGATGACACCAATCATTGGTGGGAGACAGGCGACAAATGACACCAGTCATTGGTGGGAGACAGGGAACAGGTGACATCAGTCATTGATGGAGGACAGGCGACAGATGACAAGTCATTGGTGGGCGACGGGCGACCACAGGTGACCGTTGCCTCGCCCTTTATACTGGACATGCATGCTTACGTGCATGTATGTATGCGTGCGCATTATATACAGTGAAATTATATATATTATAATTTCACTCTATATATACAGTGAAATTATACCCTATAATATATATATATATATATATATATATATATATATATATATATATATATATATATATATATTATATACAGTGTACAGCCGTCAGTAACTGCCCGGGCTGCTGTGCCGCGATCATGGCGGGAGACTCGATTGCCACTGAAGAATCCCCGGGAGCGCCTGGGTCCATTTGCGTATTACATTAATTACATTACACGCCGACTGCCGCACAATACATACTCGACGTAACTAGATAATACGTATACATCGCTGATGTGCGCTTTGGTTTGCCAGGTACAAGGATGACATGATAGAATTATAGTACTAGAGGACGAGACGACATCACTAGCGCTGGAGTTAGTGGCCCGGTAGACCGCAACAGTAGGTGTCAGTGTGGGGATCGACTCAACACGTCCGTACACTTCACCATACAATGTGTTACCTTTTGTAGTGCCCGGAACGGCGCCTTTCGTTCCAGAGAATCCGACATTTCGAGGCCGGTAGATTGTTTCATTTCAAGGTGCTTCAGACTTCTTGTTCTTGTTCTTGTTCTTGTTCTTGTTCTTGTTCTTGTTCTTGTTCTTGTTCTTGTTCTTGTTCTTGTTCTTGTTCTTGTTCTTGTTCTTGTTCTTGTTCGTGTTCGTGTTCGTGTTCGTGTTCTTGTCCTTGTCCTTGTCATTGTCATTGTCATTGTCATTGTCATTGTCATTGTCATTGTCATTGTCATTGTCATTGTCATTGTCATTGTCCTTGTCCTTGTCCTTGTTCTTGTTCTTGTTCTTGTTAGATAAGATAAAGATAAATTTATTATGTGACAATTTTACAGTTGGATTGTACATGTACATTCATACTAAAATCAATAATTTCATACAATATCATATTAATGTACAATGTTAGCATATCTTGTTAAAAATAAAAATCATCATTGGAAACCTACGTAATAAATTTAAAACATACATTAAAATATACTTTACATAAACATTGTTATAAAATAAAAATAAATAAAAAGTTAAATCAAATTAAATTGTCTGTTAAAATACATGTACATTACTAGCCTATCTGAAAATGCTCTAAACACCACGGAATTAAGGAATTTTTGTAGCGATTAGTTTTTGCCGTTGGGATAGGTAACTTGTTACACAACCTCAAGGCATTTGGCACACTTCGACCATTTGGTACTAACGCATTCAGTTTGTGATCCCTACTCTTCATTTTAGCGAAATACGCTCTACACAATTCATCGCGTCTGCGGTGCATCGTCGGCAGGTTTACCATCTGCAGGATATTTTCATACTGATAACCTGGAAATATAGTTTTGAGACACCTTTTTTGAATTATTTCTATGTTGTCCGATAAATATTTAGGTAAGTTCGTATGCCATACAGGGCACACATATTCGAACACAGGTCTAATTACAGATACATAAGTTCTAATCAAATCGTTTTGGTTGATACCAACATGTTTCAATTGATAAATCATGTACACTCTCTTTCTTGCCTTTGAAATGATTTCATCTACATGTGCATTCCAACTTAAGTCAGATGATATAGTTACATCGAGAACCTTGGCTTGAGACACTCTTTCAATATAATTTCCATTCATATAAATATATGGCAGAAAATCTACAAATGCTTTGTCTCTTCTGAAACATATAACCATTTCTTTGGTCTTAGTCGTATTGATACGCATGTCATTATTACAAGACCATTGCTCAACAACGTCAGCAGAATCCTGGATAACAGATACCAAGTCTTGGTTGCATATTTCAAATATAGTGCTGTCGTCAACATATTTATAAATAGGACAAGGCGTTTGCAAATCATTGATATGGACTAAAAGTGTTTTGGCCCTGATAAAGTCCCCTGGGGAACGCCCATTGGGATACCCTGATGTTGACACAGCGTCGCCGACTTTTACTCTCAGTTCGCGATCTAGTAAGAACGCTGCCATCCATCGAACCAGATGTGCAGGTACTTCCATTCTAACCATTTTGTTTAACAGTATATCGTGGTTAATAAGATCAAATGCTTTGCTATACTCAAGAAAAAGCACTCTTACAATTTGTGGAGCATTTCAACAAGAGTATCCGTGGTACAAGTCCCTGCCATTCCTCCATACTGCTTGTCATCAATTTGTGGTTTAACATAAACATCGACCCATTTTAGCACTAGTGATTCAAACACCTTAGCTATAATTGGTGTAAGTGATATGGTCTTATGTCATTATCAATAGAAACTGGAGGATGTTTCTTTGACAAAGGAATAACAGTTGCCGTCTTCCATAGTTTTGGCAGTACACCTTCCCTAAGAGAACTATTAAATATAGCAGTTACCGGTGCCGCAAGAAGGTGTGAACACTCTTTCAACGCCCATGGGGGTATTCTGTCCGGACCCGTAGCTTTGTTCACTTTGATGTTATCAAGTGCCAACTTAGTGTCACTCACGTTAATGGTGAATTTAGCTGGCAGTGGTTCTTTAATGTTAAAGATGGTGTGTGTAGCTCGTAGTCTTGGCAAGTCTTCACTGATCGACACGAAGCATTCATTCATACGGTTAACTAGAGTGTCCATATCTCCACCAGTAAATGCATTTGCCATTTGCCAAACATAGCATCTAATTTTGACCGCCAGGTGAGTTACCCAAGAGTGTCTTCATATGTTTCCACCAATCCCGTGATGGTGCTGCTTCTATTGATGCAATTTTGGATTGATAGAATTGGCGTCGTAATTTCGGCGCTGCGCGATTCACTTGATTGCGAAGTCGTTTTGCCCGTTCCACGTCACCCACCATGCGTGCACGTTGCCTCGATGACCCATGGTTTATCTGTGCTGTGACGTGTTACAGTCTTGAACTGAAAACATATATCCAATAAATGGTCCACAGTTTCTTGGAAAAACGTAAACTGTTCCTCGCATGTAGGCAGTGTGTACAAATACTCCCATCTGATCTGTGCCAGTGTCGAAATAAACACTGTTCGTTCAGTTTTACCCATGCGCCTGGTAACAATGTTCTGGACCATTCCGGTATCGAGTGTTGGACACCATGCTGGGACAAGCAATACCATCTTGTGGTCTGATGTTCCTAGTTCATCAATCACTGACGGTAAGCCGTATACAGGTGACATGTTAAACCACATTTTGTCCAATATTGCAAAATTACGTGTGGCAGTCTTAACAAGCTGCTCGTAACCATAATGTGTACGTAAAAATGTGTCCTTGAATTGATTAAAATCGCCACTTAAAATAACACCACAGTCTGGGCTGCCGCGCAAAATTGTGTCCAGACTGTTTATCATGTATTCTCGCATGGACCAATTATCAGCACCGGGCGGGTGGTATATGCATGCTAACATAATGCACGAGTACTTTCTTGGAAGTTTTTTTGATTAAATTTTAGCCATGACTTCGCGTCCATCTTCTTCAAGACCGTGCAAACGTTCATACGGAATAGTCTCGGCCACATAACATGCCACTCCCCCGCCTCCTTTTTCAAGGCGGTCTTTTCTCTCACAACAGAACCCTGTACGGTTTAAACCAGGTCTCTGTGACACATACGCATCCAACGTCGTTTGTGCGTACCACAGCAAGTAACTCATCAGATTTCTCAATAAAGAGTGACCGAGCGTTGATACATGTAATCACTGGTAAGCTCCATCTTGGCTTGTTCGTAAGCATAATTAAATTGTTTGCATTTGCACCACTTGTTCTACGCTGTGTTATTGCTCGGCACCTGGTGTTTATTGGCCGAACGCTAAGGTCTTCGTATTCTGTACATGGCATGGCCGTGTCATTTCGGCCTGTTTCCTAATTCATGTTAATATGATGTTTACTCTTGTGTCCCTTTTGCCCACACACAAAACACGAAACTGCATTTACATTTACAAGTCTGGGGGTGACGTGACTTGTCTCACCACACTTGTTACACTGGCCTGCAATACGCAGGTGTCCAGCGGCGGCACGGTGACCAGCACCAGTTGGGCGAGTATCTGACGAATTCCGTTTGTGTTTCGGTGGTCGCTTCTCAGTTGCATTCGGCGTATTGCGGCCCCCTTGAGATAAGAGATGACCAGATGACATCCTCCGTCGTTGTTTCGAAAACCTGTTGCCAGTCGGCCTCGACGTGTTGCATCCCGTTCCGACGTCACGATGGGTAAGGTTCCTAAGTGATAGGTTGCTCATCAACTTGTTGACACCGGAAAGACAAATGCCATCATTCTTGAAGGCTGACGTGTCGCAAGATCCATCGCGAAACAAGACATTTTGGTCGTTTTCAATCAACCGGGCAAAACACTGCTGATCGTCACTCGATTGATAACCTCTGTTGTAGTGGTGGCGAGGTCGCTAAAGTCCTGCTTCACTTCCTCCATATTTGCGTCTTCCGTGATTCCATTGCCGCACATGATAGTTAGTTCGTTAGCGTTTGTGCAGATGTCGCTCCACTGGACGGCTACTAGAAGGTCTTTCGGTGTAGCTTTGGATGTCTTGTGCAACTCCACTTCTTCGTTGTCCGCAGTGGTGACCGTATTCATGTTTCGCAATATTTGGTCATCAAACATGAGGACACTAGGTTGTTTGCACCATGCCACTGCAGCGAAAGATTTCTTCTCACATGTCGGCTGCGTTAAGTTTGTCACGTCCGATGTTAGTTTATCAAGCTTGTCATGCACCGCTCTGCTGTCGTCGTTATAATTCGCTTCAACTCGTAGAGTTGCAACTTGTTGGATTAGAGCAGTGTTTTCGCTTCGAATGGCATCATTTGTATTGCATTGATCCTTCACCAGCTGAATTAGTTCAGCATTGTTGTCTTTTAGCTGCATCAATGTCGCCTCTAGTTTTGATACAGCGTTCACCAATTGCACAACAGTACCCGGCAATTGTCGGCATGTATAGCAGCGCCACAAGCCAATAATGTCTTCCGGCCGTTCTCCCACGCATTCGTAATGCACCCACAGCTGACACAGATTGCACTGCACCATGCTGTCGGTTTCTCTGCCTTTGTGTTTGCACTGTTGTACGCAAAATGATGTGTTTGCCTTTTTTGTTCTTCCCTTCGCCTTCGCCTTCGCCTTCGCCTTCGCCTTCGCCTTCGCCTTCGCCTTCGCCTTCGCCTTCGCCTTCGCCTTCGCCTACGCCTTCGCCTTCGCCTTCGCCTTCGCCTTCGCCTTCGCCTTCGCCTTCGCCTTCGCCTTCGCCTTCGCCTTCGCCTTCGTGGCGTGTGTAATGGGAGGATCTGCAGAAACGGACAACTGTGTTGATGCATGACATGGTGACAGTGTTAATTTGGCCAGCATGACGTCAGTGGCGCTGAGACCAGTCTCATCAAGACAATCATCGCTTTCTGCCATTGTGTCACTCGCCGTGCAGAACAAGGTTTCCACCGATCGTCTCGTAGTCATACCGCCTCGTCTGCCGGTAGGTGGCACGCGCAGCGGGGTGATCCGCTTAGCACGAGTCAAGTTCATCGTCAATAAGGGTCCCGGTTGATTCGGCCCAAAACGTATTCGGCCCACCTCGACGTATGATTCGGCCCAGGACGATTCGGACGATTCGGCCCACTCAGTCGGATGATTCGGCTCACCTCTTTAAAACACACGGATGCCATTTCGGACGATTCGGCCCACTGCACGCGAACAGCGGGGATATTAGCACGGACGATTCGGCCCACACTGTGCGTCGGGCCTCACATACGCGCTGTGTATATGTATATTTTGTGATTGATTTGGCGATTGTTTTGTTTGTGATTGTTCATTTGTTTATGCAATGTAGTATCCTGCGTTAATGTAATAAATATATGATGATGAACTGTATGATTTGTATACTCATGGATGTTTATGTATGTGCGTGTTTATATGTATATATATATATATATATATATATATATATATATATATATATATATATATATACATATATCCGTTGAGACAACACACACATTAGTGATTACTATTGATGTTCGTCATATATATATATATATATATATATATATATATATATATATATATATATATATATATATATATATATATATATATATATATATATATATTATATATATTATATATATATATATATATATATATATATATATATATATAATATATAATGATCATATATGATATATATATATATTATATATATATATTATTATTAATTAATATATAATATATTATCATATATATATATACATAAATTTATATATATAAATATATATATATATATATATATATATATATATATATATATATATATATAAAACATATATATATATATATATATATATATATATATATATATATATAATATAACAAATATAAATATATTATAACACATAAAACCCAAAAAAAGACTAATAATAACATAATAAATGTAAACGCCGCATAAAATAATCAACCGCATGTATTGACGGACGATTCGGCCCATGTAGCTCGCCGAGACACGATGCAGATTCGGATGCTTCGGCCCAATGGGCCGAACACGTTTTGGGCCGAATCATCCGGTCCCGTCAATACACCCCTGCAGCACTGATGCGTGACGGTTGGCAAGACGCACCAGTATTCAGCCAAGCGTGACTTAGGCCTATTTTAATGGCCCCGCGTATAGGGCCTGTCACGATACATGGCGTGACTCCGCGCGACTGGAGCTTATTGGGGACTAAGCGAGACTAATTGGGGGCTGGACACAAGAATAATATTCTAACGATGGATGATGGTAGCTTCCGAGTGATGAATACGAGGAAAATCAGTTCATACATTTCTTGTGTTATACGTTTCTTATCTAAAATGTCCGATTTAATGTTGGGTTTATCACACTATCATAGACACATAGCGATTTACGTAGTGCAGATAACAGTCACGATGTTAGGCCGTATGTGTCTGTTACGGGATTTGCGTTTTACATTGCTGTACGTTGTGGTTTCGATAAGCACTTATATCTGACAAGTTGTCTAAATGTACATAAGCATAACACATGTATACGTTTGGCCCAAACAGGTTGTACTGCGCGAAAACTGGCACTCTTCATTATTAGTCAAGATCGCCAAACGAAGTACTTGCCGCTATTGCCATGGCAACCACCATAATAATCGATTAAAATTCATGATTTCCGTGATCATTGTCACCGGCAAAGTGTTCCACTGCTTCTGCTTGTAATAATCCTTCGGACAATATAACTGAAATACGCTATTTCGGAACAGTTCGATTATTACGACAAAAAACAAAACAAAGTCCTATATGTTAACATGGAGTATATGGACCTCCTGCCCCCAGGCGCGTTTTCGCGCGCGAGACTTGCACGCCCTATTATTGCGAAATCGCCACCCACTGGGCGATATATGGTGGTATATTCACAGTCACTTCAAATGTTTTTCGAATTGATGTTAAAAGTACATTTAAAAGTATATTTAAAAGACACACCAGTATCTACATACACTGTTCACTCAACTGGCCTGGGTCTGATGAGTCTGACCTCGGTCGTTATTCTTTCACGCAAGATTATACTGGCAAGGCTTGAGCACACGAAAATGTCAGCGCAGTGTACAGAGTAGAGTTCTTGTTCTTGTTCTTGTTCTTGTTCTTGTTCTTGTTCTTGTTCTTGTTCTTGTTCTTGTTCTTGTTCTTGTTCTTGTTCTTGTTCTTGTTCTTGTTCGTGTTCGTGTTCGTGTTCGTGTTCTTGTTCTTGTTCTTGCACTTCTTCATCTTCTTCTTCATCATCATCATCTTCTTCGTCGTCGTCTTCCTCTTGTTCATCCATACAAGCGCATAGCCCCGCTCTGGAGCAGTCACTTGTATGAATTCACCGGTGCGCAGACATTGCACTGCAGCGAGAGTCAATGTGTCGTTCTGGTCAGTGATCGATATCCAAAATACGTCGAGCAACTTATTTTAACTTGTACTCGAACCGACATCTCACAGCAATTTACACGAATCGATGTTTTATATAAAATGACCACTTATACGAATCGTGTTCTCATTGCCACGCATGTGTCTCGCTACCATTATCACATTTAACTTCTGACTCAGTTCGAGAACAGCTGAAGACCCGCAAACACCGCTACATCCCGTTGGCTCGCTTACACACGGTCGCCCGCCTTCAGTGCCCTGCAGGGTCTCATCCAGTCGCGACCCTACACACGCGTGTTGTCTTGCGGTGTCTGTGAACAGTGGCGACACATTGCGGAACGGAAACCTGTTGGTATCCACGGAAGTGACGTCACTGTTGCATAGCGCCATTTTTTCGCCCCAAACATTCCAGCAAAGGATTTGTTTATAGATTAACACTGCTGCACAACGGCGGAGAGGATCACCCAAGGTACATAGACCGACCAGTGCTGTTATCGACTGTGTAAGTTGTCTTGTCCGAGTTGTATTCACTACGGTGTATAAAGGATGGACCCAGGCGCGCGATCGTACACATGTGCACGTATGTGGTGAGATACGACTTTAGTTATTTGGAATTTTATTTGCATACATAGGACGTACTAAACAATTAAGTAAAGGTAAGTTTTTATATAGCGCAGTATCCAGTCCTTAGGACTGCTCAAAGCACTTTACACTTTACTTTCATGGCAGACCTGTTCAATCAGACACCATCTCAACTCCTCTGGGAAGCATCCAGCCACATACTACAATTAATGTGCGAAAGGCTGTTTGTACGTACACATAGTCACCACTGTCTATAGCCAGGTCCTCATTTATACAGCTAAGTGAACTGGAGCAATATAGAGTGAAAAAACTTGCCCAATATTTTAACACCGTAGCACAGGATTCGAACACGGGTTGTCTTAGTCGAAAGTCCGAAGCTCTACCCCTGAGCCATTGCGCTCTACTACACGTACTACACGCTACAACCCTGGCAGAGAACATCTCCAATGACCCAAGACAAGACGCAGATAAGCATGGCACACAATGACGTATGTAGTAGCCTTTGGTCACGTTGCTGGACGTCGAGCCCTAGACGCTGACCTCACACTCGTTTAATTGACTAGGAATTACCGATGTATACACTTCCGGAATGTATTCGTATGTGTTTCCGGTTCTTCTGTGCGATCTGTTGTATGTCCTCAGCGGGACCTCGGTCGCTCCTGTCTGTCCAGGGTCCCCCCAACATGCCTGTCTGTACCGCCCGACCTCGGCGTCTCGCCAACAGTGCTTTGACTCCGTAACGGCAGCAACTGTCTATTGTGTATGTACACACCTATCTGACTGAACCTCTGTGAACGCTGCCTCTGTAAGTTCCACGTCGCTACAGTCGGACCACGGCCGCCGCAGTTTGCAAAGTGCTCTTCCACTGTTCCAAAGACATGCTGCTCATCTGGTTTCTTCTTAATTCTTTCTCAAACATGCATATTGTCTCTGTCTGCTTAATTTAGCCCATTTTGCTGTGTTGTTGCCATGTGTTTGTGTCCAACCTCGCTAAATCCATAACATCAACAACTCGACAGGGTGAGGTCATAGGTCATTCTCGCCCACAATTCGCGATCACGAAAAGACTCGAACACGATTACACACACCATTCTATGCCCATACCTGGTCTCGTACATCGTTTCGATTGGATCCAGTCGAAATCGAAAGAGTTCGCATGTTTCTATTAATTTAAGAACAAACCAGGCTGTCATTGGGGAGTACTCGATACATATGTTGTTGTTAAATTACTAAGAAGCGTGAGGAGCAACACATTTGAATGGATGATGCAAGTTTTAAGACAATTCGAATTCTGGTGAGAAATTTGCAAAACCGATAGATAAAGACGCTACTCGCCTTTGAGGTATCAAGAATAAGTGATACGTGAGTACACATGCACACGAGGTGTGTTCGCGTGCGTGTGTGCGTGCGTGCGTGCGTGCGTGCGTGCGTGCGTGCGTGCGTGTGTGCCTGCGTGCTTGCGTGTATGTGTGGGGAGGTAATGGAGAAGAGTAGGCATTGGTGACGTCACATGTTCTACGTCATTTCACTTTAATTTAAATGACGCCAGTTTAATTATGTTTTCAACAAGGTTATTCTAGTAAAGTGTTGGCATTAAATTATTTATTACTATTATCAATACGTATTCATGTTTTTGTTACATTTATTTATTTATTTGTTCCGTAATTGTTATTATGTTTTAACATTTACCAAATGATTTATTAATACTAACCATACGTATACATTCATTTATCAGTATTATTGGTATGGAATTATTTGCTAGATTGATTATCGTTATGTATATGTATGACTAACAGGTAATTTATTTACTTCTTTATTTTTATTAAATGCTACGTTATTTAATATTGTATTAATTTTAGTTATTTACATACACATATATGTTTTATTATTCCTTTTATTGATTATCCTTTATATATATATATATATATATATATATATATATATATATATATATATATATATATATATATATATATTAATATGTTGTGAAGCGCCACGAACAATTATGGATGTGGCGCTATATGAAATAAAATATATTATTGTTATTACAGTGGTGTTGTAATTGCTAGTGGACATGTGTCTCGTTTCTCTCTAAATTAATTCTAGCGAAATTAGTTCCCGTATATGATGTCACGTTTTCGCGTGATTGCTTAACAAAAAGAGAAAATGCCCACTTGACATTCAGTTACATAATCAGTCCAATGTTGTGCTACGTATGTGTAACCAATTATTTCACACGGTCCCAGTGCAGCGCGTGGGTGGTACTGTAGTCCTGGTCGGTGACGATCACTGGATCGATACCGCGTCACGTGACAGCCAGGACTCTCCAGCGTCCCCCGACGACTGTGACGGCTTGGATGTAACTGATTCGTCGTCTAGTCGACTCAACTCGGCTGTGTCACTCAATGATTTGTATGTGTATAGAAATAAGTTGTCTCGCTAGACAGCTCAGCAAGACGTCATCACTTGTAGGAGCGATTGCGGCCACCTCGTGGTTATCTGTCGTGTCACAGTGTGTGGCGTGTGATAAACGTAACAACGCGTAGACTCGGCCAGTTTTGTCGTATGAAATACGTGTGTCGTATGTGTGTGCGTGCGTGCGTGCGTGCGTGCGTGCGTGCGTGCGTGTGTGTGTATACGTGTGCGAGTATGTGTGCGAGTACGCGTGTGCGTAAATGGCAGTTTCAGCTGGTCAGCACTGTGCAACGATGAACATTAAGTTGTGAAAAATATGTCACCTAACTGTTGTAGGTAGTGTTATTTTAAACGTGTAGAAACCTATTCAATGAATAATTTTTTGTAATTGTTTTTTAATTTGACACAAATTGTCTCAAATAAAACACCGTTTTCACAGTAACATATTAATTATTAGTAGCGCAGTAACAACATTGTTCCAATTCACTCAGCTATATGAATGAGTATCTATCTAGCTATAGACAGTGCATGATATTTGTGTACGAATAATTGTTGCGCTTTAATTGCAGCGTGGCTGGATGCTTCCCCGAGAAGTCGAGATGGAATTTGATTGAACAAATCTGCCAGGGAGTAAAGCGTAAAACGCTTTGAACACTCGTGAAGATTGAACACGGCGCTATATAAGAACTTACCATTTTTAAATGACACCCAACGAAATGTCACATAATATGTTAGCGCGCAACCTTTTCTCGTGAAAAGGCTCTAGAACTATGTTTGTTTAGTTAACGTCGACGGTGGACGGACAAGGATTGATCGAGGATCGGCCGAATTCCAGCCTCCTGACAATTACTCACTGGGAGAATCCGCCCCAGTGCGCACAGGTAAGTCCAGCGTAGAACTATTACTTTGGGTCGGCTATTTATACCCATCCGACAAGCCTGAGCCGTTAACCCGGATAGTGGGTGTCATTTGCTGAACACACTCCAGAGAGATGCACAGTTTACACACAGAGCTGGTTCTCTTTGGACCGCGCCATCTTGAACATTGACAGCGCCCTCACACGGATAGAACCAATTTCTGTGTTCATTATTACTACTATTTTCGATGAGTTTTTGCGAATAAAATAGCTTATGATATTTGAAAAAGGAACGTCAGTAGGACAAAGTTCTGCCACGGATAGGCTGATAAAAGATGGCGTCTCGGTTTGCTTACGTCATAATCAGAATTTCGCGCGAGGCCTGCGTCATGTTTTGCTTTTTGCTATAAAAAACCTATAACTGTTTAATATAAAGTTATTATGAATATTTTGCATTACTACTGCGATATAGCATGTCCTACAATAAACATTACATTTGTACAAAACTGTACTCTTATGACATTTATAAGATTGTTCATGCGGTAGGCCTAGTTTTTTTGGGCAAATGGCACAAAGGCGATATGGAACGGATTTATTTTTCCATCAGGGAGGATTGAAAAAATTGATTCTTGGCCACACGGTAAATCGGCCACACGGTAAATCGGCCACACGGGGGTCGGCCACACGGGGGTTGGCAACGCGGGGGTTGGCTAGCGAGTCTCTCCTTCCGACACCACATAACATCAAATGCTGCAGAGAATAAAATATTTCAAACTGTGTGAAGAAAACATTGTATTAAGAATTATAACAATTGTTTTTTTTTAAACTTACATTGTTTTGTCTGTGCTACATTTAGCCGTGTAAAATAGTAAACAAATTTGGAGTTGAAGTTACCCTGATAAGATATCGTGATCGAAGCTTTCAGAGAGGAATATTCACTTTGCAACTGACCTGGATACATTATGTGTGACGTCGCAGTAAGGCAGTACGGCAGTGAGGCTATGAGGCAGTGAGGCTGTGAGGCTGTGAGGCTACGAGGCAGTGAGACTGTGAGGCAGTGACGCAGTGAGGCTGTGAGGCTGTGAGACAGTGAGGTTGCGATGCAGTGAGACTGAGGCAGTGAGCCAGTGAGGCTGTGAGGTTGTGAGCCAGTGAGGCAGTGAGGCAGTGGGGCAGTCAGGCTGTGAGACAGTGAGGTTGCGAGGCTGTGAGGCAGTGGGGCAGTGAGGCTGTGAGACAGTGGGGCAGGGAGGCAGTGAGGCTGTGAGACAGTGGGGCTGTGAGGCTGTGAGACAGTGAGGCTGTGAGGCAGTGAGACTGTGAGGCAGTGAGCCAGTGAGGCTGTGAGGTTGTGAGCCAGTGAGGCAGTGGGGCAGTCAGGCTGTGGGACAGTGAGGCTGCGAGTCTGCGAGGCAGTGAGACTGTGAGGCTGTGAGGCAGTGGGGCAGTGAGGCTGTGAGACAGTGAGGCAGCGAGTCTGCGAGGCAGTGAGACTGTGAGGCAGCGAGACCGTGAGGCAGCGAGACAGTGGGGCTGTGAGACAGTGAGCCTGCGAGTCTGCAAGGCAGTGAGGTAATGAGGCTGTGAGGCAGTGAGGCTATGAGGCAGTGGAGCAGTGAGGTTGTGAGGCTGTGAGACAGTGAGGCTGCGATGCAGTGAGACTGTGAGACAGTGAGGCTGTGAGACAGTGAGGCTGTAAGGCAGTGAGAGTGTGAGGCAGTGAGGCTGTGAGACAGTGAGGCTGTGAGACAGTGAGGCTGTAAGGCAGTGAGGCTGTGAGACAGTGAGGCTGTGAGACAGTGAGGCTGTGAGACAGTGAGGCTGTGAGGCAGTGAGGCTATGAGACAGTGAGGCTGTGAGACAGTGAGGCTGTAAGGCAGTGAGACAGTGAGGCAGTGAGGCTGTGTGGCAGTGAGGCTGCGAGGCTGTGAGCCAGTGAAGCTGTGAGTCAGTGAGGCTGCGAGTCTGCGAGGCAGGTGAGACTGTGAGGCAGCGAGACAGTGAGGCAGCGAGACTGTGAGGCAGTGGGGCTGTGAGACAGTGAGGCTGCGAGTCTGCAAGGCAGTGAGACTGTGAAGCAGTGAGGCTGTGACGCAGTGAGGCTATGAGGCAGTGAGGCAGTGAGGCTGTGAGACAGTGAGGCTGCGATGCAGTGAGACAGTGAGGCAGTGAGGCTGCGAGGCGGTGAGGCAATGAGACAGTGGGGCTGTGAGACAGTGAGGCTGTGAGGCAATTAGACTGTGAGGCAGCGAGACAGTGAGACAGTGAGGCAGCGAGACAATGAGACAGTGAGGCAGTGAGGCAGTGAGGCAGTGAGGCAGTGAGACAGTGAGGCTGTGAGGCTGTGAGACTGTGAGGCAGCGAGACAGTGAGACAATGTGGCAGTGCGGTTGTGATGCAGTGAGGCAGTGAAGTTGTGAGACAATGAGGTTGTGAGGCTGTGAGGCAGTGAGACTGTGAGGCAGCGAGACAGTGAGGCTGTGAGACAGTGAGGCTGTGAGACAGTGAGGCTGTGAGCAGTGAGGCTGTGACGCAGTTAGGCTGTGACGCAGTGAGGCTGCGAGGCTGCGAGGCAGTGAGGCAGTGAGGCTGTGGCTAGAGCTTTGGCTCCCGACTAAAAGAATCCGGGTCGAATCCTGGGCTACCGGATCGAACCTTGGACAAGAGTTCGTTCACTCTACGTTGCTCCAGTTCACTCAGCTGTACGAATGAGCTATAGACAGTGGTGGATCTCCGAGCATTAATTGTAACGTGGCTGGATACTTCACAGAAAAGTCGAGGCGGTGTTCGTCTAAATAGATCTGCCAATGAATAAAGTGTAACACGCCGTGATAAGTCCTGAAGTATGGACATTGCGTTATATAGTTAGGTTAAGTGTCGCTTTTACAGCGCAGTGGCTCATGGGTAGAGCTTCAGACTCTCAGGAGTGAGGCGAGTTGACGTGCTGCGGTGGTAAACGGGAAGGTTTTACTCTAACAATGTGGCATCGGTTGTATGCAGTGAGCTGGAATAGTAGTAATGAGTTGTGAGGCGTGTTGCGCGAGACTGTGCAGCGGCGAATGCTTCCCAGAGATGTTGATATGGTGTCAGATTGAACAGGTCTGTCAGGAAAGTAAAGTGTAAAGCGCTTTGAGCAGTCCAGGACTGGGTATTGCGCTATATAAGAACTTAGCTTTAACTTACTTTTGGCGACGGCGTTGACACCTAACTGAAACATGCGAGAATGAAATGGACCGAGGTCGTCTTAACTGTATAGTCAAACATTATCATAGTTTTAGTACTTTGTTTAAAGTTTAATAGAGATTTATTCCAGTCTTACACACACCATATGTATATACGTATATATATATATATATATATATATATATATATATATATATATATATATATATTGTTTTTTTTGTTTTTTTATTATATATATATATACAATGCTAAACTGTATTTTAACAATGTCAGACATACGATTAGGCATGAGCAGGTCGTGTACAGATGCAGGCATATGTGTACTGTATCTGTAGTCGTGATGGGCCAATCAACGGTTCACAGCAGCTTAGAAAACTGTTATCGAACCTTCTGCTATTGTAGAAATAAGATGATGACGCACACGGCTCTTGAAGGACTGAACACCTTTGCCATTGATCTCGCCAACTACACTGTCCGGAAGTCCATTCCAGATCTGGGTTGCAGAGTGGATGACAGTTCTTGGGAGATTGGTTCAGTGAGCCCATGCCTTGGCAGAGACAGACTGGTGCGGGTTGGTCGTCTAACCACATGAGGCTGAGGAAGCATCAGCGTCAGATCTGGCGGCCATAAGTTGGTGTGCATCTTGTACAGCACAGTTGTAGCAGCCTCCTGATGTTTTATGTACGAGTAAACTGCCCCGGACGTAACACACAGACGCATTACAGAAGTATTACGGAGGGAATTACTCAAATATACGGTCATTACTAATAGAGTATCATAATGTGGATATACATACTGTTTACATTACAATCTAATGTCTATTTATCAATTATTAATTACAATACATTAGCCTAATCAGCTTCGTGCAGCCTGTATAGACTGTCACTCGAGCAGCGCCTGCTATCAGATGTAGCGATGTATCAATATGTTATGAACTGACAGTACGATGTTCTAACTGCACTGCGACCGCGCATTACGTGAAATATGCCAGTTCGCGAGTTATTCTAGTGTGTGTGGGGGGGGGTGCGTGTGTGCGTGCATGTGGTGTGGTGTGCGCGTGTGCGCTTGTGCGCGTGTGCGCGTGTGGGCGCGTGCGTGTAGTGTGGTGTGGTGTGGTGTGGTGTGGTGTGGTGTGGTGTGGTGTGGTGTGGTGTGGTGTGGTGTGGTGTGGGTGGTGTGGTGTGCGTGCGTGCGTGGTGTGTGTGTGTGTGTGTTGTGTGTGTGTGTGTGCGTGCGTGCGTGCGTGTGCGTGCGTGCGCGTGTGTGTGTGTGCGTGCGTGGGTGCGTGCGTGCGTGCGTGTGTGTGTGACGGCGTCCATGTGACTCCGACTGTTGCCTCGTGCGGACACTGAGCTTTTGACATTTGACACACGACGACACGGTTGTGGTCGGCGTTGACCAAGTTGATCGACGTGTGTCTGTCGCTCCAGGTGGTCCTCCCGTCACTGTCAGGTACTCCTGCCGTCACTGTCAGGTACTCCTGCCGTCACTGTCAGGTACTCCTCCCGTCACTGTCAGGTACTCCTCCCGTCACTGTCAGGTACTCCTCCCGTCACTGTCAGGTACTCCTCCCGTCACTGTCAGGTACTCCTCCCGTTACCGTCCAGGTTATCCTTTCGTGGCCGTCAGGTACTCCTCCTGTGACTGTGCAGTAGATACCCCCGTGCTTTCCCGGTACTCCTTCCGGGACAGTCGGACGCTCCTCTCGTTACCGTTCGGTTGATCATCCCGTGATTATCAGGTGATCCTCCCGTGATTGACTGTCAGGTATTCCTCACGTGGCTGTTTGGTGATCCTCCCGTGACCGTCAGGTGCTCATCTCGTGACGGTCGGGTGTTCCTCTCGTGACAATTCATGTGATACTATCAAGGCGCTGACCGCTCCGGGAGTCGAGTGGTCAGCGTCAGGTGCTTGCGATGGACACGTCGCCTGTGACTTAAGTCTGACTAGCCCCGGCAGGTAGACACAAGACAGCGCTGTAATTAGACCTGTCCGGGGGCGTTTAACCCGACGTCGTTCACCAACAGCAGCGGTCAATTAGGGGCGTACGACAGGTGCGCGCGCTCGGAAAGTACGCAGCCGGAAGTGACGCGCTGAATTCAATATCCGGTATCGAAGCAGACGTAGCGACGATGCGCGTAAACATCGCCGCCCGTCGAAGCAGATGTGAACACGGCGCTGTGCATCTGCGTTGTATTGGTTGGCGAACATAATATTAACGGTCACTCTCTCGTATGGACGAGGCGCCTCGCCAGTATCCCACTCTCTCAGCGGCTGCAGTGGGCGGATGGCTTTGCGGGGCACGTACACTGTACATCAGCGAGGTGCCGCTAGCCGATCAGGCCCCCAGCCCCAGGTCGCTGCTCTGACGGTCGGTGTGTGAGCTGTGAACGAGCGACAGGTGCTGCCGCGAGCCGAGCCGAACCGTGCCGAGCCGAGCCAGGAGACGGACGCTGCGTACGAAAATATACACGCGTCAAGGCAGGCCGTCGTTGGAATCAGTGCGCTTGCTGTCAAGTCGAGAGTCTGCGGTTGCTGCGGCAGTTCTGGCAGCCGTCGTCTCTCGGTTACCGCGCATCGTTCCCGGGACGCCAGTCAGGTGAACGACTGAGTCTGAGGTGGCGAACTCTCCTATTTCCTCCGTGCGCACTCTGGACGTCTCTCGGGATCAGGCGGACACTCCTGAAGTTGCCACAGGTTTTTCCGGCGCGACACACGCGCTAGTGGCCGACTTCGTAGATTTTTGCTTGAGTTCGACTTGTCCGAATCCCTCGTCGCCATGTCCCGCCCAGAGAACCCCACAGAGAGGTACCCGGCGGGGGAAGAGGGAGCGGGGGGAGATGGTGTGGCGGCCAACCAGCCGCTGACAAGGGAGGGTGACAAGAAGGCGAGCGTACAGATCATGGAGCCGCCAGTGTCGGATCGACACGGGTATAAGGTGGGAGGGACGTACGGAGGCTTCACCATCGTCAAGGTGGAGGAGAAGCACGGGCCGCTCTACTGGGCCATCCCCACCATGCCCCTGCCGGTCGCCGTCGTCTGCTGCATACTCAACATCGTCATCCCTGGACTAGGTGAGTCACGTCTCGCCAACATTTACTTGGGCTCATATCAATAACCATAGTATTTGTTTTGTATCACTTCTTGTAGTGGCGCGGTGGCGCGGTGGCGCGGTGGCGCAGTGGCGCAGTGGCGCGGTGGCGCAGTAGCTAGTGCTTCGCACGCTCGACTGAGAGAACCCGGGTTCGAATCAATCCTATGCTGCCTTGTGAAATCTTGGGCCAGTGTGTTCACTCGATATTACTCCAGTTCATTCAGCTATATAAACGAGTACCTGGCTATAGACATACTATTAGATGGATCCTTGTTTACGAATAGTCTTCGCGCATTAATTGCAGTATGGCTGGATGCTTCCCAGGGACGTCGGGATAGTGTTTGAATGAACAGGTTTGCCAGAGAGTAAAGTGTAAAGCGCTTTGACTAATCCCGATGATTGGATACTGCGCTGTATAAGAACTTACCTTTTACTTCTTCAGTTGATATTTGTATAGGTAAGATCTCTATATTTATAGCATTACATACTTTACTTGGAATGTAATTTGATTAATCAACAACTGGAAAGCTTGATTGAAACCGGGAGTTAAATACCCATTACATGGAGGGATGTTTTGCGTATTGAGAGATAACGTTATCACTCAGCCATTGCCGTTGCGCCGTGCCCTGATTACTGCGTGTTTGACGTCTTTGACGGTTTATTTGATGTAGACCGACAGTCGTAAACGCTATTTTGGAACCCGTTGCACAATCGCGTTCTCGCACTACGCGCTAAACCAACTCACCGCGGTTCGCCAAAACATGTTATTTTATACCCGGAAATAAACACGACTCTTGTAGCGATATCGTCACCGCGACAAGCCAATTACTACGAGGTCGATAGCATCATATATCGAGACATCGCTTAAAAATAGGATCAGTTCTCGTGAAACCGACGGCGTTGTAATACGACGAAGTTGACGCTTGAGGAAGAATCACGGTCACGTTTGGTCGCATGATACGGCATCGAGCCTGTTCACAGATAATATCGCGTATCGTAAATCCTGCCTCTTGTTTTGACGCCAACGCGTCGACATCAATGAGACCTGTGTGTATGCTGGGGTTATAGAGACCGTATTTATATCATACAGCACATGTTTGTGTTTGTGTTTGCGTGCATACGATTATATAGGGTTTTGTTTGTTTGTATTTATGTACGTACGTGTGTACGTCCGTCCGTATGTAGTATGTATGTATGTGTGTACGTACGTACGTAGTATGTATGTATATATGTATGTATGTATGTACGTATGTATGTATGTATGTATGTATGTATGTATGTATGTATGTATGTATGTATGTATGTGTATGTATGTATGTATGTATGTATGTATGTATGTATGTGTGTATGTGTGTATGTATGTATGTATGTATGTATGTATGTATATTATTATGAAAGTTGTATTATGCATGTATGATGTATTTTATGTATGTATGTTTTATGTATGTATGTATTATGATGTAATTTACGTGATGTACTATTTGTATGTATGTATGTATGTATGTATGTATGTATGTATGTATGTATGTATTTGCGAATGTATATGTGTATGTACGTATGTACGTATGTACGTATGTACTTATGTACTTATGTACTGATGTACTGATGTACTTGTGAATGTATATGTGTATGTACGTATGTACGTATGTACTTATGTACTGGTGTACTGATGTACTTGTGAATGTATATGTGTATGTACGCATGTACGTACCTATGTGCCAGATGTGAGTCGACCAGCGAACATAAACACAGACACAGTCAGCCGCACTGTGAATGTCGTTAATCTGCTTTGCCGATCTTTACGTTAGTGCGTTAGTCTGGCACACGTACGCACGCCGCGCGCCCGCGCACGTGTGTGTCAGCTCATGTCGCTCTATTGACATGCGCACCTAAGCATGCTTAATCAGTGATAGGCTGACCACACATCTGGTGTCCAACCCGTCCTCTCATGCCTGTCATCTGGTGTCCAACCTGTCCTCTCATGCCTGTCGTCTGGTGTCCAACCCGTCCTCTCATGCCTGTCGTCTGGTGTCCAACCCGTCCTCTCATGCCTGTCGTCTGGTGTCCAACCCGTCCTCTCATGCCTGTCGTCTGGTGTCCAACCCGTCCTCTCATGCCTGTCGTCTGGTGTCCAACCCGTCCTCTCATGCCTGTCGTCTGGTGTCCAACCCGTCCTCTCATGCCTGTCGTCTGGTGTCCAACCCGTCCTCTCATGCCTGTCGTCTGGTGTCCAACCCGTCCTCTCATGCCTGTCGTCTGGTGTCCAACCCGTCCTCTCATGCCTGTCGTCTGGTGTCAACCCGTCCTCTCATGCCTGTCGTCTGGTGTCCAACCCGTCCCCTCATGCCTGTCGTCTGGTGTCCAATCCGTCCTCTCATGCCTGTCGTCTGGTGTCTAACCCGTCCTCTCATGCCTGTCGTCTGGTGTCCAATCCGTCCTCTCATGCCTGTCGTCTGGTGTCCAACCCGTCCTCTCATGCCTGTCGTCTGGTGTCCAACCCGTCCTCTCATGCCTGTCGTCTGGTGTCCAACCCGTCCTCTCATGCCTGTCGTCTGGTGTCCAACCCGTCCTCTCATGCCTGTCGTCTGGTGTCCAACCCGTCCTCTCATGCCTGTCGTCTGGCGTTCTACCCGTCCTCTCATGCCTGTCGTCTGGTGTCCAACCCGTCCTCTCATGCCTGTCGTCTGGTGTCCAACCGTCCTCTCATGCCTGTCGTCTGGTGTCCAACCCGTCCTCTCATGCCTGTCGTCTGGCGTTCTACCCGTCCTCTCATACCTGTGTCTGTGTCAACCCGTCCTCTCATGCCTGTCGTCTGGCTTACCGTCCTCTCATCCTGTCGTCTGGCGTTCCACCCCTCCTCTCATGCCTTCATCTGTGTCCAACCCGTCCTCTCATGCCTGTCGTCTGGTGTCAACCCGTCCTCTCATCCTGTCGTCTGGGGTCCAACCGTCCTTCATGCCTGTCGTCTGGCGTTCTACCCGTCCTCTCATGCCTGTCATCTGGTGTCCAACCCGTCCTCTCATGCCTGTCATCTGGTGTCCAACCCGTCCTCTCATGCCTGTCGTCTGGCGTTCTACCCGTCCTCTCATGCCTGTCGTCTGGTGTCCAACCCGTCCTCTCATGCCTGTCGTCTGGCCTACCCGTCCTCTCATGCCTGTCATCTGGTGTCCTACCCGTCCTATCATGCCTGTCGTCTGGTGTCCTACCCGTCCTCTCATGCCTGTCATCTGGTGTCCAACCCGTCCTCTCATGCCTGTCGTCTGGTGTCCTACCCGTCCTATCATGCCTGTCATCTGGTGTCCTACCCGTCCTATCATGCCTGTCATCTGGTGTCCTACCCGTCCTCTCATGCCTGTCATCTGGTGTCCTACCCGTCCTTCATGCCTGTCATCTGGTGTCCTACCCGTCCTCTCATGCCTGTCGTCTGGTGTCCAACCCGTCCTCTCATGCCTGTCTCTGGTGTCCTACCCGTCCTCTCATGCCTGTCATCTGGTGTCCAACCCGTCCTCTCATGCCTGTCGTCTGGGTTCTACCCGTCCTCTCATGCCTGTCGTCTGGTGTCCAACCCGTCCTCTCATGCCTGTCATCTGGTGTCCAACCCGTCCTCTCATGCCTGTCATCTGGTGTCCTACCCGTCCTCTCATGCCTGTCATCTGGTGTCCAACCTGTCCTATCGTGGCCGAGGCCATTCCGTGTGTGATTGATATTGGTGTACACGTCTCACTTGTCCCGTGTCGTCTCACAACGATTACTTCCTGGAATACTTCCAGCGGCCGGCTGTCTGACCGCTCGCTGGACTTACTTGCGTATACGTGGTCGTGCTTGCATGTGACATGGTCTTGTGAAAGTAGACAGGGCAGATTTGCATCATTTGCAATGCGTCTGTGATAAAAAATATATACTGAACAAGCGTAAACCATTGTAATAAATGCGGCTTAATGTATGATCTTGCCATTGTATGTTTGTGTGCGTGCATGCGTGCGTGCGTGCGTGCGTGCGTGCGTGCGTGCGTGCGTGCGTGC
>JAODUO010000801.1:110000-347500 GCA_025642075.2 Ridgeia piscesae
ACTGAGTCCTGCTGAAATATCATTGAATGGGCCAATGGTACTGAATGATACTAAATGGTATTCAATGGTAATCAGTGGTATGCCATTGGCTCTTATTTTTTGTAAGGGTATGCATAACTGTTTACCTCGCGTGGTACCCAAAACCCATGTCCTGGCATCCGGTTGCGTAACGAATCAAATTAAAAATAGTCGATGTAAACATCGCGCCATTTCGACACAACAACCAACAATTCGGTTATTCTCCTGCGTTTTTCATATGTTATTATTGTTGCTGTTATTATTACTTTTACTACAAAAAACCTTTGTAACAAAATATGTCACAGTGTCGTCTTTGACACCTCATAACAAGCGTGATGTCATTGAAAACACGCTGCATTGCAAATAGGTCCGCGAGAGCCTGGCCGCCTATAGCACAACACGCCAAAGACGTAATCCAGAATGACCAGTTCAAATGGTCAGCATTATTTTCTCCGGACTTCACCTGGGTACACCGCGGTGGACTCTGGGATGTCAGCCGACACGCCTTCAATAAAATGCTGAAATACCTATCTCCGAGGCGTTCGAAAAACAATAATTTTATATGTTGAGCCAGTGATTCGCAAGTTTCCAAAGACCTGGTTTTGTTGGCTCTACGCTGCAGAAGGTTGCCATGGACCTCAGACTCGCACAGTTTAATTGACACTGGTGAACCAATCACACAACAGCACAATGATTACATCCGTCAACGATTGTATGTCATTGATTGCCTGTCACGTCTGTCACTTGTAATGACAGCGAGTCATTCAGTAAGACACAGATGAGATGCTACACTAGACACTGTGTGTGGTCCAGGAAACATTTAAAGGAAACGACACCGAGAACAGATAAAAGAATCACCCACAGCTTTATCCCGGCCACCAAGTCCGGCCGTGCGCTTGCTCTAGGCGCCTTCCGTCGACCTCGGCCAATACAAGTCCGGTGGCACGCGCAAGTCACGTGCACACGGTCGGTAGAAACAAATCGGCTCTGATAGAGGGGAGACCCCGGCATGTAACGTGTCCAAGGCAATCAATCACCTCGAGGAACCGCCTGACTGCTTCAGGATGGGGAGGTCTGGTTGATCGTTCTAACAACGTATTTCGAGAAAGGAACCATTTGTGGATTTGCAGACTCCTTGTGGGTAGATGTTCGTCAATGAAAGTCACTCGCTCTCTCCCCTCAGACACACTCTTTATTCCCTCAACAAATTATCTCACCCTTTTGTAGTCCCTCACTCCCACACTACCTCACTCCCCCACTCACTCCTCCTTCTCTCATTCTCTCTTTTCCTTCCTCTATCCCTCCCTCCCTCTCTCCCTCCCTCCCTCCCACCCTCCCTCCTTCTCTTCCTCCCTCCCACCCTCCCTCGCTCCCTCCTTCCCTCCATTTCTCCTTATCTCCCTCCCCTCCATCCTCCCTCTCCACCTCCCTGCTTCCATACCCCTCGCTCCCTCATTCTCTCTCTCTCTCTCTTTCTTTCTCTCTCTCTCTCTCTTTCTCTCTCTCTCTCTCTCTCTTCTTTCTCTTCTCTCTCTTCTCTTTCTCTCTCTCTCTCTCTCTCTCTTTCTTTCTCTCTCTCTTTCTTTCTCTTTCTCTCTCTCTCTCTTTCTCTCTCTCTCTCTTTCTCTCTCTCTCTTCTTTCTTTCTCTCTCTCTCTTTCTCTCTCTCTCTCTCTCAGTCTCTCTCACTCTCTCTCTTTCTTTCTCTCTCTCTCTCTCTCTCTCTCTCTCTCTCTCTCTCTCTCTCTTCTCTCTCTCTCTCTCTGTCTCTCTCACTTTCTCTCTCTCACTTTCTCTTTCTCTTCTCTCTCTCTCTCTTTCTCTCTCTTCTCTCTCTCTCTTTCTCTCTCTCTCTCTCTCTCTCTCTCTCTCTCTCTCTCTCTCTCTCTCTTCTCTCTCTCTCTCTCTCTCTTCTCTCTCTCTCTCTCTTCTCTCTCTCTCTCTCTCTCTCTTCTCTCTCTCTCTCTCTCTCTCTCTCTCAGTCTCTCTTTCTGAGTGCTCGTCACAGTAATGAATGAATATGTCCCGACACATTCGTTATCTCTGGTGCATTATGCGAATAAACATCATGATATTTCACGTCAAGGCAACTGACCTACATATGGTCACCATTCTCTCAAAAGCCACCCATAACAAGTCAGATGCACGTCTTGGGCTGCACTGTGTTCCTTCTCCCGTCCAGCCGCTGTGCACTGGACACTGGACACTGGTGTTACTGCTTCGTCGGCCGTCCATAGTGACAGGCTGCAATCCACATAGATCTGGTTAACGCAGACACAAACAATAAGCCAGCGTCGGTCCGGTCCGGGGGGTGGCTGGTGCACTTTCATTACACGAAGACTGTCACCATAATATACCGCGCCATGCGATACGAGCAACAACACAACCACAAACCACAAACCCATAGGTCAGACAGCAGCGCACGGCGCTAAGGACAATACGCTAAGTTATTTTGAGAATGTGTGCGTGCGTGCATGCGTGCGTGCGTGTGGCACACCTGTGTACACATTTAACTACCGATTCGATGAGTGATTGGTGTACGTTGACGTGTTTGTGCGTGCGTGCGTGCGTGTGTGCGTGCGTGCGTGCGTGCGCGTGCGTGCGTGCGTGCGTGCGTGCGACGTGTGTACGTTGACGTGGGGAATCAACTGTAGCTGGAATATGCCACTTCGCATGTTGTACCTTGGACTATTGGCAGGCTGAATACGAGTCTCTAATATTGTTTATATGGTGTACACAGCCAAGGAGACGGAACGTTACGCCTGATGGTGCATCTACGTTGACAGCAGTGGTCTCCGGGTTCACACCCCGGTCTTACTCAGTGCACGTTGTCAACTGATTGGGATATTCCGTAACCTGAGTAATTTACGTGTCATCTTAGAGCGTGATAGTCAGCTCGAGCAGTTGCTCTGTTGACATCGACTGGAAGTGTGCGGATCAAAGTGTGCGGATCATTGTGAGCTGATAGTGGTGTGTGTATTATGGTGTGTGGATCGTGGTGTGCTGATCGTGATAGTTGGGACACCGAGCGTGGATGTGTCGTGTTTCTATTCCCCCCATGATGTCGGGAGGCAACGACGTCGTTTGCTCAGGCTGTCTGAATGTGTCTCCGTAACAGCCAATCACGTCGCATATACAGAAATAAGACAATGTCAAAACAGCCGCTCCTAGAGGTCATTAAGACCAGTACGAAACTGTTTGTATTATACACTGTAATTTAATTGATGCCATTCCAAACGTCCTAAGCACCCAAGTTTGATAATCCCTTTAAATCTACGTTGTTGCCCGTCCCAGCGGAATGCGCCAGGCCACCAACACCTTGTTCCCATACTGTGCTTTTTCCCATAGGTGGGATCAGCTGCAGGTCATGTGAAGGCCCGCGGGCCCAGCCTCCTTCCTCACGGGGAGACCTGTCTCCCGGGAGTGTTCACTGTCTCCCGGAAATGTATGACGTGACACGTGACGTGTGGCGGTGTGACGTAACTGACACGTGACGTGTGGCGGTGTGACGTAACTGACACGTGACGTGTGGCGGTGTGACGTAACTGACACGTGACGTGTGGCGGTGTGGCGTAACTGAGACGTGACGTGTGGTGGTGTGCACACTACACTCTAAGCACTGTCCCCGTGTCTATACTACACACTGTGTACTGACCCGTGTCACATTACACTCTATACACTGCCCTGGTGGCAATACTACACACTGCCGCTGTGTCCATACTAAACACTGCGCACTGCCTTATTGCCCATACTATACATTACACACTGTCCTAGTGGTCATACTACACACTGCCGCTGTGTCCATACTACACACTAAGCACTGCCCTAGTGCCCATACTACACACTGCCCTAGTGCCCATGCTACATACTACACACTGCCCTAGTGTCCATACTATGTACTGCCGTAGTGCCCATGCTACATACTACACACTGCCCTAGTGTCCATACTATGTACTGCCCTAGTGCCCATGCTACATACTACACACTGCCCTAGTGTCCATACTATGTACTGCCCTAGTGCCCATGCTACATACTACACACTGCCCTAGTGTCCATACTATGTACTGCCGTAGTGCCCATGCTACATACTACACACTGCCCTAGTGTCCATACTATGTACTGCCGTAGTGCCCATGCTACACACTACACACTGCCCTAGTGTCCATACTATGTACTGCCGTAGTGCCCATACTATGTACTGCCGTAGTGCCCATACTACACACTACACACTGCCCTTGTTGCCACCCCTAGAAAGCAGTGCACAATATGTCCAACCGTTTTATGGAGTGGTTGATTCTGCTAAAAGTAACAAATCGTACATATTATAACTTATTATAACTTAACTATATCGCTGCTTTTGCTTAACAATTATATATGTGTAGTGTGTAGCCTACTATATGTGTAAATTACATTTAATGAACCCTGGATTGTTGGCGTGGAAAACGGTAGTAAATTTATATGTCTAGCTAACGACTCTGGCTTATCTATATATAAAACTACAAGTTTACCAGGTCACTATAATCTATTTTCGCTTTCCGCATAGTCTCAGTAGGCCCCATGACACAAGACACATCACATTGAGATGATGGATGCTACGCTAGCGTGTGCAGCCGTTGGAGATGCCTGGTTGGTGGGCCTCGTCGGATGATTTATTTATAGGAAGATACACGCACAAAAACGACGTGTGTACATAGTTTCCTGGTACTGGGAAAAACTTGAAGACGCCGTCTGTTAAGTGAACACGTCTTGTTCTAACGCCAACACATATACGTCCCATTAACACATATCTTGACCTACTTATCTGGTCCTGGAAGACAATGATAGTATGATTGTTCTGGATGCACAGTTATTGGTGACGTACTACACACTTAAAGGTTGTCTTGTTATCATTCTACTGGTCTATTGTTGTTGACGACGTGTCACGACAGTTGTCTGTCTCTCATGCTATGGGTCTATAATTATTGGAGACGTTTTACTCATGTAAATTATCTTGCTGTCATACTATTTTTTCAGCAGAAACGTCTTGCATGGTCCCTTGCTTACGGAATCAGATCTTAAGACTATGTTTTTGGTACCGAAGCCAGCACTTACCTCGACGAGTTCCTCTCGGAACTTTGGTCGACGAGGTTCCTCCAACTGGTTCGGTCTTTTATTTAAATTATGTAGACCAATTATATGTCATATATTCGTCGGCGAATACGATTATGTTTTAGGAGAACTTCTCTCCTGAACCGAAGACCGTAAGTAGTCGGGTCGTGACCCGTAGGTGACCTGTGAAATCACGACTGTTTGACATAACAAGTATTCACTTCCCCTATCGATTATTTGTTCTATCATCCAAATCAACCCACCAACCAACCGATTAATGTCTCCCATAAGCGGTAATAGAAGACAGCGGCATTTCGACAGGAGAACTATCAGCGCTTAATTAATGCCTCAGTAAGTCGAGGCGGCACAGAAAATGTTATTAGAGATCAGTATTCAATATGTCTAGGTCACGGGCAAATCTGTGTGAAAACAGGAAATCAACAACAGACACTAAACGGAGTAGTTACGCTTGCTATTCGGAAAAGCACTTGGATATAATCTATGCGACGCGCTAAAGTAATATTGACCCATATGTTTGTCGGGGCTCGATCATTATAATAATTCTATATTACATATCGCCATAAGAGATTTCCGTCTTCCGTGTTAGTTTTCACAATTCAGCAGGCCCATTGCCCCTCCGTACTCTGTGTGTAACGCAAAATTATACTAACATCATTCGTTACGGACTACATAGTTTCTTATGCGTAGAGAATTGATAGAAATATATAAAATATATCAAGTAATTATTTCGCTATTGAGAATCTAACACCTCGAAGAAGTACTTCTGAAATCATATCCCCATTTATTGTATCAATAAATCGGAGGTTTCTGTAGCCAAATACTCTAGCAAGACACGTGTGACATGGTCCGTGGAAAAGACACGTGTCACAGGGTCCATGGCCAAAACAAGTGTCACAGGGTCCATGAACAAGACACGTGACACAAGGTCCATGAACAAGATACGTGTCACATGGTCCATGAACAAGACACGTGTCACAAGGTCCATGAACAAGACATGTGTGACAGGGTCCATGGGCAAGACACGTGTGACAGGGTCCATGGACAAGACACGTGACACAGGGTCCATGAACAAGACACGTGTGACAGGGTCCATGGGCAAGACACGTGTGACAGGGTCCATGGACAAGACACGTGACACAGGGTCCATGAACAAGACACGTGTGACAGGGTCCATGGACAAGTAGCGGGGACACCGGAGTTGCTAACTAGTACTGCTCTCACACTACTTGTAGCAGGCCTGAGAGCATGTGAAAGCTTCCCCGTGACTGTGGTCTACATGTTATTATTTGACTGCTAAATGGATTATTAGAAACGGCGGCTACACTCCACTTGAACAAAATGCAGACATTTGACATCTGTTGACAACTAGACTATTTATCGACTCTGAGATTGATCAACCATTTTGTCTTGTCCGGTTTCATCCGCCCCCGAGCGTAGTCTCCAAGGACGTAGGAGCAATAGAAATTGTATTTACTTCTTTTTGTTGTTGTTCTTCTTCTTCTTATAATTATTTGTAAGCCGCGGTGTATCCGCGACATGATGTCACACACCGGCTTACAGTATCTTAATGTCCGTTATTTATAACAACAGCGGCAGAGCAGTCAGATCAATGATCCAGTCACCATGTCGATTTCTACGTAGTGATTGATCTCAGACATCGCAACGTAGTTCCGGTTAAAACAAATGCATTGTCCTACTGCGATGTTACGCAAACATTCCAGCGTACTGCATAACCTGTCACATCTGTCATCACCATCCAAACCAAGATGGCCATCCCTGTAAGGAAATTAGCGTAGTCTCCGTGCAATTTTGTTGGTAAATCGTAGCATACACATCATGTTATTTGGACTGATGATTTGTCTTGACGACTGATTGAGTGATCTGTACTGCCTGTCGCCAGCCCCAGTCGTCTCCTCGCTCGTGGCCCTCTAATAGCCGTGTTATGAGCCCGCTACGACGTTATCTTCACTACGATGTAATCCCGTTCGTGAGGCAGTATCGAGTATGTCTTCTTTATCTAATTCCACTAATCTCAACATGCGGCGTAATTACACAGAGTCTAATGCGGACGCTCTATCTGACGCCGTGTATGTTCACTTCAACTATCGTAGACCCCCGCCGACGTTTTACACTCAAGGTACCTGGGATAAAAAGTCTAATGAAAGATTAAGTCGGGATACATTAATCAGAAACACCGTTTACGAAGTACTGCCTGGCGTTTTCATCATTTCAGTTTTCACGCGCGAGAAGATTGTGAAATGAAATTGATGTTGTTCAAGTCAATTCGTTTATTTTCAATTCACTATCTTTAATTCAGACATATACGTGCAGCATGCACATATATCCATAAACATGCAGTACGTTAACAAACATGTAAAGTAAATAACAAATATAAAAGTAATGCATATTATAATATGCACTCAGTCAAAATAAATTATGGACATACATCTTTAGTGCAGTGTCGTCATCCCCTCGCGTGGCACATTAAATCATTGTGCTGATACTTGCAATTATCAGCTTATTGCACGAGGCATCAAGGCTAAGCATGAATTTATGCATAGCTTACATATGCATAACTTACGAGAATGAATATGTTGCAAGATTCGGTTAGCAACAAGAAGTTTGCGATATCACATCACCAAAGTTAAAGTAAAAATGAGCTTAGCACCACACCCGGGGCAAAGACAAAGACCCTTGGTGTGATGACAAAATGTATTATGTTTAAGCGTCGTAAGTCTAAATTTGTATCAGTCTTAACTTGACCATCCACATGTAAGCAAGCATTACTAATGTGTAATTGTTAGTATTACTAATTAATACGTAATGAGTATTAGACGAAGAAAACATTTAGAGGTAGTAAGCCGGATTAAGTAGGCTAATTTTGTAAATGTTATGCTCAGAAACAAATGAAATGTGTTTTGTAATAAATTGTCATTAATAATGGCTATCAATTACAACTGCGTAATTGCATTATAATGACAATGGCATTATAACAGCAATGCTATTAAGAAATGGAAAACTAAGGGTGATTGCGTTAAAATATTAATCCAGTAATTCATTAAGCAATCCAAAACAAAACTCAAAATTAAATATTTATAAAATTGTAATTTGCATCAGTCATGCAGGATATACTATCAGAACAATCCCTCTACTTTGATATCGAGTCCGATACTCAATGTTATATCGGAATATCAAAATACTACACAGTATTCCAATACATTGATATAGTGATTACTGATCTAGTACTGAATTAATTCTCAGTACATCAAAATATTATAATTATAATATCATCTTGTCCATGACGAACATTTGCAAGTAGGGCCTATAAAAATTCAGACGGAGACGGAGATAAAAACAATTAGCCTGAGGGCAGACGGCGGTGGATAAGCACTCAGTCTGAGGACAGACGGCAGTTGACAAGCACTCAGTCTGAGGGCAGACGGCAGTGGACAAGCACTCAGTCTGAGGGCAGACGGCAGTGGACAAGCACTCAGTCTGAGGACAGACGGCAGTGGACAAGCACTCAGTCTGAGGGCAGACGGCAGTGGACAAGCACTCAGTCTGAGGACAGACGGCAGTGGACAAGCACTCAGTCTCAGGACAGACGGCAGTTAACAAGCACTCAGTCTGAGGACAGACGGCAGTTGACAAGCACTCAGTCTGAGGACAGACGGCAGTGGACAAGCACTCAGTCTGAGGACAGACGGCAGTGGACAAGCACTCAGTCTGAGGACAGACGGCAGTGGACAAGCACTCAGTCTGAGGACAGACGGCAGTGGACAAGCACTCAGTCTGAGGACAGACGGCAGTGGACAAGCACTCAGTCTGAGGACAGACGGCAGTGGACAAGCACTCAGTCTGAGGACAGACGGCAGTGGACAAGCACTCAGTCTGAGGACAGACGGCAGTTGACAAGCACTCAGTCTGAGGACAGACGGCGGTGGACAAGCACTCAGTCTGAGGACAGACGGCAGTGGACAAGCACTCAGTCTGAGGACAGACGGCAGTGGACAAGCACTCAGTCTGAGGACAGACGGCGGTGGACAAGCACTCAGTCTGAGGACAGACGGCGTGGACAAGCACTCAGTCTGAGGACAGACGGCGGTGGACAAGCACTCAGTCTGAGGACAGACGGTCGGTGGCAAGTTGGACAAGCACTCAGTCTGGGATAGACGGCGGTGGACAAGCACTCAGTCTGAGGACAGACGGCGGTGGACAAGCACTCAGTCTGAGGACAGACGGGTGGACAAGCACTCAGTCTGAGGACAGACGGCGGTGGACAAGCACTCAGTCTGAGGACAGACGGCAGGTGGACAAGCACTCAGTCTGAGGACAGACGGCAGTGGACAAGCACTCAGTCTGAGGACAGACGGCGGTGGACAAGCACTCAGTCTGAGGACAGACGGCGGTGGACAAGCACTCAGTCTGAGGACAGACGGTGGTGGACAAGCACTCAGTCTGAGGACAGACGGCATGGTGGACAAGCACTCAGTCTGAGGGGTAGACGGCGGTGGACAAGCACTCAGTCTGAGGACAGACGGGGTGGACAAGCACTCAGTCTGAGGACAGACGGTGGTGGACAAGCACTTAGTCTGAGGACAGACGGTGGTGGACAAGCACTCAGTCTGGGGATAGACGGCGGTGGACAAGCACTCAGTCTGAGGACAGACGGTGGTGGACAAGCACTTAGTCTGAGGACAGACGGTGGTGGACAAGCACTCAGTCTGGGGATAGACGGCGGTGGACAAGCACTCAATCTGAGCACAGACGGTGTGGACAAGCACTCAGTCTGAGGACAGACGGTCGGTGGACAAGCACTTAGTCTGAGGACAGACGGTGGTGGACAAGCACTCAGTCTGGGGATAGACGGCGGTGGACAAGCACTCAATCTGAGACAGACGGTGGTGGACAAGCACTCAGTCTGAGGACAGACGGTGGTGGACAAGCACTCAGTCTGGGGATAGACGGCGGTGGACAAGCACTCAGTCTGAGGACAGACGGTGGTGGACAAGCACTCAGTCTGAGGACAGACGGTGGTGGACAAGCACTTAGTCTGAGGACAGACGGTGGTGGACAAGCACTCAGTCTGGGGATAGACGGCGGTGGACAAGCACTCAATCTGAGCACAGACGGTGTGGACAAGCACTCAGTCTGAGGACAGACGGTGGTGGACAAGCACTCAGTCTGGGAAGACGGTGGTGGACAAGCACTCAGTCTGGGGATAGACGGGGTGGACAAGCACTCAGTCTGAGGACAGACGGTGGTGGACAAGCACTTAGTCTGAGGACAGACGGTGGTGGACAAGCACTCAGTCTGGGGATAGACGGCGGTGGACAAGCACTCAATCTGAGCACAGACGGTAGTGGACAAGCACTCAGTCTGAGGACAGACGGTGGTGGACAAGCACTTAGTCTGAGGACAGACGGTGGTGGACAAGCACTCAGTCTGGGGATAGACGGCGGTGGACAAGCACTCAGTCTGAGGACAGACGGTGGTGGACAAGCACTCAGTCTGAGCACAGACGGTAGTGGACAAGCACTCGTTCTGACCCGCTTGTTTAAGTATGTGTGCTTGTCAGCGAATGTCGTTAAGCTGTTAAGTAATTGGTCACAACTCGTTACAGGAATGCTCACCGTAGAAACACCACGAGTACTGTATAATTGGCGCAGCATTAACATCGCATATGCATGTATGCAGGTAGAACTGACCTACACGACCAGACAGGCCGGCGACATCGTGTCGTACTACGATGCATGTCACTACAACATTCATAGACATAGTGCGTCTACAGACCGGCACACGTTCCGACTTATAACTGACAGCTCGCCGTGTACAAGTTGAAGCCAAATACTCATTTATACAGCTAGGTGAACTGGAGCAATGCAGAGTGAAACAAACTTGCCCAAGAATTAACACGACAGCACAGGATCCGAACTGTGGTTCTCTTAGCTGAGAATGAATCCGATGTTCTACCCCTGTGCCACTGCGCTCTACGCGGTACGTGAGTACATGGCCACTCGCTGGGTCACGTTGATCTTAGCACCCAGTCACCCCATTGATCCTAAGACGCCGGGAGGACGCCACTCGTGTTTGGCGGGGTTCACACGCCGCGTGTAAGGGACAGACCACCTCATCTGACGTTGCGGCCACGGGCTAAGCCACTAGCGTGGGAAGACAGTGGGCATGTGCCGGGCAGCACGCAAGGCGGATCGCGCGCTGGCAGAATGACATTTAACACGGGTTTCACAAGGTTTGAAAAGATTGCCACCCAGAGGGACAGGCTTCAGGTGGCGGTGCGATGTGTAGCGTGACGTCACGTCCGGTCGACGGGGCAGACTTAATTGTTGCGGAATCACGTGTCGGTGTGTGCTGGCTGTAGTAGCTCGGGATAAACCTACGAGGAAAAATAGGGCGTGCAAGTCTCGCGCGCGAAAACGAGGCTGGGGGCAGTTGGGGACAGGAGGTCCATATATTCCATGTTAACATATAGGACTTCGTTTTGCTTTTGGTCGTAATAATCGAACTGTTACCAAATAGCGTATTTCAGTTATATTGTCCGAAGGATTATTACAAGCAGAAGCAGTAGAACACTTTGCCGGTAACAATGATAACGGAAATCATGAATTTTAATCGGTTATTATGGTGGTTGCCATGGCATCGCCGGCTAGTACTTGTGTTTGGCGATCTTGACTAATAATGAAGAGTGCCAGTTTTCGCGCAGTACAACCTGTTTGGGGCAAACGTAGTTACATATGTTATGATTATGTGCATTTAGACAATAAGCGCTTATCGAAACCACAACGTACAGTAATGCAAAATGCAAATCCCGTAAAAGACACATACGGCCTAACATCGTGGCTATTATCTGCACTACGTAAATCGCTATGTGTCTATGATACTGTGAAAAACTCAATATTAAATCGGACATTTAAGATAAGAAACGTATAACACAAGATATTTATGAACTGATTTTCCTAGTATTCATCAATCGAAAGCTACACCTGTCATCCATCGTTAGACTATTATTCTTGTGTCCAGTTTCCAATTAGTTTCGCTTAGTCCCCAATAAGCTCCAGTCGCGCGGAGTCACGCCATGTACCGTGACCAACTTGCAGGCCCTATACAAAACCGAGCGAAAAGATCTCACGAATGCATGCGTTCATGCGCACGTACGTGCTGGTTCTGGTGTTTTTGCAACTTTTGTTTGGTAAGCGTTTAACAATATGCCCTTCGTCGGACAACTTTGTCTCTATTATGTCATCACGTGTGTGACATTACATGGGGCAAACTTAAATATGCGCTATGCGTGCGAGCATGCATGCACGCATGCGTGAGTGTGTTATCACACACAGAGTCACGACACATGTTTTGGCGTGTTTCTGACTGTCACGTGGTCAGCCTCTCACTCTCCCTACGGGAATCCAGTGTGCCACTGTGCAGTTATATTTATTATGGACAACATATGCTCCGTGTTGTCTTTAGCACAGTGAGTGATCAGATGGCCGACCTTTGGCAGTGGCCACTAATGGCATACGTTTATCAATCAGACCTTGGCATGTAGATCTCGCTAGATATATATTAATAATTTACAAAAAGGCCAAATACCAACTTGACGACGTCAATATTCTGTATATACACCGATTATTTAGTGAGTTTATTTAGTTATTATTATCTATAGGCCTATCGTAGAATCAATACTCGTACGTTTTCGGAGAAATCCAATGCGCGACGTATTGGACAAATACACTATTGTCAGACCTGAGCCCATTGCGATAGTGTCTGCATGCACATGTTCAGCATAACATGTTTACAACAGTTCCAACCAAACAGACGCTACATCCGTCACGTTCTTCCAAGAACCAAGAATGGGCAAACGTTCCAGTTAAGATGTTAATGAGAGTAATAATCCTTTGTTTATCGTCGGGCGAAACGCCACAGCGAGATTGAAATTAGTTGCTAATTACAACTGTCGTAGATAATTACTGTTTGCGTGAGTTTAAGACTACCTTCTGACGTGCGGGATACAGATCCGCAGCGAGGGCCGTAGCGCGGTAACTGTGGGAGCTTGGGTGAGCTTCGGGGTGTGTGAAAGATTGGCGCGGAATGTGGCGCGTGTCAAGATCACGTGGAACTAAGCTAAGCATGTGGCAACATTATTTGATAATTTGTCCAATATTCGCTTATTTTAATGTTTAAGACCCATTCGACAGGATAGCATTCGAGATACGCGGCGATTTTTTGACGTTTCGCGAACTGTATTGTTTTAGTGCTGACCTGGGACAATGTATTTGTAAAATAACCTACTGCTTTTTGACTGACCTTTCTTAGGCTAAATGGACGTCTCTTCCATTTACAGTCGAGATTCATATTTCTGTTTAACCTGTCCACTGCCATGGTCAGCACGAACGGCCACTGTGGAGCGCATCCGTCGACACAGAACGAGGACGAAAACGAAATAAAATCTGGATGGAGCTACTCATGATTGCATTTGGATGTGCTTAGTTGCACACTTTAATTGGTGCAAGTATCTGTGTCTACGACAACACACTGGACGTGAAGCATTGTCTGCCCACTCACTCCTGCGGAGCGTTCACGGTACTGCTCAAGGTGTATCGCGGCGACGGAAGACGCCGATCCTTCTCTCGTATTCCGCACTGTAAACACCGAATGTACACACCGGTTTAAAATGCACAGGCCTGTGTATGGGCACAACGCAATGAACGCAGTGCTTGATACTGTTTCTATATCTTTGGGTAGATTATTATCCGTTTCCAAGAGGTCATTTCGAAACTCCGTCTGATAATCATTGTACGACTTTCGTCTACCCGCGACAAGAACGTTACGTCTACCCGCCACAAGATTTACGTCTACCCGCCACAAGATTTACGTCTCCCCCCACGCCACAAGAACGTTACTCCTTACAGTGTCCCATCAGCACACATGTGTCTGGCATGTTCACGTGACTAGTTCGTCTCTGCTCTGGCTGCCCCAGCATGGCGAGTATGGGTAGAAATTCGTGTTGGCGTGTTTCTATTTATCATGTTGTTGTGGGTGAGTGGCTCAGACTCAGGGATGCTCTCCTGCCATATGTTCTTGTGTAGATCCGTCGACAGGCGAACTGGAAGTAGCACATTAACCGTGTCAGTGCTTGACTTAGTTCACGGAGTGAAATCTCCTCCGAGTGTTTAGTTGAAGTTATTTTCCAAAAGACACGGTCAACATGTGGTGAATGATATTGACAAAGTTTTGAAATGTGAAGGTTACATCACGTCATTATGCGTCTGATCCGGTGGCTCTGTCGACATCCAGACGGGATGTGGGTTGTTTCCAGAAGGTGTAGACATATCGGTGTACTGATGTTGGTGGATCTCAGCACTTCTCACTCATACATTTAACCACTCGCCACAGACGCTGACCATTCGTCTCGTACCGTGACCACTCTTCACAGACCTTGACAATTATAGTAGTTCAATAGTTCGCAATGTTCAAAAGCTTTATGTTTTTAGTACCGGCTTACCCTCACCCACACGCAATTAACGTCAATTTGCTTTGACATGGGGGCCTATAATGTTTCACTCACTTTTATTTGTTAGTGACACTGTATCAAGTGAAACTTATTTAGCGCTCATTATTTACTGCAGTGAACTAAAATTCCCAACGTGACTTAGAGGCGACCAAACCCCCTCTCGATTAATATTACAATTAACCTCTTCTGCGTGACGTTGAGACGACCAAATCATCTCTAAATAACTTGGAAATGACCAAACCTCCTCTGCGTGACTTGGAAACGATCATATACCCTTTCTACGTGACTTAGATATGACCAAATCTCCTCAACATGACTTGGAAATGACCAATTACTAAACCTCCATTGCTTGACTAATAGTCGTACAGTACACACAATAACAACGTGACTTATGTGGGATTTTTTGAAAAGGTGCGAACACTCATTGCACTTGGCATTGGAACTAGTCCAACACTACATAGATCTTCAAGATTCTCGGACCTGTTCCAGGGCCCCTGGGGCAGTGTGAGATATCGAGGACCACCCTGAATCCACAGCCAGAACTACGCTGAATTCACAGCTGGTGGACGGGTGTTCGTAATTGGCCTGAACGTCACTGCACAACCCGACGACACGCTCCTGGCGTCATATTTTGATTAACTACCAGGTCCGACCAACTTATCAAAATGGCCGCCACAGAAGCGAAGCTATTGGACATTCCGTCGTGTTTTTATTTGAAATGATGACTAGCAAAAATGTTTCCAAACAAACATATTTGTTTCAGCGAGAACAGCACCCGATGACCTGGCAGATACAACCAGCCTTAATAGCGGAATGTAGATACGTAATTGTGTGGTTGCTGATGAAATGTTTTACAAAGGTAACGCCACCTTCTGGGTCAGAGAATTGCAACTGGGCAGTGATGCTAACAATGCAAGGCTCATGGACTCCCTCTGAGGCACGGTTTGCATTACATTTAGGAGAAATAGTTTCACTTGGAGGGAAGTATTGCTGTAAAAACATATTTAGAATGCCCGAATGTAGGCTTACTCTCCCACGACATTAAAGGTCTCCTAGCGTGGCTGCATGGTGGGGGAAACCAACCGTGCTACTGGCTTAAATCCGATTATTATGTGTTGATCTCAAAATTTAATAGTTATATCTAGGCCCTTTCTAATTGGTTTCATTTGTACATGTCTAAGAGTGTCTGCGTGTCACGGTGCATGTGTTTCTAAGTGTCTACGTTTCACGTTGCATGTGTTTCTAAGTGTCTACGTGTTACATTGCATGTGTATCTAGATGTCTACGTGATACACTGCAGGTGTTTCTAAGTGTCTACGTGTCACATTTCAGGTGTTTCTAAGTGTCTACGTGTCACGTTGCAGGTGTTTCTAAGTGTCTACGTGTCACATTGCAGGTGTATCTAGATGTCTACGTGATACACCGCAGGTGTTTCTAAGTGTCTACCTGTCACGTTGCAGGTGTTTCTAAGTGTCTACCTGTCACGTTGCAGGTGTTTCTAAGTGTCTACCTGTCACGTTGCAGGTGTTTCTAAGTGTCTACCTGTCACGTTGCAGGTGTTTCTAAGTGTCTACGTGTCACATTGCAGGCGTATATAGATGTCTGCTTGATACACTGCAGGTGTTCCTAGGTGCCTAGGCGTCATATTGCTCGTGTCTCTAGGTGTGTACGTGTCATGTTGCAGGTGTCTGTAAGTGTATACGTGTCACATTGCATGTGTTTCTAAGTGTCTAGGCGTCACATTGTTCGTGTCTCTATGTGTGTACGTGTCACGTTGCAGGCACACTCATCTCGTCCTTCTGCTCGTGCTGTTGCGGTCAGCCTCGCAGTGGCAGTCGTCTGCGGGCCTTCGGACTCAATCTCGTCTCCGCCCTGCTTCAGATGCTCACCTTCGTCGTCATCGTCGGTTGGATCTGGAGCATCGTGTGGGGCATGACCTTCGTACAACTCTCGCGTGAGTCTCGCTACGGTCACGTCGTGTATTTGACGTGCTCGAAATGCACACTTTAAGATCTTAGATACGAAATGATAAGTCCAAATGATAATGTATTTTACAAAATGTTTACCAAATATAACTATACTCATAATAACCGACCTTACCCTATCTCACTGACAGTTCGACAAGGAGACAAAACAGACATTTGTCACTAAATAAAGCTTGCCTTGTCTATATAGTTGTGTAATTGTTTCATCTTCTCGGTAGAGTTCGATTAACTGACTAGTCTGTATATGTTGTGGTTACAAGGTTGTAATCTTACGAGGTCTCATTGAACTAGTCAGCCTTTTTCAGAACATTTACGCCAAGCCGACCTTTCTATGCTAGCACTGAGGGTGGTCACTGCCAGGTGCTTGTCGTTCTCAGTGGTTATTTTACATTCCAAACTTAGATGGGACCGACACAAACGTGGTTTCCCGATTCACGATGGATACACATTCCCCAATGTCAAGAGCCAGGTTTTTACACCAAATATAACATTCCTGCCGCGTCCGGATATGGAGCTCGGGCTGCCGGCATGCCAGGCGGATGCGCTAACCACTATTGTTATAACCTGACTTTAGTAAGGATAGCATTCTCGGTGTCGAACATAACAATAACTTTTTTAAACACGACAGGCTGGCAGCTATACGACTACTCGGGAACTAGCTCAGTTCCGGTGAGGCGTATACAAAAGATCAAATCTATGCTTGTGCATGTTTCGAACTCGGATTTGGTGTTTGTAAAATTCACCTGTCATTAACCAACACGTTGTCTGTCTGTTAATAATCAAAAAGTAATCACCATAACCTTACAGAAAACATATTTTATATATCTTATGTTGCAGCGATCAGTACTAACCACTGACGTCCTTTAAAATATACTATTACTATGTTACCATCACGCCATCGCTTCCAGTTGCCTCAGCTGACACTCCTTCATCCCTTCCTCCATCCGCCTTCTAAACGAATGATCAGCTCTCCCCCCCTTCTCTCCCAACGTAAGTGTGGCCGCTGTTACTAGTCACACTGTAGTCCCTTAGATATGAGATGATGAACTGATTTATTATTTATGTTATTACTATTGTTGCAGTGATATGTAAATTTATTCCGTTTTAATTATATATAATTCTTAGAACTTGTTTTTACCGTACTCTCTTGGACAACATACTTTATTATTTATATCTCGAGCTATCGAACAGCGAATTTCCCCGTGAGGGATAAATAAAGGTATTTTGATTTAATTTGAAAAACCTGTGTGACACGTGTCATCTATTAGTAAAAAAAATTCTTGTTGGGGCTAAAGTTATAAAACACTAGATGGGGGAAAGTGTTCCCGTTTTAAACTAGGCAAAAACATCAAAGCACATGCCTACACATGTTTGCGTTCCTGTCCACACCCTGCCAGGATGCGTACGGGCTACATGCGGTCTTTTTTAGAATTACATTCCAAACATTTACTATGTTTACGCTTTTTCGCTTCTGTGCCGACAGACGGTGCGACGTGTGTTTGACTGGAATGTTTATTGTAGAACGGGGCACGAGCTTTCGAATCAGTGGGCCAATCAGTGTTTGCTATTGAACAAGAATCGTACCACATGTCCAACACCTGAACTGGATTATGACATGCTCTGGCAAAGGCCAACGATAAACAGGAGAATGCCGTGAACCGTCTGCTGTCAGTTGGGCGGAGACAGCGCGTGTGGGATTTTAATTACGGGTATGCAAGTTTCACGCCCCACGCAGCGGCATTGTAGTGATAATTAATTGTTTACATGTCAGAGAGGAGAGGGTGGCTTTGGTGTCGTCCCTTGTTTGATATGCACTTTAAATTATATATATATATATATATATATATATATATATATATATATATATATATATATAATAATATATAATTATTATGTTCATTAACCGGTATTAATAATACTTTAAGAACCTATAATATTTAGATCGAACGTCTTATATTGAAGATTAAGCGTGTAAGTTTGAAAGAGATATACCATATATATATATATATATATATATATATATATATATATATATATATATATATATATATATATAATATATATATATATATATATATATATATATATATATATATATATATAGTATATATATATATATGATATATATATTATATATATACTATATATATATATATATATATATTATATAGTTTTGATGTGTGGTTGCATATCTAATGCATTTTATTTAATTATTATCCTTGTTAGTGGAGATAGTATAGATAAAAGGAATTAACTTATGCAATTATTATGAATTTTATTTTTTATTTTGATTGGATTTGAGCACATTTATTGCAAACACATGTATATATTTTATGTGCATAAGGCGCCGCGTACGGGACCCCGGCAGAGAAGTGCTTATAGTTTAAAAGTGTTGCTATATATTGATTGAGGGGTTAGCGTTCCGTGCTCAGTGTACTATATGCTTGTTTGATGTGTATTAATTTTAATAAATATATACACACATGAATAAAACAAATATTTAACAGATCTAGCCATACGTTGTATATTTGTTAAATGCGGCGCTGTCAATTTGTGTATCTGCATATATATTTACATTGTTATTGTTATCGTTGTTTTGGGTTTTGGATATACCAGTTCGGCGTTAAATAATATACTACTGCAAATAAGTATAACTAATTATATATTGTATAAATAATTGTGTATATATGTTATTTGTTACAATATCATGACAAACAATATTGTAGTATGTGGTGTGTATTTGTATTACAGACAATGTTCCAATTAGACATAATTGGAAAATCAGTTACAATAAAACTACGGCCGGTCTCCTGTAGGCGGTCGTATATGAACTGGTCTCCTTATGCAGCATTTAGTTTTATATATATATATATATATATATATATATATATATATATATATATATATATATATATATATATATATATATATATATTATATATATATATATTATGACTGATCAGCCAGGGGTACAGTAGTGCAGCGCAACGACCCCTGGCTTGCGAGGATGGAATATACAATTATATAGTCAAACATGTGGACTGTTGATGTATGTCAGTCTTCCTTTCCATCAGCCATTTGTTTTGACGGGGTGCAAACTGTGTTAGATCTTGTTAAATATCGATGATAAGTACCGTGAAATTTTTTTATTCTCTATTTCCAGTCGCGGCGAAGGAATCAAAACAAAGACCAGATATTCCCTATTTCGTCCGTCGACAGAGCAGCCTAGAATGACTGGCAGTCTAACGTCCTCGCAACATCTCGGCTGAGCGAGTCCTTGGTGCGCCTCAGACACCGGCAAGTGACGACGACTACGAAACTACGGCTGCCCGACTGACGTCACTCGTGGTCGTCTGGCAGCGTCTTGCCGAAAAAGACGTTGGTCGATTGTTGCAGGCTTCATCGCTCCGCGGAAAGACACGATCCGCTGATGGTTGCCGATTCACCACTCACCTGCCGGCGAGACGTTGGGATAGGAAATACAATTTCCTTCAGTCGGACATGTCATTTCCGTGTGGGGGCCTGGCCGAGCGGGCGTACGGTCGACGTGAGAGCGCCTTGACGTCGTTGCCGGCGGGCGGTTATGGCCTTACGAGTGCTGTCAGGCACACAAGGACGTACGCGTGCATTCACTGCCTGCACGTCACAGCTGTGCACGAACCGTGTGCGTGTGCAGCCCTTCAAATTCAATGTGTGTTCGTATGTGTGAGTGTGCTATATCGTGACGCAAGAGTTGTAAATGCAGCGAATCTTCCGAATCCGACACATTTGACTAATGCCGCTGAAAAGTCGTCCACAGTCGCACTTAGGTTCGCAGTGTGTATGTGGAACATGGTATAAACAAGAACTCCCACACAGAAACATGGTCGCACCTGAACACATAATGTTCTGTGAGGATTGTTTCTCGAATTGGGTAAATATATTTTGTGGAAATTTTTTCATTATTTTGGGTATTAAATTAATATTTTTTAATAGATGATACAGAAATTATAGCTACTATCTGGAAAAGCAACTTGTAGAAAGGGTTTTTGAGAAATGTGATTGTAGAATTGTAATGTTGCATAAGAGGCAAGTATATTTTTGTCATTTTTATTACATAAATTTTTGCAATGTTGTTTTTGGATATTATGTAAATCTGCTTATTAAATAACCACTGTGCTACATCAACATCCATGTATACAACGATAATATGTTGAATGTGTAAGCTATGTCAATGCCCAAACAATTGCTGATCTGAGTCTACATGTAACCAGAAACAATGTGTCGTGAAAAAATTAAAATTCTATATACAGAGTACAATATCACTTCATTTCAAAATCTGTGAAATTACCCAACCATATTTCATCTTCAATACAGCCGTTTAACCCCACCTGGTGTAGATTATCTTACAATGTGCAATGTCAGCGTTGACACTCAACGACCTACCGTAGTAGAATGAAAATCCCACACATGCACACACAATTCTACTGTTTAATACAAATCGGGCAAACTTTCAACCAACCTTATCTGTTCCAACTTTCTTTATTGGTTTGCTGTGATCAATTATTTCCATCAAGTGAAACTATTGCACTGAAGTCGAAACACATTACAGCTGCATCTGTAAATATCCTGCATGTATCTTATCACTGACGCTAACAGTGAGCACTTGTGCAAATATCCACCATAGGGTGAGGCCCACAATCTCAAAATTTCTTATTTTCAAACAACATGGCTGAGTACAAATGTGTAGCCACTTGATACAAGAGCAACCAGCACAACCCTCCCTTCAACGCTGAACACATTATTTCACAAATATTGTGTATAATCCACTACCCATATCAGTATATTAGAAATCTAACTGTGCATACAAATCTGTTGTACATAAATTATACAATATATACATATTGCAGGGTAGTCATAGTATTACAGTTGATATGTTTGTTGTGAATATCAATATGCTAAAATCACTCTAAAACAGTTTATGTTAATATTCAATGCCTGAACAGAGAGACACTTAAGAAGTAAAACAATCTAAGAAAGATAGAGCACTTTTGCTACTTCTAAAAATATTATATTTTTGAGATTATATTTGACTAAAAGTTTACTAAAAAGGTTATAAAAAAGAAAACAACGGATTCATTAATATTAAAATATAAATCACAGCCACACATTGCTAACTAAAGAATATATGTGTCCCTGTATAATACTGATTGGTGACATTGATAAGCCATCACATTGCTGGTTGCAACGCATTCTGGTCATTATATACATGACATTTGTCTATACATCAAAAAAATTCAATCCCACCCTTTGTGTGTTTATATATATTATATATATTATATATATTATATATATATAGTCCTAACAGCAGCATATACAGACCAGAAAGTGCATCACACACTGCCTTAAGCAGAATGCTCCTTTCGTGCAGACCAAAGCCAGTCTGCTTAGTCTTGACTTTGTTTGTACATGTACAGTAATATATTTTAACTTAAAATTCTAACTGCTAGCATAATTACCTGCTAGACATCAATTAAATGTCTGTAGTATAATGGATATAATGATGTGTAATTATTTGAGTACACAATTATTACTGAGGAGGTTTTAGAGCATTGTTTTTATAGAACAACCTGCTATACACAATGCTGTAATGCTTAACTAGTCTGTATGTGCTGCATCTATAAATACAGTATATATATATATATATATATATATATATGCATATTTATACACATTTGGAGCTTACTGGTACACCTGATTAGTACATTTTAATTTGTCCTCCACCTTATACAAAATATAGACTCAAATTATAAAATATATGTTATAATGTACCATAATTAACCTTTTGGCTGCCTAAATCACACATTAAAAATCAGTTTATACTACACCTATTACCTTCGACTATGACTAGCCTTTTGTACTCCTATAGTAACTGGTTTGCATTTAACATCCAAACTTGCTAAACACTGGTGCTAAACCCGAGGTGTCAACAATGTTCACGACTTAACGTCGACAAATACAAAATTACCTATAGGTACAGCTACACCATACCACACTAGGAATGTCTCAAGTATGGGTGTAGTTTGTGCCGGTTGGGTACTCTACTCTCTAGACAGGGTAGGATACCATACTGTTTAGACAGGGTAGGATACCCTACTCTAGACAGGGTAGGATACCCTACTCTCTAGACAGGGTAGGATACCATACTCTCTAAACAGGGTAGGATACCATACTGTTTAGACAGGGTAGGATACCCTACTCTCTAGACAGGGTAGGATACCCTACTCTCTAGACAGGGTAGGATACCATACTCTCTAAACAGGGTAGGATACCCTACTCTCTAGACAGGGTAGAATACCCTACTCTCTAGACAGGGTAGGATACCCTACTCTCTAAACAGGGTAGGATACCCTACTCTCTAAACAGGGTAGGATACCCTACTCTCTAGACAGGGTAGGATACCCTACTCTCTAAACAGGGTAGGATACCCTACTCTCTAGACAGGGTAGGATACCCTACTCTCTAAACAGGGTAGGATACCCTACTCTCTAGACAGGGTAGAATACCCTACTCTCTAGGACATGCCTAGGGTTGTATGAGGTCTTTGATGAGGAGAGAGGAGAGGGAGCCAGCCGCCAGCCCAACAGCCAGGAAGAACGTCAACATTGAGCCCGCCATCTCCTTGTTCTCCACGGTCACCCGCCTGATAAACACATCAACACAACACATCAACATTACGCATCAACATGAGGCGTCAACATGAGGCGTCAACATGACACATCAACATGATGTCTACCATAAATACCACAGACAAGGCATCTATTAACACAGGACGATGTCTGATGACAGAGACTCAACAAACAACAGTCGAATCGATTAAAACTAGGTGTGCTAAAGCTGTTTGGATTATTACTGTTTCCATGAAAGTTATGATTATCGTAGCATAGACTAACACGTTTGGCTTTTGATATGCTAATGGGCTTCCTTGTCCTCGTGCCACCTCAATGTCTGCTGGGTGACAACTGTTTTAATATTGTGAAACACTGTAATGTAAACAAAGCACACACAAACCAAGTGAAGGCTGGCATAGTCTCGCTTAACCAACTCTCGCTCAGCTGTGTAACTTTGCCGAAAAGATAGTCCAGTCACTTAGACAGTATTTGAATGTTATCTAAAAACTGCTGACATCTCACAAAGCTTGAGTAATCAAGACTGATTCTTCCGTATTTCCTGCTTTATAAGCAACTGCAAATTTGTATTTCTGTGTGAACATAACTTTAATGTTGAATACTTTTAATAACATAATAAAAAGATCTTATAAAAGTATATCCTTATTTGAGGTTTATTTCGTAGTTTGCCTGAGAGCCAATCAGTGTCTCCACGCTATTCTGGGGTAAGGCTGCCCTGGTGGTAACATCGGCAGGCCATAAATTTACCAGGCCGAGTCGATGGACAAAACAGTGCTGCCACCTCACAGAGTCTGGGTAATCGAGGCTAAGGCTGGCAAGGCAACATTGGCTTGTGAGGAGCTAAGTGCAAGAGTGCGTCTTACCTGGGCCCATACATCATGTAGAGGGTCCCGAGGTGACCATTGGTCAGGCCTAATAGGCCACTGGCTATGAGCGGCACATAGTCGTTGTCAATGACCACGGGCAGACTGGCCTTGCGTGGCTGGACATTGCAGAGGATGAAGACTGGGATGAAGGCAACTCGCGCCACACACAGGATGGGCAGCCACCAGCTGTCTTCACCTGGCTACAACAGACATGTGACATGACCACCAACTGCTGTCACGCGGCTACAACAGACATGTGACATGACCACCAACTGCTGTCACGTGGCTACAACAGACATGTGACATGACCACCAACTGCTGTCACACAGCTACAACAGACATGTGACATGACCACCAACTGCTGTCACGTGGCTACAACAGACATGTGACATGACCACCAACTGCTGTCACGCAACTACAACAGACATGTGACATGACCACCAACTGTTGTCATACAGCTACAACAAACATGTGACGTGACCACCAAAAGTATTCAAGCGATATTCGTTTATTTTGCTGCAAATTTTTGAATTTCAAATCGAATAGTGAAAAAAGGCTCGAATATTCGAAATTTTGAATATGATTCAAATTTCTTCCCATCCTTTATGTTCACACCACTGGCCTCACTCCACACTTTAAAGTATTCCACAGCACACTGTGAAGATCTCTCAATGAACACAAACTGAACTGATCAGACTCTTAATGTATTGTATTCAATATTCAACGTTACAGTAGCAATGACTCGTATATTGTCTTGTCCCTCCTATCTCCATCGTAGTCATGTCACACAGACACCAGGGGACTGTTTCAGCAGATTTTTGTAGTAATAATTATAACTAACTGACGAAACACCAGGACATAAAATCCAAAGTTGACCTCTGTTTGGAAGTGTTAGAGCTCATCAGCTAAATTTGAGTCGCTGTAATATTGCGGCTTAACAGTAATTTTGTATCACAAAATCTGTCAATTATTATCATAAGGATGCTTTCATCAGTGTATCAAGGAAAGTGTTTTTGAAAGTGGCAGCTTTTGATTATGCTAAAAGTTCGCTAACAATGTATTCTCGTTTTATTTACAAGCTCATTATTTTGTTGAAGCAGTCTCCAGGCGTATGACATCAATAAGAATGATAACGTCTTATGATCACATCGTCAACTTTCATTCACTTACCCACTGTACAATCCCAGCCAGTGTTCGACCAATTAAATCTAACACATTAAAGATCAGGAAGAACGCCACCAGTTTGAAATAAGTATCTGAAACAAAAAGTGCCCTGGTAGAAAACATGCACGCTTTTATTTAATAGCTATGGAAATTAAGGAACAATATTTAATTAGAACAATGTTGAACTGTTTCAACAGAAATATTTCTTTTTGCTGCAACATATCACACTAAGCAGTATCTATTTCAGTATTTGCATACAGCAAAATGAGCTAAATGTTGTAGTATAAATCATCATTTAAGTTACAAGCAAAAGTTAAGGTCATTAACCCATGTAAAGAAAAACTTCACATTCTATGTAAACATAGCACGAACAAGTGTATGTGTATCAATAAAGGTTTACACAAAGTAACACACAATGGGGGGTACCCACAATGCTGCTCACTGCTCATGTCCACAGTGAATGTGCACCCGTGTGACACTACGCTTAGCCTCGGTTACTTAGGCTCCGTGAGGTGTCAGCACTTTTAAGCCCCTCAATCTGCCTGGGGAATTAATGGGCTGCAGTTGTAACCGCCAGGGCGGCCTTACCCCAGATTAGGGTAGAGACGCTGATTGGCTTTCAGGCCAATGAAATATATAAAAAATAACGAAATATTTTTACTAGATGATATCCTATGAAAAGAATTCAACACTGAACTTATATTAACACAAAACTAAATAGAAATACAAATTTGCAGTTGTTTATAAAATAGGAATTACGGCAGGATTAACCAGTATCCGTGAGGTGGCAGCATTGTTTAGCCCCACACGGATAATATTCAAAAGCCGGCAAAGTCACCAGACGGTCTTCTCGAGCGTAATTCCGCAGCCAACCAACAGTCGGTTAAGCGAGACTAGTGAACGTTGTGAACTCAAGTGCCCAGCTGTAAAATGACAACTTACTTTCCCATGGCAAGTGTTTATGACTGTCCATGTGCACCGACTCAATCGAGCCATTGACAGGACGGGTAGCAACTGAGAGTGATGAAGAAGATGAAGAAAACAGACAACGCCTGTCGCCACACCTACAACAACACAAACAATACAAACAATACAAGACTAAATACCTGAACAATACAGTGCATACAAGCATTACAATGCTGACTTCACTTATGTTTATATGTAACATTAGTCTGTATTTCCTCTGGGTTGTGTCTATCAATCAGTCAGGCATATTTCATGGAACATTCACTGTGAATGTGCGCTCAAATACACATAACAAAATGTAATGTGTCAGGAAACTATTGTATATGTGTACATTGCGCACCCTATACGATGGATGTGTTCTAATGAAATGATTCGTATGACAGCAAATTTGATTTCAAAAAACCATTGTATAAACATGGCACCATGATTTTTTTATGGTTTGGACTTTTTGTTACCAAAGTATACATTAATATCTTTTCTCTTAATAACCTTTTTACAAATGCTATGTATCATTGAATTTTGAAGAAAAAAAACAAAGAACCGTTAAATCACACCTGTTCGAGTCAAATTCGTCATGGTTTCCCCGAAAACATGGCAGACATATTTGGTACTACCGGAAAGCACAGAACATCCACCGTCTGAATCTGGTAAAGGAATTCCCCATTTACATCAATTTGAGCTAACAGCGCAGTTGACCGTGTACTCAAACACTCACCATTTTAAACACAGCCAGCAGAGGGATTTCTTTCGACTTAGACACAGGATGAATTTCTACATCTCCATTGTTTCTTGCCACGTTCAGTACCTTGTTCATTCGTCTTGACATGTCTGCAGAGAAACAACATGCTCAGGTTGTCATGTCTATATACAAACAACATGCTCAGGTTGTCATGTCTATATACAAACAACATGCTCATGTTGTCATGTCTGCACAGAAACAACATGCTCAGGTTGTCATGTCTGCACAGAAATAACATGCTCAGATTGTCATGTCTGCACAGAAACAACATGCTCAGGTTGTCATGTCTGCACAGAAATAACATGCTCAGGTTGTCATGTCTGCACAGAAACAACATGCTCAGGTTGTCATGTCTGCACAGAAACAACATGCTCAGATTGTCATGTCTATATACAAACAACATGCTCAGGTTCTGGCACAGAAACAACATGCTCAGGTTGTCTGTCAAAAACAACATGCTCAGGTTGTCTGTCTGCACAGAAACAACATGCTCAGGTTGTCATGTCTGCACAGAAACAACATGCTCAGGTTGTCATGTCTATATACAAACAACATGCTCAGGTTGTCATGTCTGCACAGAAACAACATGCTCAGGTTGTCATGTCTGCACAGAAACAACATGCTCAGGTTGTCAACAATGCACAGAAAACAACACAACAATGATAACATTGTGATGTGAAACACCAGGACATAAAACTACACAACAGCATATTAAAGTCACTTGTCTGCATGAAAACAACATAGCAATGACGACATAACATAATTTATACAATGACAATATAAGAGAAAGTACACAACAACGAGTCACATAACAGCATCATGTAGTTAAAGTGAAGTGGACATATTTTAAAGGAAGCTCAATAACTACTTTAAGTAAGTATGTCCTTTTCAACAATAGCACATAATTAGTTTAAAAACTACTTACGTTCAAAATAGAAGGCTGCATATTTCTGAAAACAAATATTATTTTATGTAATAACATAACACTTTGAGGAACATTTTCTTAGAAACATATTTAATACTGGTAGTTACATAGCTCAACTATGCATCTTACTATAATTGAGCTAAAATGTGTCTATTTGTTAATTTGTATAACTGTATGTGAGTGTCCCAGAGACCTCCATCACATAAAGACTGTATTGTGACTAAAGAGTGATGTCAGATGTTTGTCAACTGACTACAACATCATGCATTCTTTCAACAACTGTCGCTGGCAAGTTTATGTAAGATGATGTAACTTCAGACAATCACAGTGTTTGTGACTGTTGCAAGTTAAACACTCATTGGCCAAACATCTGCGAGTTCTACTTTGTGAAACTACTGCTGTGTCACTTGTGTCTGCCCTTTGGCATGTCAACTCACACTTGGACGTTGTGGCTTCTTGGCTTATGACCCCGGGAACAACTATTGACAAAATGGGCTAATAGACATGTTGGATTCTTGATAAACCTAAGCCTTACTAGTTAACAGGCCACTGTGGGCTTCACTGGGTGGTTGTTAGGGTCATTAGTCCAGTGGTCATCTGTGGCTTCACTGGGTGGTTGTTAGGGTCATTAGTCCAGTGGTCATCTGTGGCCTGCACTGGGTGGTTGTTAGGGTCATTAGTCCAGTGGTCATCTGTGGCTTCACTGGGTGGTTGTTAGGGTCATTAGTCCAGTGGTCATCTGTGGCCTGCACTGGGTGGTTGTTAGGGTCATTAGTCCAGTGGTCATCTGTGGCTTCACTGGGTGGTTGTTAGGGTCATTAGTCCAGTGGTCATCTGTGGCTTCACTGGGTGGTTGTTAGGGTCATTAGTCCAGTGGTCATCTGTGGCTTCACTGGGTGGTTGTTAGGGTCATTAGTCCAGTGGTCATCTGTGGCTTCACTGGGTGGTTGTTAGGGTCATTAGTCCAGTGGTCATCTGTGGCTTCACTGGGTGGTTGTTAGGGTCATTAGTCCAGTGGTCATCTGTGGCTTCACTGGGTGGTTGTTAGGGTCATTAGTCCAGTGGTCATCTGTGGCTTCACTGGGTGGTTGTTAGGGTCATTAGTCCAGTGGTCATCTGTGGCTTCACTGGGTGGTTGTTAGGGTCATTAGTCCAGTGGTCATCTGTGGCTTCACTGGGTGGTTGTTAGGGTCATTAGTCCAGTGGTCATCTGTGGCTTCACTGGGTGGTTGTTAAGGTCATTAGTCCAGTGGTCATCTGTGGCTTCACTGGGTGGTTGTTAGGGTCATTAGTCCAGTGGTCATCTGTGGCTTCACTGGGTGGTTGTTAGGGTCATTAGTCCAGTGGTCATCTGTGGCTTCACTGGGTGGTTGTTAGGGTCATTAGTCCAGTGGTCATCTGTGGCCTGCACTGGGTGGTTGTTAGGGTCATTAGTCCAGTGGTCATCTGTGGCCTGCACTGGGTGGTTGTTAGGGTCATTAGTCCAGTGGTCATCTGTGGCTTCACTGGGTGGTTGTTAGGGTCATTAGTCCAGTGGTCATCTGTGGCTTCACTGGGTGGTTGTTAGGGTCATTAGTCCAGTGGTCATCTGTGGCCTGCACTGGGTGGTTGTTAGGGTCATTAGTACAGTGGTCATCTGTGGCCTGCACTGGGTGGTTGTTAAGGTCATTAGTACAGTGGTCATCTGTGGCTTCACTGGGTGGTTGTTAGGGTCATTAGTCAGTGGTCATCTGTGGCCTGCACTGGGTGGTTGTTAAGGTCATTAGTACAGTGGTCATCTGTGGCCTGCACTGGGTGGTTGTTAAGGTCATTAGTCCAGTGGTCATCTGTGGCCTGCACTGGGTGGTTGTTAAGGTCATTAGTCCAGTGGTCATCTGTGGCTTCACTGGGTGGTGGTTAGGGTCATTAGTCCAGTGGTCATCTGTGGCCTGCACTGGGTGGTTGTTAGGGTCATTAGTACAGTGGTCATCTGTGGCCTGCACTGGGTGGTTGTTAGGTCATTAGTCCAGTGGTCATCTGTGGCCTGCACTGGGTGGTGGTTAGGGTCATTAGTCCAGTGGTCATCTGTGGCCTGCACTGGGTGGTTGTTAGGGTCATTAGTCCAGTGGTCATCTGTGGCCTGCACTGGGTGGTTGTTAGGGTCATTAGTCCAGTGGTCATCTGTGGCTTCACTGGGTGGTTGTTAAGGTCATTAGTCCAGTGGTCATCTGTGGCCTGCACTGGGTGGTTGTTAGGGTCATTAGTCCAGTGGTCATCTGTGGCCTGCACTGGGTGGTTGTTAAGGTCATTAGTACAGTGGTCATCTGTGGCCTGCACTGGGTGGTTGTTAAGGTCATTAGTACAGTGGTCATCTGTGGCCTGCACTGGGTGGTTGTTAAGGTCATTAGTACAGTGGTCATCTGTGGCCTGCACTGGGTGGTTGTTAAGGTCATTAGTACAGTGGTCATCTGTGGCCTGCACTGGGTGGTTGTTAAGGTCATTAGTACAGTGGTCATCTGTGGCCTGCACTGGGTGGTTGTTAGGGTCATTAGTCCAGTGGTCATCTGTGGCTTCACTGGGTGGTTGTTAAGGTCATTAGTTCAGTGGTCATCTGTGGCCTGCACTGGGTGGTTGTTAAGGTCATTAGTACAGTGGTCATCTGTGGCCTGCACTGGGTGGTTGTTAAGGTCATTAGTCCAGTGGTCATCTGTGGCCTGCACTGGGTGGTTGTTAAGGTCATTAGTCCAGTGGTCATCTGTGGCCTGCACTGGGTGGTTGTTAAGGTCATTAGTACAGTGGTCATCTGTGGCCTGCACTGGGTGGTTGTTAGGGTCATTAGTACAGTGGTCATCTGTGGCCTGCACTGGGTGGTTGTTAAGGTCATTAGTACAGTGGTCATCTGTGGCCTGCACTGGGTGGTTGTTAAGGTCATTAGTACAGTGGTCATCTGTGGCCTGCACTGGGTGGTTGTTAGGGTCATTAGTCCAGTGGTCATCTGTGGCCTGCACTGGGTGGTTGTTAGGGTCATTAGTACAGTGGTCATCTGTGGCCTGCACTGGGTGGTTGTTAAGGTCATTAGTACAGTGGTCATCTGTGGCCTGCACTGGGTGGTTGTTAAGGTCATTAGTCCAGTGGTCATCTGTGGCCTGCACTGGGTGGTTGTTAGGGTCATTAGTCCAGTGGTCATCTGTGGCCTGCACTGGGTGGTGGTTAGGGTCATTAGTCCAGTGGTCATCTGTGGCCTGCACTGGGTGGTTGTTAGGGTCATTAGTCCAGTGGTCATCTGTGGCTTCACTGGGTGGTTGTTAGGGTCATTAGTCCAGTGGTCATCTGTGGCCTGCACTGGGTGGTTGTTAGGGTCATTAGTCCAGTGGTCATCTGTGGCCTGCACTGGGTGGTTGTTAGGGTCATTAGTCCAGTGGTCATCTGTGGCTTCACTGGGTGGTTGTTAGGGTCATTAGTCCAGTGGTCATCTGTGGCCTGCACTGGGTGGTTGTTAGGGTCATTAGTCCAGTGGTCATCTGTGGCTTCACTGGGTGGTTGTTAGGGTCATTAGTCCAGTGGTCATCTGTGGCTTCACTGGGTGGTTGTTAGGGTCATTAGTCCAGTGGTCATCTGTGGCTTCACTGGGTGGTTGTTAGGGTCATTAGTCCAGTGGTCATCTGTGGCTTCACTGGGTGGTTGTTAAGGTCATTAGTCCAGTGGTCATCTGTGGCTTCACTGGGTGGTTGTTAGGGTCATTAGTCCAGTGGTCATCTGTGGCTTCACTGGGTGGTTGTTAGGGTCATTAGTCCAGTGGTCATCTGTGGCTTCACTGGGTGGTTGTTAGGGTCATTAGTCCAGTGGTCATCTGTGGCTTCACTGGGTGGTTGTTAGGGTCATTAGTCCAGTGGTCATCTGTGGCTTCACTGGGTGGTTGTTAGGGTCATTAGTCCAGTGGTCATCTGTGGCTTCACTGGGTGGTGGTTAGGGTCATTAGTCCAGTGGTCATCTGTGGCTTCACTGGGTGGTTGTTAGGGTCATTAGTCCAGTGGTCATCTGTGGCTTCACTGGGTGGTTGTTAGGGTCATTAGTCCAGTGGTCATCTGTGGCTTCACTGGGTGGTTGTTAGGGTCATTAGTCCAGTGGTCATCTGTGGCTTCACTGGGTGGTGGTTAGGGTCATTAGTCCAGTGGTCATCTGTGGCCTGCACTGGGTGGTGGTTAGGGTCATTAGTCCAGTGGTCATCTGTGGCTTCACTGGGTGGTTGTTAGGGTCATTAGTCCAGTGGTCATCTGTGGCTTCACTGGGTGGTTGTTAGGGTCATTAGTCCAGTGGTCATCTGTGGCTTCACTGGGTGGTTGTTAGGGTCATTAGTCCAGTGGTCATCTGTGGCTTCACTGGGTGGTTGTTAGGGTCATTAGTCCAGTGGTCATCTGTGGCTTCACTGGGTGGTTGTTAGGGTCATTAGTCCAGTGGTCATCTGTGGCTTCACTGGGTGGTTGTTAGGGTCATTAGTCCAGTGGTCATCTGTGGCTTCACTGGGTGGTTGTTAGGGTCATTAGTCCAGTGGTCATCTGTGGCTTCACTGGGTGGTTGTTAGGGTCATTAGTCCAGTGGTCATCTGTGGCTTCACTGGGTGGTTGTTAGGGTCATTAGTCCAGTGGTCATCTGTGGCTTCACTGGGTGGTTGTTAGGGTCATTAGTCCAGTGGTCATCTGTGGCCTGCACTGGGTGGTTGTTAGGGTCATTAGTCCAGTGGTCATCTGTGGCCTGCACTGGGTGGTTGTTAGGGTCATTAGTCCAGTGGTCATCTGTGGCCTGCACTGGGTGGTTGTTAGGGTCATTAGTCCAGTGGTCATCTGTGGCCTGCACTGGGTGGTTGTTAGGGTCATTAGTCCAGTGGTCATCTGTGGCTTCACTGGGTGGTTGTTAGGGTCATTAGTCCAGTGGTCATCTGTGGCTTCACTGGGTGGTTGTTAGGGTCATTAGTCCAGTGGTCATCTGTGGCTTCACTGGGTGGTTGTTAGGTCATTAGTCAGTGGTCATCTGTGGCTTCACTGGGTGGTTGTTAGGGTCATTAGTCCAGTGGTCATCTGTGGCCTGCACTGGGTGGTTGTTAGGGTCATTAGTCCAGTGGTCATCTGTGGCTTCACTGGGTGGTTGTTAGGGTCATTAGTCCAGTGGTCATCTGTGGCTTCACTGGGTGGTTGTTAGGGTCATTAGTCCAGTGGTCATCTGTGGCTTCACTGGGTGGTTGTTAGGGTCATTAGTCCAGTGGTCATCTGTGGCTTCACTGGGTGGTTGTTAGGGTCATTAGTCCAGTGGTCATCTGTGGCTTCACTGGGTGGTTGTTAGGGTCATTAGTCCAGTGGTCATCTGTGGCTTCACTGGGTGGTTGTTAGGGTCATTAGTCCAGTGGTCATCTGTGGCTTCACTGGGTGGTGGTTAGGGTCATTAGTCCAGTGGTCATCTGTGGCTTCACTGGGTGGTTGTTAGGGTCATTAGTCCAGTGGTCATCTGTGGCCTTCACTGGGTGGTGTTAGGGTCTTAGTCCAGTGGTCATCTGTGGCTTCACTGGGTGGTTGTTAGGGTCATTAGTCCAGTGGTCATCTGTGGCTTCACTGGGTGGTTGTTAGGGTCATTAGTCCAGTGGTCATCTGTGGCTTCACTGGGTGGTTGTTAGGGTCATTAGTCCAGTGGTCATCTGTGGCTTCACTGGGTGGTTGTTAGGGTCATTAGTCCAGTGGTCATCTGTGGCTTCACTGGGTGGTTGTTAGGGTCATTAGTCCAGTGGTCATCTGTGGCTTCACTGGGTGGTTGTTAGGGTCATTAGTCCAGTGGTCATCTGTGGCTTCACTGGGTGGTTGTTAGGGTCATTAGTCCAGTGGTCATCTGTGGCTTCACTGGGTGGTTGTTAGGGTCATTAGTCCAGTGGTCATCTGTGGCTTCACTGGGTGGTTGTTAGGGTCATTAGTCCAGTGGTCATCTGTGGCTTACTGGGGGTTGTTAGGGTCATTCCAGGGTCACTGGGTTCACTGGGTGGTTGTTAGGGTCATTGTCCAGTGGTCATCTGTGGCTTCACTGGGTGGTTGTTAGGTCATTAGTCCCGTGGTCATCTGTGGCTTCACTGGGTGGTTGAAATCATTGTCCCTGGGCATTTGGCTTCACTGGGGGGTTTTTGGGGGCATTAGTCCAGTGGTCATCTGTGGGTTTTACTGGGTGGTTGTTAGGGGCATTGTCCAGTGGTCATCTGGGGCTTCACTGGGGGTTGGTTAGGGGCAAGCCAGGGTCATCTGTGGGTTACTGGGTGGTTTGGGTTAGGGTCATTAGCCAGGGTCATTGTGGCTTCACGGGTGGTTGTTGGGGTCATTAGTCAGTGGTCTTGGGCTCCCGGGTGGTTGTTGGGTCATTTCCAGTGGTATCTGGCACTGGGTGGTTTTGGTCTTATCCCGGGGCATCTTGGGTCACTGGGGGTTGTTGGGCATTATCCAGGTATCTGTGGTTTCATGGTGGTGTTAGGGGCATTGTCCAGTGGCACGGGGTTTGGGGTGGTTTAGGTCAGCCAGTGGTATTTTGGCTTCCTGGGGGGTTAGGGGCTTGCATGGTCATCGGGGTTCCCCGGGGTTGTTGGTCAGTATTTCCGCCTCGGGTGGTTGTTGGTCTTAGTCCCGTGGTCATCTGGCTTCACTGGGGGTTGTTGGGGGCAAGTCAGTGGTCATCTGTGTTCCTGGGGGTTTTAAGGGGCTTGTCCGGGGGTCACTGGGTCACGGGTTGGGTTGGTCTGTCCCGGGTCATCTGTTTCACTGGGGTTGTTGTCATTAGTCCAGTGGTCATCTGTGGCTTCACTGGGTGGTTGTTAGGTCATTAGTCCCGTGGTCATCGGGTTCACTGGGGGGTGGTTGGGTCATTCGTCCAGTGGTCATCTGTGCTTCACTGGGTGGTTGTTAGGGGCATTAGTCAGTGGTCATCTGTGGCTTCACTGGGTGGTTGTTAGGGGCTAGTCCCGTGGTCATCTGTGGTTCACTGGGTGGTGGTTAGGGTCATTAGTCCAGTGGTCATTCTGGAGCCCTTTATGGGTGGTTGTTAGGGTCATTAGTCCAGTGGTCATCTGTAGCTCACTGGGGGTTGTTAGGGTCATTAGTCCAGTGGTCACTGTGGTTTCATGGGTGGTGGTTAGGTCATTCGTCCCGGGTCATCTGTGGCCCCACTGGGTGTGTTAAGGTCATTAGTCCGTGGTCATCTGGGGCTTCACTGGGTGGATACATAGCCAGTGGATCATCTGTGGTTCACTGGAAAGGGTTGTTAGGTATTGTCCCGGGTCATCTTGGGTTTCACGGGGTGGTTAGGTCATTGTCCGGGTATCGTAGTTCATGGGTTTGTTGGGTCATTGTCCGTGGTCATCTGTGGCTTCACTGGGTGGTGGGTTTGGGTCTTAGTCCTTAGTGGCTTCACTGGGTGGTTGTTAGGGGCATTAGTCCCGTGGTCATCTGTGGCTTCCTGGGTGGGGGTTAGGGTCATTAGTCCAGTGGTCATCTGTGGTTTCACTGGGTGGTGTTTTCATTGTCATGGTCATCTGTGGCTCCGGGTGGGTTATATTATCCCGTGGGCATCGTGGTTTTTCTGGGTGGTGGTTTGGGGCATTGTCCAGTTCCTGTGGCTACGGGGGTTGTTAGGGTCATTAGTCCCGGGTCATCTGTGGTTTTACGGGGGGTTTTTGGTCATTAGTTCAGTGGTCATCTGTGGCTTCACTGGGTGGTTGTTGGGTCTTTGTCCAGGGTCTCGGGCTTCCTGGGTGGTTGTTGGTCATTGCCAGGGCCTTGGCGGGGGGTTGTTAGGGGCATTATCCAGTGGTCATCTTGGCTTCCTGGGTGGTTGTTGGGGGCATTGTCCCGGGCCTGGGCCTGCACTGGGTGGTGGGTTTGGGGCATTGCAGTGGTCTCGTGGTTCACTGGGGGTTGTTAGGGTCATTATCAGGGTCATCTTCCCCACTGGGTGGTTTTAGGGGCATTATCCAGTGGTCATCTGTGGACTGGGTGGTTTTTAGGGTCAAATCCAGTGGCATCTGTGGCCTGCACTGGGTGGTTTTTTTAGGGTATTAGTCCCGGGTCATCTGTGGCTTCACTTGGGTTTTAGGGGATTTCCAGTGGTCACTGTGGCCTGCACTGGGTGGTGGGTTTGGGGCATTAGCCCGGGGTTCTGGGCCCTGGCGTTGTTTTGGAAATGAGGGGTGATAAAACGCCCCGGGGGGATTGGGGAGCCCGCAGCAGCAAGGATGAGGACGAGGAAGGCGCTGAGGAAAGGGAAAGGGGTCTCCACCGGCCCACTGCTGAACGCTGTCGTCAGGACGCTACACGATGCTGCGATGGTCCCTCCCATGCCCTGAAACAAACACAGGACACTGTAGCACTCAACAATGGTCTCCAATGCCCTAAAATAAACATAGGACACTGTAGGACTCAACAACCCAAGTAAAATAAACAAGGGCATGTAGGGCTCAACAATGGTCCCTCCCAAAATAAACACAGGACACTGTAGGAAAAAATGGTCCCAATGCCCCTAAAAAAATTTTTAAAAAACCCCCCCCGGAAAAAAAAACCAGGGCTCCCAACCCCCCCTAAAATAAACACAGGACACTGTAGGACTCAACAATGATTTCCATGCCCTAAAACAAACAGACAATATAGGACTCAACAATGGTCTCCAATGCCCTAAAATAAACACAGGACACTGTAGGACTCAACAATGGTCTCCAATGCCCTAAAATAAACACAGGACATTTAGGACTCAACAATGGTTTCCAATGCCCTAAAACAAACACGACACTACAGGATGCAGTGATGGGCTTCCATGCCCTGAAACAAACACAGGACACTACAGGACACAGCGATGCTGTCTTCTAAATCATAAAATATACAAGACACTACAGATTGTACAAATGGTCCTACCAACCTTTGAAAAAAATACAAGACACAATGGACCCACCCATATCCCGAGACAGGGATACTTAATAGTACAGCCAAAAGACATTAGCTGTAATTCAGACCCAATATAAATATAATGTTGAATCAAACACAAGACACTATAGGACGCAGTGATGGTCTCCCATGCCCTGGATACTACATAACACAACATAGCAATGGTCCCCATGCCCACAAACATCCAGGACACTACAGGACGCAGTGATGGTCTCCCATGCACTAAAACACACTGGACACTACAGACCCAATAAAATATAATGTTAAAATATATTTAAATATGAAATGCACCTGGCCATCTGCTGTGGCTGAATGCAGCCATGTCACTACACAAGGTATACACACGTCATACAGTAACAATTCATATGACACAGATGTCAAAATCTATAAATGAGGTAGGATTTGTTGACATGACCCAATGAGTTTGGCGTGAGCTCCAAACAAGCACAACGTGACAAATCGTTCTGATCACATAACTGTGTACACAAAGTCTGGAATCAACAGGAAGATAAAACAAAGCATCGTGACAGTGGTGACACACATGGCCAGTGTGTGACATCTGTGTTGACCCAGGATGAGACAGACACACAAGCAAACACTTGAATGTCACATTCATCCAGGGTTGGAACAAATCATGATTTATTAAAGAAATTTAAAAAAATCGGATTTATTTGATTTAAATCACATTTATTTGATTTAAAAAAAACAAAATCCTGATGATCTCAGCCTGAGACCCAGGTTGCCTTATCTGCTTATTTTATATAATCCATGGCAGTGTTGTGGGCTACAATTGCCTACTGACTCTTGTAGCCTTTGTTCATCAATACCCCCTCCCATACCCTCCAGCTTATTTTGCATAACAGTTGCCTATAGAGCCCTTGTTATGAGGCCATGGTTCCTGTTCATTCAAATGAATCTCCCTTGATCACTATTTTTATGGATGTGGGTGTTATATACTTAGACCTATATATGCATGAGGCAAACAAAACATTCTATCCTGCCAAGCAGATTCATATAAATCAGCACAAAAACAGATTTAAAAAAATCAAAAATCAATGATTTTTGGAGTGATTTAAATCATGATTTAAATCATGATTTAAATCATGATTTAAATCAATGATTTAAATCAAATTTTGTAAATCAAACAACCCTGCATTCATCACAGTGGTTCACAGCTACTGACTCCAGGCACACCTCTACAGGACATCGCCATCATGTCACACATTAAATACTGTTTACCTTACATCAGGATTGGGTCCAAATACATATTTGTATCTGTATATAGACATTTTGTGTATTTGTATTTGCATTGGAAATTATACAAGTGCTTGTATTTGATGTTTGGTCTGTATTTGTAGAGCGCAGTGGCTGAGGGTTAGAGTTTCGGACTCTTGACTACGAGAATCTGGGTTCGAATCTTGTGCTGCGGTGTTAAAACCTTGGGCAAGTTTTTTTAATTTTACATTGCTCCAGTTCACTCAGCTGTATAAATGAGTACCTGGCTATAGACAGTGGTGGATATGTGTATGAGCAGCCTTCGCGCTTTAATTGTAGCATATGGCTGGATGCTTCCTGGAGAAGCCGAGATGGCATCTGAGTGAACAGGTCTGTCAGTGAAGTAAAGTGTAAAGCGATTTGAACAGTCCTGATGACTGGATACTGCGCTATATAAGAACTTGCCTTTTTTATTTGAAAGTATTTGCAAATACAATAAAATTTACAAACTTTTTTACCAATAAAAGGTAAAGCATTGCCTCACATAGTCTGACTGGCTCAAGAGTGAAACTGTTCACTCCTATGGTAGGGTCACTAGCAGGCCGGCAGCACTAAGACAACCAGCATACATGATACAGTACAGTGAAGCCGCTGGTCAAACAAGTGGAAACATTCTGGACTAGCACAAAAGAAGCCAGGTGTCCTCCAATTTGTAGTAAAATCATAATTTGCATCATATTTGAATAAAAATTGCAATATATTTCAATTTTTTAGTAAATCTGGAAAAGCAACGTACCTGTTTTTGAATTTGATTTGGCTGAGTTGTGTTTGTATTTGAACCCAAAACATGTATTTGGACCCAACCCTACCATACACCCACCATGCCCTCCATACACCCACCATGCCCTCCATATACCCACCATGCCCTCCATACACCCACTATGCCCTTCATACACCCACCATGCCCTCCATACACCCACCATGCCCTTCATACACCCACCATGCCCTCCATACACCCACCATGCCCTTCATACACCCACCATGCCCTCCATACACCCACCATGCCCTTCATACACCCACCATGCCCCCCATACACCCACCATGCCCTTCATACACCCACCATGCCCTCCATAAACCCACCATGCCCTCCATACACCCACCATGCCCCCCCATACACCCACCATGCCCGCCATGACGCCCTGGGGGTATTCCTTTGGGAAGACGGATGCGAGACCAATGACAGCTCCCTGGAAGACAGCGCTGGCCGCTGCAACAAAACACAGTGGGTTGGACACAACTACTTAATCAAGACATGTCATTCAATATTCCTTACTGTTGTGTATTATAAAACTAACTACAAAACTGCAATACTGAATATGAGTATTTTCATGTTGGTAACTATTTCAAAAGATACAATTAAATATTATTCTCAGTAAAATACAAAACAATGTGATATGTAAAAAAATTAGATACACAATACATGCTTTTCAAAGCTTACTTTGAGTAATACATGTGGACTTTTCCTGGACATGTTCTGGATGAATTGACTGTATACATTTTATGGCAGCATTTTAAAAACTATTTTCCTACAGCAGCTGTTTTTTATTGTATATACATTTTCAGAAACTATACTATACTTTACACTGATAATGATGTCACCATTTTTGTTAATACTATAATGAATGGTAATTATATTTTTTTAAATATAAAATGTCGCTTTATTAACATTAATAGTATTGTTTTAGCGTGATGTTTTATGTGTCTGATGAACACAATGATGTAAAAGTGCCATGAGCACCACCATGTGGCGGATAATGGCATTATAAAAATTGCCATAATAATTAGTATCATACTAAACGTCATGTGGATATCAACACTGTATTTTAAATACTAAACACTGTATATTAAACGGACAGTTTCATGATATTATCAACATAAGCCAATGTACAAACCGAAGAAATTGCATCCATGAAAAACTTACCATTCATGATAATGATGGTTGCCATGGTGATGATGAAAAATACAGTTTGCCCTACAATCATGCAGAAATGTTTGACAGATTACAGGAACTTTGATTGATTGATTGATTTTATTTAATATAAAAAGTAAAACATTGTACAAATATACATAAGATATAGATAGATATAAGTACATTAAATATAAGGATGAAACAAAGAGCAAGCACATATTTCCATTGTGGTCCTTGTACAGACAGATACAGACATATACATGACAGACACTGACAGAATGTGACAAATATAACATACTAAAACAACAATAATAAATAACGTGCGATAAATTATTACTGCATGTAAAAGACATTGATAATTACAATTTTAAAATAGGAGAGAGATAATCTCCTGATTAGAAACACCATGAGTCATTTGTAAAACCGTCATTTATTACAGAAAATCATAAAACATTTACAAATAATAATAAAAATAATAATAAAAAATACAAATTACATCATAAATTACGTTTAAAAATAACTAAATGACCTGGCTTCCTGATGATTAAGATAACTGAACAAAAACTGTTTCACTAGACATTTAAAGTGACTCATGTTCGGCTCATGAAGAGACAGAGTACTAGATGTTGTATTTATGCCATGCTGCTTGCATGATACATTTATAGAATCGGACAAATACTGCTGCTTGCATGATACGTTTATAGAATCGGACAAATACTGCTGCTTGCATGATACGTTTATAGAATCAGACAAATACTTCGGTGCTCTGTCATTTACAACATTGTAGTTCAGTTCAGTTTTAGTTGTTTTACCCGTAGCTCCAATGGTAAAATAATCACCAGTCTAAACCCCTCAAACCGATGTACCTGGGTAGGTTCTAGCTGGTGCATTTATAAAGAAACGGATTACCTTGTTCTGGGTACACTGTAGTCTAAATTTAGATTTATTGGTTAAACCAGAGAACCATGAGGAACAGGCATAGTCAAAATGACATAGTATTAAGGCTGAGGTAAGAAGTTTTTTGGTTTCCATGTTGACATTTTTGTTTGCCTATACAAGAATTTTAATTTGGCACCCAGATATTTAACATGTGTTTGACATGTCAAAGTGGCACCAGCACATTTCACCTGAATGGAGCTACAGGTGTGAAGTTTACGTTTTGAACCAAAAAGAATTGATACAGTTTTCCCTAGATGGAGGGACAATTTGTTATTAATTAACCACTCTCTGGCTGCCTCAAGTTCCAAGGAAAGACTTTCTTGGATCAGGCATCCAGGACTAATAAAAATATTCAGATTTATTTACATGTAATATCGTTTTAGTTGTACATGGTATTACTTTAAGTTGTAAGCTTTGACCTATTGCATGAGTTTTATTACTGTGTGAGTTGTATCACTGAGTGAACTGTATTATTGTAAGGGCTGTGTAAGTGTACAAGATGCATTATTCTAAGAGGTTTATCACTGTATAATATGTATCATTGTACAAGGTATATTACTGAACAAGGTGTATCACTGAACGATGTATATTACTGAACAAGGTGTATCACTGAACGAGGTATATTACTGAACAAGGTGTATCACTGAACGAGGTATATTACTGAACACGGTGTATCACTGAACGAGGTATATTACTGAACAAGGTGTATCACTGAACGATGTATATTACTGAACAAGGTGTATCACTGAACGAGGTATATTACTGAACAAGGTGTATCACTGAACGAGGTATATTACTGAACAAGGTATATTCATGTGCAAAGTGCACTATTTAACGTATGATCTTTTTGTGATAGTAAGTAATACTAATGTCCAAGTGGTATTACTGTCCAGGCTGTGTGAGTTGTACTACTCTACAAGTGACTGCTGACGCTGTGTGTACTTACATGAGTCTGTGTTGATCTTGGTCAGTGAGAAAGTGACACCAAACAACACCGCCATCACAACAGCTGACACTAAGGTGCGGGTTTTCACTGATATACTGCAACAGTCAAGCAGACCGTAAGACCAGCCAATTAGACAGTGACACTGGTCAAATGGTCAATTAGATGAGCAAATTAGACCTGACAAATAGACATTGATGCCAGCTACATGGGACAGTCAGATGGACCAACCAATTGGACAGTCAGATGGACCAACCAATTGGACAGTCAGATGGACCAGCCAATCAGACAGTCAGATGGACCAACCAATTGGACAGTCATGTGGATCAGTCAATTGGACAGTCATATGGATCAGCCAATTGGACAATCAGATGGACCAGCCAATCAGACAGTCATATGGACCAGCCAATTGGACTGTCAGATGGACCAGCCAATCAGACAGTCATATGGACCAGCCAATCAGACAGTCAGGTGGCCCAGCCAATTGGACAGTCAGATGGACCAGCCAATTGGACAGTCAGATGGACCAGCCAATTGGACAGTCAGATGGCCTAGCCAATTGGACAGGCATACCTGAAGAGATTAATGCACAATACTGCACCAGTAGTTTGAAAGCTGAGTTTGTAACACAGAAAACTCCAGTATGACACAGTGTATTGGACTCTCGTTGCAATATTTCCTGTGAAACGTTTCCTTTTAAAAACTGTTCAATTATTCTGGCCCATATTATGTTATAAATTTGGTTTACCCAAGTGTATAGTACATACAGTGAACATGTTTTATACTTGCCATAAAAGAAAAACATTTGGGGCTAGAATTTCAACAAAACCTGTCTGAACATTCCACATGTTTTTTGCTGACTTGTCATATTACGATAACTCTTGTTGTTAGGCAACAGGTCATGTGAATGATGTGATGGACGGGTGGTTGCTAGGCAACGGGTCATGTGATGGTCATGTGACTTACATCCTACTGGCTGCTGTGTTGAGAAACAGGAATAAGACGTTAGGAATCATGGCCGCCATTGTGAGGTAGTTCTCGAACTTAATCTGCCATTCCCGCTCGTACTTGAGAACGTCAAAGTTTGTCTCGTTCGTCAGACTCACGTTGCGCAGTTTGTACTTGAAATACTGAAAAACAAATTGATAACTATTACATTAAACACGTCTGTAAAGCACTGATATATGCAGATCCAGTCATTTTGTAACCTCTTACACACACTGTAAATTGTACATGCAAACAATGTTCTTTTACTTTATATTCAAATAAGTCTTATTATTTCATTTTTTCACACAACCAATTTATCCCTGTATTGGAAACAGGGCTTTATGCAGGACCAAAATAGTGCCACTCACACATGTTTTGGATGTTAACTGTTAAGCCAGTTTCCAAACTTTAAAATGTGTCTGATGACCTGAAATGGACTGCAAACACAATTGTGACACCATTTACACTCACATTCAACGTATAACTGACAATATCTATGGTTTTGGATCACCTTTTTTGCTCCTTCATTTGTTTACCCGTCCACCCATATTTCTACCCATCCACAACGGTTTTTACCCGTCCAAATGATGAGTGGATGGGTCTCTGCATAAAGCTATGATTGGAAACTGTTACACAATACTAGAATTTTGTTTTAAGTTTAACTGATCAATGTTCCCTGGTGATGTTGCTGTGTAGGACGTGCTGAGAATGTCTACCTCCTGGCCGTTGCTGAAGAAGTTCCAGGGCAGGAGGGAGCCAATGCCCAGCAGGTAGAATATCAGGTACACACAGCGGCCCCTGCAAACAGACAAACCGTGAAGTCACTGCAAACACTGGCAGGAACAAGACACCAAAAACACAACCAATTTATCCCTGTATTGGAAACTGTTCTCTGTGTAAATACGCCAGGGTACATTATTCATGTAAATCATGAACACACAACTAATTTACTCCTGTATCGGAAACTGTTCTCTGTGTAAATACGCCTGGGTAAGTTATTCAAGTAAATCGCAAACACATCAATCAATCTTACATGCGATGTCACTAGTTGACAGTCATCAAAAGGCCCAGCGTGACATCTAGAGCCATGGATAAAGGCTTCATCTTTGCAAAAACAAACCACAAAACTGCTCTGTTGGAGATATTAACTTTTTAGTAAACCGTTTTGTTATACAAACAAGTACCACTGCATGGCGCAATAAAGCAGGTGTTTTATAGCTTTCATTACATGTCAAACTCCAGTGATTCAGATTTTGATGGAATTGTCAAATCATGTTTATGATGAACGATGCTATTGCAGGGGGAAATGTTGCAGTATGGCTAATTTAGCATTGCATCTGAAACGTAACAGACTAAACAGTTCTGAAAATACTTCTGATGGGATGATGGCTATGATTGCAAAGAACACCATTCTGTATTAAATGTTGACAATACATGCACTCAAAGAAAATAGGAAATAATTTCAGTTTTATTTACTACAGACATATACATATATGTAATCAGTTCTGCATAGTAATTTATGAACCTACCATATCTGCAAATTATTAATGACAAATATTTGTTAAATACGGGTAGATTGGTGAGACTTATTTCAATAACTTAATTATTTTGTCAAACTTTCACAATTCACATGTTGGCAATAAATGTATATATTTATCTCACATATCTGGCATGTTACACCAGGATGAATTCTTCAGATATAGGGAAAATGTTCTTTGAATCTGATCATAGATAACTTATTTATTTGCTTGTGTATAGCAAGATTAGTTCACAGCACAATCCTAGTCTTAACATTTAATAGGATTCAACAGGAAGCATAGTTTTGCATAAGTCTGGCCTTGAGAGGGTTAAATCTGTGTTTGCATATATGTTTCACTGATAGTGTACACACAAGTTGGGCCAGACACATTCTTCCGGTAAGACAACTTCCACAATTTAGGTAAACACTGAACCCTTAAAAAACATCATGTGAATATTCTGGCTGGAAGCTTTCCAACAAAGAACTACTAAAACACACATAGGAAGAATAATGTAGTTTTGTCAGTCACAATTTTTTTTTTTTAATACATGCATGTTAACTCACCATAATCATATACTATACTATAGATAGAAAATGGTTGTGAAGTGTTTTATGACCTGAAATAAACTACAAACACATGTGTGACACTCTACGAAGTGGAGTCACTGTCACTAGTTTTTTGCCTTCTGCAAAAAGCACTGTTTTTACAAATGACTGAAACTTTAGTCGTTTGCTAGAACCCACTGCTGGATAACCTAGTCGACTTGCTGGTGGACTGGCACCTGGATGTTAGCCGTGACCGTCTAAGGTTTCTTGAAATCCATTGTGGCCACAAACATCTGATTGTGGTACAGGTGTATTGGTTAACTCCCTGTCTGGTGACTACCGGTACACTCTGATATTTTGTTTGACCAATCAGTTTGCAATAAATGCACATGCCACCTTGAACGACAGTTGAATATACCAGTCCAGGGTGTCTATTCAGCCATGAGTTTGGGAAATACAATCCTCTCCATGTTTCTTCAGTTTTGGACGAAACTGTGTTCTTGTCAAACATGACATTATTGGTTAGGAAGTGATGTTTCTCTTTGTATGCAACTGCAGTTTCTCAAGGAAATCACCAATGCCCAATACCAAGTGGTTACTCTGAGACTGAGACATGAGGGCTATTGTTACTTTTATAGTACTGAATAACATTTTTAAAGCAAATATACAGTGATCAGTAGAGTGTCCCTTCTTAAATCCAAATTGATTGTCGGTTGTATTAAGATATGGGGTCAACAGTTCCAGCAATATAATTTCTAATATTTTTGAGGCAACGGTGACAAGCGCAATTGGTCTGTAGTTATTTACGTTGCTCGTGTCTCCAGACTTATTTTTTATCAATGGAATTATAATAGTTTTCATAAAGTCATCAGGTAGATGACCATGAGAAATCACTCTATTATAGAAAATGGACAACAGTATAGTTATGCGCCTATCTGAATGAATAAAGTGTTCGGCAGATAGACCATCGTTGCCACATGCTTTTCCAGATTTCAACTTATCGATAGCATTTTGAACCATACAAGGAGTTATGAGTAAGTTATTTCCATAATACAAATATTCTGTGTTTTGTAAACGCTCTTTCACATTTTGCATATTTGCATCTGTGGTTACATTGTTTAGCAACGATTCAAAATGTGTCTTCCACATGGCGGATATGGCCATAGGATCATTAGCCCCATTGACATTTGTAGCATTGGTATACCTTTCTTGTATATTTTAGATACGTTTTTCCAAAAACTGTCTGCATCTTTAGCTTGCATGGATTTAGCCATGGCATCTGCTCGAGCCATATCTTCACAGTTGTTGACACTGTTTTAGCATATATTTAAAATGTAACCTAGTTTTCCGCATTAGTTCACAGACTGGGCCATGCTTAGGTTTTCCCATATCACGCCATAAAATATAATAATATCTAGCTTCAGTGTGCGCTTCCTTAATGTAATCATTCCACCCAGGTACAATGTAGTCTTGGCACAATGTTTTTTTGCATGTAGTAATCGTTTTAAGACTAGATACCCGAAGCGCATTACAAATATCATCGAATAAATTGTCAATGTCACTTATATGCTGTATGTTTGAACAGTTAGAATTAGTGCACATATATGAGTCTGAAATGTGTATTCTGTCTAGATGAACAGCACTACACTTTCCGTATTCTTTGATATTACAATCCTTTGCATTAGACCATCTAAAGATAGGAGGTATTTTGTCAGGATATTTCTCGTTATTAACACATCTTTCTGCAGTTAGTGCAGTAGAGATCACTAGTCCTACAGGGAGGTGATCCGAACTAGGACATTTATCTAATATATATAAATCAGTGATCATCGAGTCTACACTGTGAGCATAACACCAGACGGCCACACCCTAGAGTCTAGCAGTAGTTGTTGATCACGAGGTGGCAGTCTAACACAGAAATACGAGTAGATGTCAAATTTCGTTCTCAAAGGTTCGCATGACACAGACAAGCCAGTCTCTCACTTGAAGTGTGTCACCAGGTCTTTGGGGTTAGTCGCGAGTCGCGTGATGAAAACACTGACTTGTTTTCTGGCTTTGGATGTACTCGCACATTAATAAATCATACGCACCGAGTTCTAATTATCCAATAAACACCCTTTCCTACCAGCTCTGCGAACAACAGCAACTATATGTTCTTAATTCGCAGAGCAGTGACGTCACTGCACGGTGAATAGTGGCGAGTGTGACCTTATCTGCAGAGCTGCTCTACGATTAGCCAATCCAATCAACTGATTTCTGAAAGTTAAAATTGCCATAATTTTTGACTGCGTGAAGATATTTATATTTTGTAAACGGTATCTTGTTATCTATTATACATACAATCTACATGCACCATCATAAACTTGGTAATTTTGTTTGCAGGTCCCTATCTTTACTAAGCCAAAGAATCATGTGACTAGCGCGCCTACCGTCATGTGACGCGTTTTACTGTCAGCATCATACATACCCACTTACAATTCGTTCAATACCATGTGTACGAGTTGTTATTTGACAGGCATATTAGAAAACATATGAAGTAGCGCTTACCTGTCTTTTGGCGGTATCGGGATATCTTCATAAGAATCGCTAACATCACGGCCATTGGCATTGTCACCACCGTCTGCAAGTAGCGATTCGCGCTCGGCATGATTACCTGCCCCGTTCATTTTGGGAGCTTTTCCTTGTTTGCTAAGATCAGACAGAGGTAAAAAATATGTCCTAAAAGGTGGATTTAGCCAACGCTACGTCCCGTCACAACTGTAGTTTTGACAATACATTCTATCAACTAAGTGTTCAGTTTGACAACTTCGTACACAACTTGTCAACTTCTATTTTGGTCACGGGACGTATGCCGGTGTCTCGTCAAATTATTAGCCAAACAATTATTATTTGACAATAACGTATATTGGGAGCACGCAGCGAGAGCGTTCTGTATAATTATTGTTTTGTTAAAAGAGACATGCCCATTTATAACCCAAAACCACCAGTTTAAAACAACGTCCTTTTGTGAAAAATACGTTTGGTATTTTATGGATAAAAAATAGTTTCTATTTTTTCCAGCACCTGGCAGTAAATCATTACTATTAGTTTCATAACTTGTTTTTTTCTTTCCATTGTATTATCGATGCGCCATTATACATGTGCATGCAGAGTGAATTGTATATCAACGTACAATTTAAAAAAACGACGCATTAGTATAGGTTAATTTAGTTGTGTAATTATTTCAGACAGGGTGTATGGTCGGAATGCCCCTCTGCCTGAATGCACCAGTCGCAATGCCCCTACTGCCTAGTCGCAATGCCCCAATCGCAAAGTCGCAATGCTCCAACCGCGAAGTCGCAATGCACCCACATTTTGGAACACCTTGGACGGAATGCCCCACTTTCGTGATAGTCGTTTTTTAATGTTAGGATTTTAATGTTATTATCGCCATGCGTTCCAGTTGTACTGGGCAATATATATATATATATATATATATATATATATATATATATATATATATATATATATATATATATATATATATATATATATATATATATATATTTTTTATAATACTAACATATTTTTGTTACATTATTGAATGCGTTCCAGTTTAATGGTCCCTTTATAATATATATATATATATAAAATATTTTTTATAATACTAAATTTTTTTTTACATTATTAATGCGTTTAGTTGTACTTTTTGTTAATAATATATATATATATATATGTATATAAATATATATATATATATATATATATATATATATATATATATATATATATATTAAAATAAAAAATTTTTTTTATAAAACTAAAAATTTTTTTAATTTTGAAGGTTCCAGTTGTACTGCGGCAAATATATATATATATATAAATATTTTATATAATATAACATCTTTTTTGTTACATTATTGAATGCGTTCCAGTTGTACTTGTTTTTTGGGAAATATATATATATATATATATATATATATTTTTATATATATAATATATATATATATATATATATATAATAAAATATATTTTATATAATACTAAAAATATTTTTTTTTTAATTATTGAAGGTTCCAGTTGTACTTGTTTCGGGGGCACATATATATATAAAATATATATATATATATATATAAATTTTAAATCAATTCACGCAATTAATGCCAATTTTTTGCCGTGGGAATTTAAAAATTTAAATTGTTAATTTAATTTTAAATTTTTTATCCCCGCGTTCCAGTTGTACTGCGGCAATATATATATATAATAACATATTTTTTATAATACTAACATCTTTTTTGTTACATTATTGAATGCGTTCCAGTTGTACTTGTTCGTGGTTTTAAAATTTTAAATTAAAACAAAAATATTTTTTAAAAAAAAAAGCCCAGTTGTATTGTTTTTTTGGCAAAAAAAAAAAAAATATATATAATATTTTATATAATAATAACATAAAAATTTTTTTAATTTTTAATCTTGTTGTACTTGTTTCGTGCGGCAAATATATATATATATATATATATATATATATATATATATATATAATATAATATATATACATAAAACATATTTTATATAATACTAACTTTTTTTTTTTTAGAATGGTTCCAGTTGTACTTGTTTTTGTTAAATTTTTAAAATATTAATATATATATAACATATTTTATATAATACTAACATCTTTTTGTTACATTATTGAATGCGTTCCAGTTGTACTTGTTTGTGCGGCAATATATATATAAAACATATTTTTTATAATACTAACATTTTTTTGTTAAATTTTTGAAACGTTCCAGTTGTATTGTTTCGGGGGCAAAATATATATATATATATATATATATATATATATATATATATATATATATATATATATATATATATATAAATATTTTATATAATACTAACATCTTTTTTGTTACATTATTGAATGCGTTCCAGTTGTACTTGTTTTTTGCGGCAATATATATATATATAAATATATATATATATATATATTATATATATATAATATATTAATAAAATAAATTTTATAAAAATTTTTAAAATTTTTTATTTATTGTTTGTGCGGCAAAAAATATATATATATATATATATATATAATATACATAAAAATTTTTTTAAAAACTAAAATTTTTTTTTACATTATTGAATGCGTTCCAGTTGTACTTGTTTCGTGGATATATATATATATATATATATATATATATATATATATATATATATATATATATATATATATATAACATATTTTATATAATACTAACATCTTTTTTGTTAATTATTAAATGCGTTCCAGTTGTACTTGCTTCGTGCGCTCGTTCTATATGTAAATCTAACAACTTTGCTGGATATTGCTGCACAGTTGAAAACAAAAGTGATTCAAAAAATGACAATTTTATTAAATCGACATATATACAATTAAAGTGATATATAGAAATGGTGTTAGTGGGTGACAGGTGAAAAGAAAGAGGGATAAAGTAGTCCATAACGTTCACACTGCTCCGGTTTTTTGTTTTGTTCGTTCCATCGCAGTGTTTCGATTACGGGGATTAGTAGTGGTTGGGATAAAGTCGAGAAAAAGATGGGATTGTGTGCACATCATACGCAGCAATCTTCAGTCTTCGGAGATGTCCGTCAGGTCGCTGCATCGACGCAGATATTCCGACGTTGACATTCTGCCCGCCTGTTCGTACTGGCACCACAGTTCTTGCATAGCTTCTTGGTGTGACTTGGTGACCTTTGTTTGATGGCGGTACAGTCTGCGCTGCGCCACGAGCCTGACCTGAGGCAGACAAGACCAACAACGTTATATCTGCACACAAGTTATAGGTAAAACACACATACGCACGCACACTATTTTTTGGTTATTCATTTAATAATCGTCGATACGGACATAATTATATCGCACAAGCTAGCTCACGCATCATACACGCAAATGGTACATTGGATTTCGGGTCCTGAAAAGATATGCAGGATTATATAGAAAAGATTTTATGTTAAGCTTCTCGAATTACATTTCTTTTTCTATCTTAGTCTTACCTGTAATGGCACTACAAGTCCACGTTGTTACCGCAGCCTCGTTAGTTCGCTTCCATGCGTACGTGAAGCCGACACTATCCGCAACCAAACCCTTGCCCTTGTGGGATCCACCTTCTATCAATTCATGTGGTCGCCTGGTCCTCGCTGACGTCGGGCACTGACTCCTCGACAAGTCCTCGCTGACGTCGGGCACTGACTCCTCGACAAGTCCTCGCTGACGTCGGCACTGACTCCTCGACAAGTCCTCGCTGACGTCGGGCACTGACTCGTCGACAAGTCCTCGCTGACGTCGGGCACTGACTCGTCGACAAGTCCTCGCTGACGTCGGGCACTGACTCGTCGACAAGTCCTCGCTGACGTCGGGCACTGACTCGTCGACAAGTCCTCGCTGACGTCGGGCACTGACTCCTCGACAAGTCCTCGCTGACGTCGGGCACTGACTCGTCGACAAGTCCTCGCTGACGTCGGGCACTGACTCCTCGACAAGTCCTCGCTGACGTCGGGCACTGACTCCTCGACAAGTCCTCGCTGACGTCGGGCACTGACTCGTCGACAAGTCCTCGCTGACGTCGGGCACTGACTCGTCGACAAGTCCTCGGTGACGTCGGGCACTGACTCGTCGACAAGTCCTCGCTGACGTCGGGCACTGACTCGTCGACAAGTCCTCGCTGACGTCGGGCACTGACTCGTCGACAAGTCCTCGCTGACGTCGGGCACTGACTCGTCGACAAGTCCTCGCTGACGTCGGGCACTGACTCCTCGACAAGTCCTCGCTGACGTCGGGCACTGACTCGTCGACAAGTCCTCGCTGACGTCGGGCACTGACTCCTCGACAAGTCCTCGCTGACGTCGGGCACTGACTCCTCGACAAGGGACGTTTCCACAGGTTGCATGTCGTTGTCTCCCAAAGAAACGTCAACGTCAAATGAGGTCGATTGGACTGCAGTGGTTCTGGCTGCAATGTCCTCCTCCTCCTGCTCTTCGTTGTCGGTTTCTGTCTGTCATATTTAAAATAAAGATTATCAGCCACTCAATACCTTTAACAACGAGTTACTCTAAAAGAAAACAAGTAGTGAATGCAAATAGCTATTAGAACTCAACTACAGGTTGTTATGTTATCCTCGTTTTCTTGAAAAAGGCGAGTTCTTATATTACGCAGTATCCAGACCTCAGGACCGTTTTACAGTTTACTTCACTGTTCTAACAAACACCGTTTCAACTTCTCTGGGAAGCATCCAGCCATATGCTAAAAGTAATGCGCGAAGACTGCGCGTACATTTATCCACCATTGTCTATAGCCAGGTACTCATTGCGCTCAACAAACATTATATTAATAACACAATGAAACGTGATAGTTTTGGTGTTATTTTTCTAAAATAGCACAATAGCATCAGTGCCTATCGTGGCGATGGCGTGTCTGACGAGCAGGCAGAAGTGGTTTGGAAGAAAGGACGTCGCGCCGACCGGCAGGGACATCTACGTCCACATCAGGCAGACTGCATCGGCATGCGGTCGTGGCGTAACTCCACGGCCTGTGATCTTTCTCGAAAACGACTGTGTCATTGTCGACTGAAGCGGGTAGTACGACTCGAGTTGCTTGCCGACTGCGGCATTGCAAGCAGGTATATGTTGCATTTCGCTAAAGCCGCCCGGCGTACAAACCAGCAACAGTAGAGTCCAATAATCGCTTACCATGACGGACGCATCAAAGACTTCCCCTTGGTAGTTCGCTGAACGGACGTCATAAAACGGCCGATTCATGCACAATTCGATTGATGTGGCCAGGCGAAGGTACTGGTGGAATTCCTGTGTGTCGTACATGCCGAGCGAAATCGCTCTGTAAAAATGCATGCAACTTCGCCGGATCCAGCCTTTGCAACAGTGTAGTTGATACGACATCGATGGTACCGGACGTGGTGTCTATGACGGTCGGTTTCTTCACGTACGTCTGGAGCAGCAGTAGCTCGTTACGCGCCCTCTTCTCGAGGCGTTGCTGATGTTTACCTCCAGGGGCACGCGATAGTCTAGCAAATGAATAGACACACCCGTTTTCAGCATAACGGCATATGAGGATTGATCTCGGATTGCACTGCTAGTTGCATATTTGTTAGTGGGTGGGTGAGTAGTTCGTGTTATTGAGGGTTATTTTATAGAATGTTCTTCACTGAGATAATGGACGTTGTATCTGAGGCTAACTGTCTTTTGATGTAAAAATGTTGGTGAGGACATATGAAAGTTGATGGACATTGTCTCTTCACAAGTGTACATTAATTGTAGCCCCAGTTATTACTAGTACTGAGGCTCACCAGAACTTGTGGCAATCACATTCGTTTTATCACCCCATTAATATTATCTTAACTTAAATTATAACATTGATATGACGTACAGGTATATTAATAAAAAATGTGATAATATAATATAAAAATATATAAAAAGGAATATAAATGTAATAATAAAAGCCTATTTGAATAATAATAAAAATACCATAACAAATATTAATATAAATATAATAACATTAGTGTAAACGTAAGTCATATGCAGTCATACGCATGTTAACCACAATCATGGAACTTTGACATGGAAAATAAAACAAATATGTTATTATTGAAAGACTTCTCAACATCACAATAACACCGTAAAAACAGCAGCTATAACGTGATAAATAAGAACTTGTTGGAAATTTCCAAACAAGAAGTATCTATGAATCTCGATTGCAATTTGCAAGCCATTGACGTGAGGCACGGTCAAAGCCTCGGTCCTACAGAAGTGCCGTTGTGCGAAGCCACGACTAGCAGCAGTTAAATGCGATTGATCATTGATGTCGGCACAAAACAAGTCATGTCATGCTCCATTATTTACTCTTTAATTGACCTTAAGCCAACAAACTCTTCATAGGTTTTAACAAAGGCTGGGACGTCTCGGAAACCAAGCGCCAGTTATTATAATAGATCAGCGTGTCAGTACGGTATGCAACAGTAGCCAATTTAAATTTAATTCGGTACACATGTAACTGCATGGAAGCCTATGCAACTGTGAGAAACGGGGGCTGTACCACGCGTGCTAAACAGTTATGTACACATTACAGTTTAGATAAATCTTTTTGGACAATGTTATTTAGAATTGAATGATAGAAACATGATTTGCTTACTTGTGAAATGTACTGATGAAATTACTGTCAAAGACAACACCAAAACTGTTTCTTATGGTGACGTATCGTTACCAAGTATTTTCATTGGAAAGTAGTCAACAATCTTGTTTCGTTGTTGTTTTATACCAATAATAATTAGATCAGTTTTATCGAAGTTTTAATTTACTTGATTCCATCCACGACAAGATGTCAGTAAGGCTTGACAGTTAATTGACATAGATGTATGTGTATCCGTTGGTGAAAGTAATAACACTACGGATATTCCCAATAGAGTAAACAGTATAAAACAGTATAAAGAAGCTGATCACGAACCTTTCCAGAGCTTTGTTAGATCATACGTGTCGTTCGTGAAGGAGCATAACTCGCACAAGAAATCTTTGTGGGCGCTGCTCCATTTCTCCAATAACGTCTCGTCCATTCCAACACAAGACGCATGCGTCCAGCATCTCCGTACATTCTACTACTTGTTTTACGCATTCTTTTCAACAGCGTTTTTTGTGTGTCTTTGATGTGGATTTATTCAATCGTCACACATATGTACATAGTAAAAGTGGCAACAATCGAACAAATCTCAACAAAAAAAACAAGGAGCACGAAGCTCAGTGAGCCTTGCATATTTATATATATATGTATATATGTATATGCTTAAAGAAAATACCTGCATGTTTGCCTGTTGTTTTTGGACAACCAAACGGATTATGTTAACGGATTGATTTTTACAAACCGGCTCTCTTCCAGGTATATTTTTATCTGTACTCCGCTGCGAGGTGGGGGCGGACTTTCAGGAGTTTATATCCTGATAGGTCCTTATATGACATGTGAGGGTGTAACTATTGATGTGAGGTAGCGTACGGGCATGTTACTGCCTCTCTAGTGGCGTAGTGCGGCGGCCGGTGCGGTAGAGATACTCCGCGAGGTCTACCCACCCCGGTCTCCACACACACTTTCGTAATCGTTTTGAAACTCGCGTTGCCATGATTGCTGTTGTTAGGAATTGTGATTTCACGCCCTTATATAGCAAGTTTGGAGTAGTCACTGTCACACCTGCCCCTCATTCCCGCCAAGAAGTGTCACAGCCAATGAACGGCTTCCGAGCATTTTCCCTTTTATTGGCACCTCATGATGTATTTCTGATTTCTATTATCTAGCTACAGTGTATTGTCTTTGTTGGTGAGTTCAGCTTCCTTGGATTCAGCGTGAACAATGAGCGTTTAAAATTGATATTTTTAGATTAATGGAAATGTGAAGGAATTTTATATTTTGCTTATTTTTAATTTGTGCGTGTGTGCGTGTCAACACTCTCGCCTGTTCAGGTTATTATTTTGTATTTTTAGATCGTATGTCATCGTTCATCGTGGCCTACTGTTCTCCATCCCGTCACATCCCTTTCAAATAAACATATATTCAGAAAAAAACATGAATACAAACATGATGGGAGTTCGGTTGCAAACAATATTACACAGTAAAATAAGGTAACTGTAGATTGGGAATAGCTTTCCATTTAGACAAACTTCATTACATTCTTTACATATAGAGGTTAAACATATCACTTACGTCGGTAATTCTTTGAATTTATACATGAAACACAATATGTGTTTATAGTTTGATAGTTAATTAATGGTTCGAATTCTTTCAATTATTATTTTTCCAGATTCTTTCAAAGTTGTGCTTTGGCAACTTTTTTTTATTTTATTTATTCTAGTGAGTAGATACTTCTAAAGCAAATTATGTTGTTTGTTGTCTTGATGTGTACAAAGACAGCACACATGTATGAAGAGAGGCACTGAGGTAATTGATTCGGTCTCAGTCATTGTTTTCGTTGAGCGTATACTTCTAACGCGAAGTCTGTTGTTTTTGTGTTTGTTGTCTTGATGTGTATAAATACAGAGCAAATGTGTGAAGAGACGCACTGAGCTAACTGTCTCGCTGCTCTGTCATTGTTCCGTTGAGCAGATATTTCTAAAGCAAATTGTGTTGTTTGCCGTCTTCATGTGAACAAAGACAGCACAAAAGTTGAAGTGAAGATCGATATATACGCTCTGAGATCACTTTAATTTCACCTAATTATGAAAATGACAACCAACCATGCTATCTTTTATACATATACTGTAAGTTACTAAATTTTACTGAAACAAATAATATTGTGACAGTCGGTATATCTGTTCAGTAATGAGCGACTCAAATTTTTTGATTCCTGTAATCGTCATGAAAGGGCAGGGGAACCGGGTTCTGCAGATACTGTTGAAGTTGCAGCCACCTTTGATCTGTGATAACTCTTAACAGGGTAACTGGCAAGCCACCCCGTCATTGTGTCGTCGAGTTGATACTTCAAATAGAAGAAAAGCAAATATAACATGCTTTAAAAATGCACTCATTTAAAAAATATTATGTATATGTCATACTCTGTTATAATTATGTTGAGCTGAGTTTATCTGGGGCGTACTGTTCATGACACATCACAGGCTGTTGCTACGTGACTAATAATTACTATTTGTAATCGATATTAATTTTCATGATAGGTTTGACAACCGCACGAAGAGGAAACATATACGGAGATATATACGCAGACAAAACATAAATTCAGTTGTACTTTCAATAATGTACAGATAATCAACGAAACATATTTTTTGTTCATTATACATTTAATTATGTAATGTTGTAATGTGTATTATTGTATTATATATTATATACATAAGTTTGACAATAATAAAATGACTGGGGCATTCCGACCAAAAGTGGTGCATTGCGACTTCGCGGTTGGGGCATTGCGACTAGACAGTAGGGGCATTGCGACTAGGTTTGGGGCATTCCGGTCGTGGGGCATTCAGGCAGAGGGGCATTCCGACTATAATTACAGTGTTCATTTCCTGTTACACATGCGCATAACTTACCACGTGGTCAACATGGCGCAGGTTATGCCTGTTGCTTTTTCTCCGACCGGCGAATATTTTGCTTATTCTAGTCCGGATGGAACATTAAAACTGTGGGAAACCGCAACTGGAACTCTTAAACAAGAGTACACGCCGAGTTCGCACCTGTCAGCCACGTGTACATGCCTGGCATGGTGTCCGTCATCAAAATCAAATGTAAGCTGGCCTCGTCCCGTGGTCTAGGCGAGTGATGCCCGTCCGAAGTGGCCCATGCTGGTTGGGGGATGGGGGTGTCTGCGGGAACCCGGTGTTTATCTGTTCACATATCATGCATAATGTGCTACATGAAGTAATCTTTCGTATGAAGTTCGACATTATTTTATTAACACCTCTTGGGCTCATATACAACAATTTACAAGTTGCAGCACGGTAAAAGTCCAACGAAGCGAAATGGGCTTTGAGGGTTGGCGTATGCTCTGTCAAATAAGTTGAAATGTTAAAAAGGTGTTCCACACAGCATTGAAAGTTTAAAAAATTATGTTAGTATGTACGAAGGTAATCAAAACATAATACAGGTAAATCACGAGGACCAGGGATCATGTAAAACCCATATCGTCGGCAGCTATGCCTTTTTTTTAATCTATATTTAACTTGTAAATTACTAAACGCAGATCGTATAATGGTTTCTGGTGAAATTCGATACCGCATGTTTCTGAATTAGGTGGCCATGCAGGTGACCAAAAAGTCTCAGTAGCATACTGTTCCTATAAAACTATCATAACTTTGTGAATATTTGTCATACAAAATATGAATTATGCATAATATTAATGCTAAAGGAATGCTTTATTATAATAAATTATAATATAACACATACTAAAATCATAGGGATGTATCTATCTGAAGTTCAACCATCCTGCGGCCAGACCAGATAATGATTGCATGGGTATATGTACTTTGCCATTTAGACAACTAACTTTATGTGTTAGCTGACAAATAAGACAGAAAAGAAACAAATCCGGTGAGAACTATTATTTATATGATTTAAAAAAACTAAAATGGATTGATTCAAGCCAGCTAATCTCTGCATCGCTCGTTACCATTGCAACCCATGCACTCGCTTGAGAGAAATTGTTGTATTTTTACACCAAAAACACCCCCGAAGTCAATCTAACTCTATGAACTGTCGATATAATAACCATGTTTATGAATACTGTTAGGCATTTTGTTAAAATATCCACACAGAAACTTGAGATAATCCAAAGGAAACTTTTTAAGCAGGTCAACTATAGGGCCTGCAAGTGGGTCACGACACGTGGCGTGACTCTGCGCGACTGGAGCTTATTGGGGACTAAGCGAGACTAATTCGGGACTGGACACAAGAATAATATTCTAACGATGGATGACAGTTGTAGCTAACGACTGATGAATACTAGGAAAATCAGTTCATAAATATCTTGTGTTATACGTTTCATATCTTAAATGTCCGATTTAATATTGAGTTTATCACACTAGATCATAGACACAGCGATTTAGAGTGCAGATAATGACACGATGTAGGCGTATGGTCTTTTACGGGATTTCTTTTACATTGCTGTAGTTTGGTTTGATAAGCACTTATATCTGACAAGTTGTCTAAATGCACATAATCACAACACATGTTTTTTTTGGCCCAAACAGGTTGTACTGCGCGAAAACTGGCACTCTTCATTATTAGTCAAAATCGCCAAACACAAGTACTTGCCGCTATTGCCATGGCAACCACCATAATAATGGGTTAACATTCATGATTTCCGTGATCATTGTCACCGGCAAAATGTTCCACTACTTCTGCTTGTAATAATCCTTCGGACAATATAACTGAAATACGCTATTTCAGGACAGTTCAATTATTACGACCAAAACAAAGTCCTATATGTTAACATGGAGTATATGGACCTCCTGCCCCCAGCCTCGTTTTCGCGCGCAAGACTTGCACGCCCTATTGCTTACAGCTCCGCCATGTTGTCTTCAACTTTGGTTTCGCAGGGCTGATGATGCTACAGTAGAAACTATGGTTCTGATTGACTGAGCTCAAGTGACTTATCTTTTGCAGATTGGCCACTTACAGTTTCCTTTAGATACCACATGTATGGGGGTCTACACTTTATGAGCAGATGCATAAATTTATTCATCAGGGTGATAAGGATGGGAAGAAATGTTATTTATAATAGAAAATTCGAGCCTTTTTCCGCTATTCAGTTCGAAGCCGTATAAACGAATATCACTCGAATAGTTTCCTTACTGTCCTTCATCGCAAAAAAATGGTCCCGGATGATTTTTTACTTTCTGACTTAACTATGAAAACGACAACATAGAACCGCAAAACTTCTCAAATATACATATATGCACACTAAGTTACAAAATATAATCACTAACGTTACTGAAACAAATAAACTTCACAAAACAAATTCACATAAAACTCGTCTTCAATGCAGTGTCATTGGCGACAGCTGCTCGTAGCTTGCAATAATATCGGTATTGTGTCGAGGGGTCTTATTAGCATTGTTAGGGTTTGGGGTAAGTTTAGGATTAGTTAAAGTTAGCTTAATGTTAGTTAGGGTTACAGTTGGCATAAAACCAGAATATTTTGAAGGTCATTTATGTAGTGACACCTGCGATAAATTACCGATATAACTGTAATCGCCGAGCTACGTCTAGCCACCGTAAATCATGTTGAGTTTTCAGCAAGTTTGTTTTATTAATTTTATTCTTTACATGAACTTAAACAAGTTTATAACCTGTGTGTGTTTTATGTATATAAGATATGTGAGAAGTTTGGCGGCTGTAAGAAGTAGTTTTCTTGGTTAGGTCAGAAAATATAAAAAAAATATCGATGGTTCAGATTTGTGGCCATGGGATGATGCCGCATCCTGGCAAGACATTTCAACACAGTTCAATATTGTAGTAGAATTCGAAGCTACTGAATATTCATATTAAATTCCATATATGATTCGTATTGGAAATTTTCGAGAATATTCAAGTGAAATTCCATATTCTTCCCATCCTTACAGGGCATAATCAAATCTCCCAAGTATGGACGTCAACTGCATCACATGTTTTATAAACTAGATTGTGAAAAAGTTGTCACTGAATTTGTGCAAGGAAAAATATACACAGTTAAGAAAACTATCCAACAATACCACATGTTTGCATGTCAGTTATATGTGTGATGGAAATGAAAATTGTTTTAGCAAAGGGACGTGTCATTGGGCCGATTTTCTGCCCTGGTCACCAGCAGGGTTAATATTGCCATAAATTAAGACGCTGTCAAAATGTATGTCATTTAGGTGTGGCCCACCTGTCATAATGCTACGGTGTATTCTTCATTCAACACTGGAATGTGTCCAGAAGCCATAGCTTTATGCAGAGAAACGTCCACCCGTCATTTGAACGGGTAAAAACCGTTGTGGACAGGTAGAAATATGGGTGGACTGTTAAAAAATGAAGGAGCAAAATAAGCTATTCCAAAACCTTAGATATTGTCAGTTATGCCTTAGAAGTGAGTGTAAATGGTTTCACATGTGTGTTTGTAGTCAATTTCAGGTCATCAGGCACATTTTAAAGTTTGTAAACTGGCTTAACAGTTGTCTTACATGTGCCAGCCAGTAGATGTGGGGCATGGAGCAGATGTCATTGTTTTTGGTACAGTCACTGCCCAGTCCTAACAAGCTGATGTAATGTGTTGTAGGAAAGTGCGCGGAAGAGAAAGAAGAGACGATCCAGTATTACACTGAAGGATGACTCCGGCCGTCCTGACTTGCTTGCCATCGGCACATCCTCAGGCAGTCTGCTTGTGTACAGTTTAGTGAAGGGAGACCTACATACACAACTTGTAAGTTTTTGGTTGTTCTTTTGTAGACAGACGAAGATGAAATATGGCTTGTTGAGAAATGAAAAAGCTACAATAATCATGTCGTACAACATGATTTATTAGAAATAAAATTATTCATTAAAATCTTGTTAACAATTATCGAAGGGTGTTTACAGTCTGTGAAATAATACTGTCGATAGCTCAGTGTACAGAATTTTTTTGACATTAAAAATTTCAATTGCTATATGACCTGTTTTCTAAATTGTACGTTTATTTAGTAAATTATATGTAAAAACATTTCATCGACTACAAATAATTATAGTTATGTGTCGGTGTGTATAGGCAGATTTATTTTATCTCCCAGTGTATGTGTTTTATAGCTATATTGGTAGAACTGCTGCAAATTTGTGTATTGAACGCACTACACTTCAGTATCATGAACACACAGCGTTGAATGTGGACATTGACAACTAAACTTTGTGTTCACAGACAGACGGACACACAGAAGTTGTGAATGATGTTTGCTGGACGTCGACACAAGAACACCTTTACAGCTGTTCAAATGACCGCCACATCGTGCAGTGGTGTATGTCCACTTCCACGGTCAAGGAGTAAGTCTTCACAGTCTATTCAACTTTCTCTTTCTCTGAGAGTTTTCATCGGTCTTGTTCATTTAGATTGTATGCATGGGTCATAGTTGAACTTGTTATGTCCTGGTTAAAAGATGGCTCACCAAGTGCAACAGAAGGGGTGAAAAATCAACTTACGGAAATAATTTGTTCTTCATTCCTGCAACATCCATGCACATTCTAATTTGTGAAAATAGTTTATTTGGCCTTTTTTGGACACAGACCGTAATGCATTTCATAAATGAAATTTCCTTGGTTTGTTTTTAATTTATGCAATATATTATTACATGTTCAAATCACAATTATCACAGATCATGATAAGCTGGATATAAGTCGCCCAGTCCTTTTACGAGCCAAAATAACTGTCCATATCATGTCCCGTCAGTTTGTGATGTTGTGTTTTGTTGCAGGAAGTGGAAGGCCGACAAGTCAAGTGTCTTCTCCGTGTGTCTCTGTGGCTCTGATTCTCACCTGCTGTCAGCCGGCCGTGTCATCAAACTGTGGGACCTGCACACAAAGGAGGTCCTCAGGGTGAGTGTGTTGGTCCACAGGGTGAATCTAGGTCCACGGGGTGACTTTAGGTCCATGTGGAGTGTCTATGTCCTTAGGGTGAGTCTGTAGGTCCACAGGGTGAGTTTATAGGGCCTCAAGATAAGTCTAGGTCCACAGGGTAAGTCGAGGTCCACATGGAGATTCTAGGTCCACAGGATAAGAATTTTTATGTTCACATGGTGAGTCTGTAGGTCCACGGGGTGAGTCAAGGTCCACATGGAGAGTCTAGGTCCACAGGATAAGAGTTTTTATGTTCACAGGGTGAGTTTGTAGGACCTAGGGTGATTTGGTGGTCCTCAGTGACAATCACATTGGCCTTATTAAAATAAATATTATAATATCTACTAGTATTTATTTTTAAAAAGTACTTTATAGTAGTAAAAATCAACAGCACTTAATTCTTTCTGTGGAGGATTTTGATAGTTTTCTAATATGTGTACAAATGAAAATGGAAGGTGAAAGACAGTCAATTATTTTTTGTTTTTTTGATGTGTTTATACAGAATTCGTTTTGTTAGATATAGATCAGCTGTTTTACTGATGAGTTGGAATGGTGACTAACCTGTGTTGTCACTTGTCAGACTTTCACGGGCCACGCGACAGAGGTGTTCCGGATGATGTCTGCGCGACACTCTTCAGATGCTGGGGGTGACGCCACCGCTCAGATCGAGGGCATGTACTTCCTGTCAGCCGCAGTCAACGACAGACTCATCAATGCCTGGTCGGTACCACCATTTTATTATTTTATAACTTTTTATTTCTTTATTATTATTGTTTATTATATATTAATTCTAATGTTTTAGTTTTTAGTTTACCTTAGCTATTTAAATGTACGCAGTTGTCTTAATATTTTAGAAACAATATCATATATCTTAATTACTTGGTATATATTTATATATATATAATTATATTTGTTAACTTTTTATAATAAAAAATTTACCATGATATTAAGTATTTTACTTTTTCTTTAAAACTTTTATGTGATTCCATGTACAATTTATACACACATCACAATAAAACATACTATGTCCCAGAGACACGGCGCCGTAGTGCTAGTAACAATAATAATGTCGACTCTAAAGTCTGACATTTTCATTGGACAGTGTTTTAACAGGTTCACAATTGAGCCATGTAAAAATATATATTTTTAAATGCACTATTTGTAAAAAAAAAATATAGAACATTGTATGTGTATAGAATTCCATCTTGATGTTTTGATCAAGTAAGTAATTTACATTACAATGTGTACTTTGACTGGCTACAAGTGTTTCTAGATATGTACAGCATTGCACTACCACAGACAGCATTGCACTACCACAGACAGCATTGCACTACCACAGACAGACAGAGCAGCCTCAGTCACATATTTCCTCCAGACATTGGTGTCAATCTTCTCTATATTGAAAGGGTGCATCGAGTAGTGATAAGTAGACAGTAGACACACAAAGAGGGGCAGGGGGAGGGGGTGATGTGTTGTGATTACAGGTGGGCAGCAAGACTGGACTTGAAACAGTCCAGGGACTTGGCTGCCACTGTCTCCTGGGGCAGGCTGTTCTGTTCAGGAATGGTCCTTGGGAAGAATGACATCACACAGCCCCATGGCCACAAGACACTACAAGTTACTCTTTCGATGTTCGTCTTGTACACTATTGCTATGTTTTGTCTCCAGGCAGGTGAACACGTCAAGTCGAGACAAGAGTGCCATAGCCTCGTTCTCGCTGCCAGACGAACCCGTCTTCCTTCACTTGTCGACTCCTACAGTCTCAAGACAGGCGAGTCACAAGCAGTCTCTAGTCTCTACACTTCATTTCTCAAAAGTTAACAAAATTCCATAATCTCAAATATCCAGACATTTGAAAAAAATTAGTATTACATAGAATAACTAGGTCTTAAGAAAAAGGTTGTGCTGTGCTCTTGTACAGTTGTGATATTATTGCAATGTTTAGTTTTAAAAGTGTAAAAACACGTTATTGTCCCCGTAATGACACACCTATACCAAAGCACTATCATGACAATCCTTGAATATTAGATAGTTACACCTCAGTATGCTTTAGTCTGTTATGACACGGCTAACACTGCCAAAAGAATCAGAATGAGATTAATGCGGTTTCTGTTGATGGCACTTGTTACGTCTGTCTTGGCAGGCGAGTGTAATAAAGATGGATGTACAAATATAATAAATGATGTATTGCGGGGCAGTGGCTAACTGTTGTGTTTTCTTGTAGGCCATTTTACTTCTAGTTGTCACAAAGAGCGGCCAGCTGGTCGTGTTTGAGCACTCTCTCAACGGGTGAGTTTTTCTGGGTGTGTTGCCTGTGTCTGTGTGGTAGTTAACATACTTCAGAGGTTGTTTTGCTTGTAATCTTGTTGTGTGGTTGTTGTAGATACTATAAGAAGCCATTAAAGCGACATGATCAGTTTGTGGCTTTTTATTTTTATTGCAAAATCATCTTAATCAGTATAAGTTATAACTATTGTAACGTCCTGACCGCCAATAAATGTTTTATTGAAACAGAACTGACTTTGTAATGTTTATAAGAATCTCAACGCTGTCACTCAAATCGCCGCGAGTGACACCCACCCTTTGACCTTTACCAACTGGGAGCCGTGCACCTGGCTGGGTGTGGCGTTAGTGGCGTCAACTTGTGTTCACGTAATACTGCATCGCGTGATGATGCATTTCCTTTTCGAAAACGCCTCATGGTCAATGTGTACACAGAGTTAAGTGCCCTTACTGCGCTATTTTCAACCCCTAAATGGTACATGAAAACATATTTTGACTGTCTTTACGCTACAATAGGTATAATTTATACCGTATAACATGATTTTGAAATAAAAATAAAAAGCCACGAACGTACCATGTCGCTTTAAAGCTGTGTGTGCATGTGTCATATTGTTGCCTGTTGTTGTAGATGCTGTAAGAAACCACAATGTAACCATGTGTGGTTGTGTCATGTAGATGCTATAAGAAGTCACTAAAGCCATTGTGTCACATTGTTGCCTGGTTGTTGTACACTCTGTAAGAAGCCACTAAGGCTGTAAGGCTGTATTCATGTTGTTGCGTGGTAGTTGTAGACACTGCAAGAAGCCACTGAAGTTGTGTGGTCATGTCCTGTTGTTGCCTGGTTGTTGTAGACGCTGCAAAAAAACACTAATGTCGTGTGGTCGTGTCATGTTGTTGCCTGGTTGTTGTAGACACTGCAAAAAACTACTAATGTCGTGTGGTCGTGTCATGTTGTTGCCTGGTTGTTGTAGACGCTGCAAGAAGCCACTAAAGCCATGTGTGATCGTTCAGATTGCGACAGAAGGCAACAACGGTGACGTGCCGCGCCAGATCCCTGTGCTGGGAGCGAGTGTGTGCGGCGACAACGTGCTCCTTGTTCACGGTCACACTCTCAAACCTACCTTCGAAAACCTGGTGAGGTCTCATACATATCTAAGTACTGAAGATTGTGGTGATTAGAGCTGATATTCAGACATTTAAAGTAGGAGTTGAACAAGATTTGCTGTTTTAACGTATGCCGCGGGTCGGGAATTGCCAGGAAATGATAAAACGGTCGATTTTTAATAAAGTGGATTTTCAGATCGAACGATGTATTCCACACATGTTGCTAACTTTATTTCACTGAATTCGTCCTAAAAGTGTCAAAAAAACGATTAAATATGTCGCTACCCAACTTGCTGCTAATGTCGTTATGGCGGATGGACTTTTAAATCGACGGAAACGGGCCAACTTTCAGCGCGCTCAAACGTAAACATTGCTCCTTGCAAAGCGGCCATGTTTGGTATCGTCGTGTTGGAAATGATCCCTTCTGTACGCGCCCAAGTCAAAAGTCGACGACATCCGACATAAATTAGTTATCGGCGGCGAAAGTGCCGCAAAACTATCCAATCACCAACTGTCTGAGCCGGTTGCTTGGCAGCCCGACCTCACCCGAACCATATATGGTGATCGCGGTCACGTAGCTATTTAAAATTGACCTTATGCAACGACGCCAGCCAATCACGGTGGGCTTCAAGATGATTGACCTGTATGTGTCATGGCGTCCGATCGACGAAGGTTCCGTAGTGTTCACCAATTTTTAAAAAAAGAAAGACACAATAAACGCAAATGAGCTGAATGCGGGGAGGTTGCATGAACAGCCTGCATGACGCTGTTCAATCCCCCCGGAGCGGAAACGAACGGGGAAAGAAACGGCGACGTCGGGCGGGTTTTATGCCGCGTAGGCTACGCCACGGCCGCCGGCGACGCGCCGCTGCATAGACAGTGACAGCGGCGCTGGCGCCGACGAACTTTGTAACTCTACCAGTCGGAAGAACTAAGATTTATTCGAAGAAATTACATTTATTTATTACAGAAACTAATTTGACTGAATTTGTTTCATTCATATTAACCAATGTGGAATTAATGTAAAACGAAAGGTGGTACTGTTGTTGGATTTACTTTTCTAACATTTTTTTTTTTTTATCAGATATGAGAACTATTTTAGGTCATTTAAACAGTTTATTTAACATTAAATAATTCATCAAAAAATTATTGTGACAGTATGCTTATCATTTATGATATGTGTCTATGAAACTGACCAATTATTTAGGAATAGATGTATGTGTGTATGTATACATATATGTACATATGTTTTGTGTGTGGTTTTTTATATATATATATATATATATATATATATATATATATAAAAGGCCCTACACTAGGGATATATATTATATATATATATATATATTACATTTTATTTCATAAAAACATTACATAATACATATACAATGTATGAGTGCGCTTGGCCAGTGATGAATTTCTTCGCCATTGCAAGAAGTAATTCAGACATCCAATCCCACTGAGAGCCTCCATGCCACAGTCTGGAGGAGAGCTCTAAAATCAAAGACAGTGGCAAGAAGACAGCTGAGTTGGCAGTTGCACTGGCTGTCATGCAGCACAACAAGGTGGCAACTGCACTAGTTGACGCTGTAGACAGCCTCGGCGTGTCACCTGGAGCTGAAGTTGTGAGGGTTGCGTCTCTTTATGAGACTGCGAATAGCCAACCATGCCACAAAGCAGTGTCCAAGACATCCAGGAAGATGAAGGCTCTGGGGAAGCTGCAGCTGGGAGTGTGACAGGAGGCCAAGGGGGGACTCTATGAGTTAAACTCCCTGAGCTGTGTGCCATACAGTCAGCGTGCTTTCACCAGTGACCTTAACTTGTGTAAATTATATAAGTACTGAATATGGTTTACACACTTTCATTATATATTTACCACATGTTGCTGGTATAAAAAAACAGTCATAATGGTGACTTTACACTGGTGTTATTAAAAATATTTGATGTTCATTTGGTTTTTTGCCGTTTTCTCAAAACTTACTTTTCGACAATATTGCAATTTTGCGGGGGGAAAAAATACCAAAGTTAGGAGTCTGATTTTTTTACCACGTATTCCTTACAGTACAGTGAGTGCAATGATGCTTTTTTAAAAATGATAGCTTTTATACGAAGATTTTTATTGATGACTGAAGTTGTTATAATATTTGGAAAAAAGTAAATAATTCTTCCAACTTCTTTTTGATAATAAATTTTGTAAGGGATTGAACAAAAACAGCATTATTGCACTCAACAACACTTCAGTGAATCATGACAAACAAAAAAGAAGGAAACAAGTGCTTAGTTTTTCTGCAAGACCTCCCGCAAAATCATGCATACCTATTTTCACAGAAAAGCCGGTTGCCATGGTTACGATTATGCAAATGAGATGAAATTATACAGTTGGTCATCTTTTCCCACCAGACATACATCCTGAAAGTTTTATTAAGATTGCTTCTCTGGTTGTTGAGATATCATCAGAATCCATTTCCCGACCAGTGTCCTACCTTAAACGAGTCTGTCGATGATCAAAAGAAATGTAAGATGTGGACTTTCACGTAATTATTTATTTGAAGGATTTGTTCTTCTTTTGTGTACTCTAATGTGCCGTTGATACTTTTGAAAACATGAAGAGTTTGCAACTTAGATGTTTTCTGCGTTCGTGGTGACTTTATGAGAGAAATTAGTTCTCTATGTTTCATTGTTTTAAGCCTGGATGGACCCATCTATTTCAGCCCTACAAATCGTTCAACTCCGACACATGCTTAATACGCAGTGACCCCAGCCGGACTGTGCTACATGCAGAGACCAGCGTCTCCAAGGTAACTGGACAGGAAGTGACATCACAGAAGTCAAGTTATAACTAACTCTTTATAAACTGGGATATATTTATTGTAGAAGATAGCACAAATGCGTTTTAAGTTTATTTATAAATGGCTCTTTTCTTGAAGTAACTAATACTACTAATTATGTGGTGTGGCCTTTTGTGACAATGTTTATGCCAACCCCAGGTGAAATTATGTTTATTGACATTACTAAATACTAAAACACAATGTTAAAACGGATGTCTCTTGCAGTAATTATGCTCTGATGCTATCCAAATGTGGCGTTGATCACTGCATTCACCACACCCTACACAGATACTAGACGCAAAATCACTGTCTTATAAATATGAATATAAGAGTTTAACAAATGCTCTGGTTATTGCACAATACATTGTGCACTGAAAATGAATTTTCGTGAACTACAATTGTGTATTCTATGTAGAATGGTAATTTTTCCAGATTGTTATGGAAATGGGTGACCTTTTCGAAAAAGTTTGTTCTGTATTAGGCTGACAAAATTGACTGTTTATGTCAGTGACAAAATAGTCCTATCTACTTGACATGTGTGGCATCGATGTAATAAAAACCCTGCAACAATTTGTTTAAGATTATGTTATTTTCGGCTAATTTAGCGAATAAAAATACATTAAAATGATTAATGTATGAGTGCAAATATTCTGTAGATAAAGACCCCTGCCATATCAAAAGAAGCAACACTGGTGTGTCCCGACTACATGAACCCTGTCACCCCCGCAAGGTCAGAGAGCGCGGCCACTAGCCGAGACAAGAAACGCAGGAAGTCACATGAGGTAAGATGTCCCAGCATGCATCTCTCTAGCCATGTGACATCGCTCTGTGCTACATAGCTGTAGTTTCGATCGCCTGTTTTAGTTGCCAGATATATTTTCAAATGTTGTCATGTGTGACTCGACTTGCAGGAGTTACGAAACATGAGTTAGTAATTGCTGGCTTTATTGTTAAGGTATCATTTTGACTCAGTTGTCACTGCCCTGCTATTGCCCTACACTGAACACAAACATTTTGTTAATTGCTGTTGTGTTTCTAACTCAAAACGGGTCGTGTTTGTTTGTGTTTCCTGTGTTGCTAACCGGCACAGAACGAGTTTGACGTCAACTTTGTGTGTAGATGTCGATGGAGGACCGTCTCCAGGCCATGGGGGTGGACCATGAGACAGGTCAGTCCAGCTCAGCCCGGCGGCCGCCCAAGGCCGACACCATGGCAACCCTCCTGTCACAAGGACTGCAGAGTCATGACAAAAAGATACTTAGTGTGAGTATACATCAACATTGTCATTTAGCAGTGTTTCAATGTTTCTAGGTTTGTCTGTCTTGCAGCTGGCACAGTCCTAGGCATCCCGTCACATGTCTCATCTTTCTGTGTGACTCACTCCGTGTGACTTGTCACCTCACTACTATGTGTGTGACACACACCACTCACTCACTCACTCACTCACTCACTCACTCACTCACTCACTCACTCACTCACTCACTCACTCACACACACACTCACATACACACACACACACACACACACACACACACACACACACACACACACACACACACACACACACACACACACACACACACACACATACAACCGTTATAGTGCACTATTACTTCATTATTCAGGTCATTTGTTTCATAGTTGATCTCAATAAAACCGATTGTGTGTGGCTGGCCAAAGTTACTAAATGGAAAAGTCTTGGATGTGGTTTTATTCTTCAGTCTTCCAAATGATACCTACTTCCTTCCCATACACGCTATAGGCAAGCTATAGCCTACAAATCCCTCCATTTATTTGCAGCAGCTACCAATAATCCTGTATTACTAGCCACACCCCTAATTAAAGCCGCACCCCGACTTTTGACCTAAATCCCGAATTTCCTCCGCTCTGTTTGATATCGGCAAAACCCTTATTTAAAGCCACACCCCGACTTTGAGCCAATACCATTAACTGCGTGCGACATACTGCCGTAGCGCACGCAATTTGGAAACATTTTAACCTGTTTCTTAGAAGTCATAACTTTGCTAATAATGATCATAAATGAATAACTGAAAGACTCATTATTGTAATGCATTTATAATTACGACACAGTATGTATTTTAATCGGAATATTACTACGTTAATTTGGAAAAAAACGGGGAGGGAAATAACCACAATTTCACCATGCTATCAGAATATAATTGGGTGGCAGAATGTCCATACATCCAACGAATAAAATGTAGCCACATATTTAAGCTATTCAATGGTGCTAAAATTATTAAAATATGTTAAGAAGTTTTGGTTTTATAGGATTGTATGTAGAACCATGCATAATGCTGGCACCTATAAAATGTAAGCTACCCATCCTCTCCCAGGCCTGTGTATACTTCAAAGACGCTTCCTTGCCGGCTAGCAACAATGTAATAACTTGGCGTCTCCGCCAGCGTGGGAACGGATGTAACACATGTTTCTCAGACAGTCGTCCCTTAATTAGGCCACCAGCCACCTGTGTTTGTCCAGGCATCGCCCAGGCACAGGGAAGTCGGGGTTACAACATTGTATCTTGACCCAGAAAACAAATGCAATTAACTCGGTCGTCAGTGGCTGGGAAGCCCTGGTAGAGTGTGGTGTTGTTTTGACAATCGGCATGAAGCCTGGCTTTTGTAAACGTGTGAACATTGTTCTTGGAACTGAGATTAAAACTAATGTCGAAACAAAACAGACGGCGTGGGATTGATGCTAACAAAGGACGATGACATAATATTTATTTGCCAGCATGTGCAGCAGCAGCAATGACTCAGACACGGACACACTACACTGAACGACACCATCATGCCATTCGCGACAGCTTTCTTTGAGGGCGACAATACTACAATAGTGTTGACAAAGGATTATATTAAGTGTGAAAGGAATTATTTCATCATATTTGATGATGATTGTCTGATGCACGCGGACCCACGGCAACGGTCAATGAGGTTGCCAACGTTGAAATGGATACATGAAATGCGCCGCCGAGCCGTTCCTTTCCCCGACCTAGCCAAGGCATTCTTTGACGGCGACGATGAAAGGGACTTGTGGAGTTTAACTGTGACATGTTTTCATATTCTGATCGTTGTCTCTGAACATTTTATGGACATGGGATTTTATTAACAGTGTTATATCATTTGTTTAGCACAAGTAGCAATTGTAATACAATGTGTTATTTATCAAAACGGCTTCGTTTCTTCGGTAAGTTTTTCACGTTTATACTGACAATTTTGTGACCCAAATGTCAATTTGTCTCGGCAAATTACTGTATTTAAAGCCGCACCCCAACTTTGGCGTTTTCGTCCTCATTTTGGCTACACACTACTGTATTAGTAGCCGCGGCTAGTAATACAGGATTTACGGTAAATGTAAATGGCCATTTGTTGTGTTGTGTTCTGCAAGCATTTTGTTCTGCGAGTGTTGTGTTCTACAAGTGTTGTGTGCAACAAGTGTTGTGTCCTACAAGTGTTGTGTCCTACAAGTGTTGTGTCCTACAAGTGTTGTGTCCTGCAAATGTTGTGTCCTGCAAATGTTGTGTCCTGCAAGTGTTGTGTCCTGCAAGTGTTGTGTCCTACAAGTGTTGTGTCCTACAAGTGTTGTGTCCTACAACTGTTGTGTCCTACAACTGTTGTGTCCTACAAGTGTTGTGTCCTACAAGTGTTGTGTCCTACAAGTGTTGTGTCCTGCGAGTGTTGTGCTGACACCACTGACTGTCTTGTCCCACAGAACGTGCTGCAGCGTACGGATGAGTGTCTCATCGTGAACACAGTCAAGGGGCTGTCGGTGCAGGTGATAGTGCCCCTGGTGCGCGAACTCTCCCACCGCGTCCACGGCAACGCTCACAGGTATCACATGGTGTCATTTGCTGCTCCCTCTCTGTGTAGCTTTATCTACAATTTATTTATATAAGCTGTAGATAATGTTTTGTGTGTAATTACACGGTATGCAATGTTTCTGAGCTTTTTTGAAAATAGTGCTAACTGCTTTATAAGAAATATATTTTATTATTAATCTTACGCAGATTGACGCGGCAACGAGTGTGTGGAGATATTTTGTGTTATTGCCGTTAGGTGTGTGGCCTCGTTGTCTTATCTTCGTTGTGTGTTGTGTTTCAGCGGTCAGACGACACTCAAGTGGCTCAAGGCTGTGTTGACCCTTCACACGTCTTATCTCATGACGGTGAGTTCAGTGTCCACACTCTGTGGTCAGTTCAGTGTCCACTCTCTGTGGTTAGTTCAGTGTCTACTCTCTGTGGTCAGTTCAATGTCCACTTTCTGTGGTCAGCTTTAATAACATTAAGTCACCATGTGTCTAGTGAACTACTGTGACTGTAACTCTCCACTGACAAGTTATGCTATGTGCTGATATATATTCCTAGCTAACACTGGATTCTTCTCATAGAGCCATACAGGTTCTGTATCAAGCCACTGTGGTACTGTATAGAGCCATAAACTAAATAGCTCTAGTAAACCAGCCACAGTATAAAGCTGTTGTTGCTGTCCTGAGCCGAGCCGTCCACTGAAGTAAGGTCCTCCTGTTGCAGCACCCTGAGCTGGTGGCTCTGTTGGGTCAACTCTACCAGATGATGGACTCACGCGTCGCTGTCTTTGGCCGTCTCTCCCGGCTACAGGGCAAACTGGACCTCATGCTGTCTCAGGTACAGTATGCACGCGCACGCACACACACACACACACACACACACACACATCACGCACGGCACGCATGCACGCACACACACATCACACACACACACATCACACATATACACCCAGTGCACACGCACACATGCACAAGCAGTCCCCAGCAGTGGTGTTAACGTGAGTCTGTTGCTGTCTGTAGATCACACAGCAAGGCCAGGACGAGGAAGACACGGACGCTGCCCAGATGCCTATGTTAGTCTATCACGATGGTAAGTCACCCCTTTATCTATGCCATCCTCTAATAGCCAATGTAGGTCTAACATGATGTTAACCAAGTTATCATTTCCACTGATCTTTGTTCCTGGGGTCGGATGTAGAGTCTGGTGCAGTGTCGTCGTTTGACTCCATCATTAGCAGTCACATTCATCTGTGCATCGGTCTTAATTATCTAAGACCTGCCACATTTTTATATTATTAAACTGCTATCAGGTGACATGACCTGTATCATGTGACTTATGTTTCAGACGAATCAGATGAGGACCGAGCTATGGAGGACGCAATCACTGACCTATCTGGGTCAGAGGTAAGTCATTTGCATCTCTATCGTCTTAGCCAGTCTGCCAGTGTTCCTTCAGGCATGAATAATACTCACTTGGGTCGACTGTGCCAGCAGCCTGTCAAGACGGCCGTCTCTTGTTGTACAAATGATATGTCACGTGGTTGTCCACACTTAAAACCCTTGTAATTGTTTTGTCTAAACATTAGTCACATCAGATTTTTATGTTGAAAGAAGAATATTAAAATTGTTATGTTGAAATCATCAGGTAAAATAAGATACCTTTTAATTGCATCGTTGTAAATCTGACAGTTGTCACTTATCTTTAACGTAATGATTGAATATAAAGCCGCTGTTGTGTGCAGGAATATGTCACTAATCCCCTGTCCTGTTTGTCTAAGTAAGCGGTTATTTGGTGATTCTTTATAGATGTCATAAGGAACATTGTCTGCCATTATCGCAGTTAGTTATACGAAAATTGCATTATTTGAAAACATTTTCCAGGGCAATAATCCAAGATCAGCCTTACAATATATAAAATGTGCCTCCCTATACCAGGTAATAGTTAATAAAAACAATTTTAATAGCAGACATCGTCAATGCTGTTGTAACAGCCTGCGCACTGGAATTGTTGTGGGTCAATATTTTTCTAAATAAATGCAGTTTTGGAGAGAATCGTGATTCTGCCAAGATATTTTAGGCCAAATTAACATCTGTTGCAGACCGACTGGGAAGAAATGTCAGACATTGACATGAACGGGAAGAACACGGACAGTGACGCTGACAACGCAATCAGTGTCGACAGTACATCAGAAGACGACTGAGAGACGGTTGTAGGAGAAGGGTTAATAATCACAAAAAACGAAGAGTTAACTCGGGAGGGACTCGCTCCAGGAGGAATGGTGTCCGCGAGAGAATTGCTGCTATGTAGACTACGATTGGCCGAGTGCTTCGCTGCCAGAAGTTCTCACGGGGATGGACACCACAAGTTCAAACTGAACCAATGACCACATATATATTGTATATTTTTTAATCTTGTGGTTGACCCATCTGTTGTGCCAGTATACTGTAAACATTGGGGGAATCGTGCAGAATAACAGAACGTTTTTTAAATTTCAGATACTGTGGAATATGTAATTATTTCCCCACAGAAGCAGTTAATGCTGGACTGGCCGCCAATTTGACTTGTCTATGTGACGTTGACAGAGAATAGTATTTTTGTCATGTCCTGAGTGTGATCACAAGTTGGTCTTGCAAATGCAGATTTCTAGTAAAACTAACCAAATATGGGTGTTTCAAGTATATCCCAGTTAGTCAGTGAATGTTTGTGGGAAAGGCCAGTGAATGTCCAGGTTTGGACACGCTCCAAGACTACTGCCATCTTGTGGAAAGTGTACATAGAAATTGCCTGCACGTATCACCAAGTACTGTACATGAGCCTCTGCGAGAATAAAATGCTTATACTCCATACTCCTTTCTTGGGTCTTTTTTGAGAAAGAACATTTGACTTACTGTTACTACAAAACGGTCTACAAATGTGGGATTAAAATCACATCTTTTGTTTATAATCCTGACATCTGTTCTATTGTACCATAAATACTCATTTGTCATGCTCATATTTATTAATTTTTATATTTGGGCAAACTTTGGATGTTTACAATATTACTGGCCCACTACTAGTTTTTAATCCTGTATATGCCAAGTGAGAGGCCACAAGTAAGTGCATTTCCTCCCTGTGTTTCGTGTATTTTCTCTGTTCAGTAGTTAACTTGGACCATTGATCTAGACCTGCCTGCTGTTGAGAGAATTAAAAGTTGACAACTTAAGTCCCCACTTAGGTCTGGAGTGTGCGTGTGTGGGTCTACCACAATCCACTACATAAGCAAGACGGAAAATGTATAAATACATATATATATACATTTATTGACAGTGCTGCATTACATCGTATGCTTTAAAGGTCACGCGTGAGTCATTTAACCGAACATAGCTAGACATTTTCACATCAGTTCTTCCCAAAAGAGAAGCTGGACAGTTTAGCTTTAGTTGTCTTGTTGCCCGGTGTGTTCCCGTTCACATCAGCCGTCTTCACAGCCTTCATCCCGGTCTCTGCCTCCGTCTCCGTCTCATCCCGCTTACGTTTCTTGCCATCCTCCTCCACTGCCGGGGTGGCACTGACCGCCTTGTCCACCCACTCCTGCAGACAAGAGCCAATGTCGCTAGCACCTGCTCTATGAAGTTTACACTGGTTCAGATACATTGTAATGATTTTATAGAAGGACACAAGGAAAGTGGTCTGTTATTAGATTTAACAGTACGTCTGGTGGTCAAGCTTATGTGTTGTGGTCAGTCTTCCATGTGGTAACTCTTGTGGTCAGTGTATTGTAAATGTGTTATGTTCTGTTGTGAAGAGTTGCGTTCTGTTGTGTTATGGTCATTGTGTTGTGTACTGCTTAAGTCTGTGTTGTGATCAGTGTGTTGTGTTCTGATCAGTGTGTTGTGGTCAGTGTGTGTGTATGTGTTTTGTTTTGGTCAAAGGGTTGAGTTCTGCTGTGGTCAGTGTGTGGTGTTCTGCTGTGATCAGTTGGTCAGTGTGTGGTGTTCTGCTGTGGTCAGTGTGCTGTACTGTTGTGGTCAGTGTGTTGTGGTCACTCGCCTGTTTCTCCTCACTGGTCAGCCCCTTGTACCTGCGTGCGCCCAGGACGGTGAGGTCAGCCTCACTCAGGTCAGGGCTCTCCTCCCTCAACTCGTCCCTGTGAACCCCCAGCCACACCTGGAACCCTGACGTCTTCCCCTGCCCCGCCTGCTTGACCGGCCTAGCAACAGACAACACCACTGGAGTCTACAGCCTAGCAACAGACAACACCACTGGAGTCTACAGCCTAGCAACAGACAACACCACCGGAGTCTACAGCCTAGCAACAGACAACACCACTGGAGTCTACAGCCTAGCAACAGACAACACCACTGGAGTCTACAGCCTAGCAACAGACAACACCACTGGAGTCTACAGCCTAGCAACAGACAACACCACTGGAGTCTACAGCCTAGCAACAGACATCACCACTGGAGTCTACAGCCTAGCAACAGACATCACCACTGGAGTCTACAACCTAGCAACAGACATCACCACTGGAGTCTACAGCCTAGCAACATACATCACCACTGGAGTCTACGGCCTAGCAACAGACATCACCAATGGAGTCTACGGCCTAGCAACAGACAACACCACTGGAGTCTACAGCCTAGCAACAGACATCACCACACACTGGAGTCTACAGCCTAGCAACAGACAACACCACTGGAGTCTACAGCCTAGCAACAGACATCACCACACACTGGAGTCTACAGCCTAGCAACATACATCACCACTGGAGTCTACAGCCTAGCAACAGACATCACCACTGGAGTCTACAGCCTAGCAACAGACATCACCACTGGAGTCTACAGCCTAGCAACAGACAACACCACTGGAGTCTATAGCCTAGCAACAGACATCACCACACACTGGAGTCTACAGCCTAGCAACAGACATCACCACACACTGGAGTCTACAGCCTAGCAACAGACACACCACTGGAGTCTACAGCCTAGCAACAGACATCACCACTGGAGTCTACAGCCTAGCAACAGACATCACCACTGGAGTCTACAGCCTAGCACCAGACATCACCACTGGAGTCTATAGCCTAGCACCAGACAACAACACTGGAGTCTACAGCCTAGCACCAGACAACACCACTGGAGTCTACAGCCTAGCACCAGACAACACCACTGGAGTCTACAGCCTAGCACCAGACATCACCACTGGAGTCTACAGCCTAGCACCAGACAACACCACTGGAGTCTACAGCCTAGCACCAGACAACAACACTGGAGTCTACAGCCTAGCAACAGACTTCACCACTGGAGTCTACAGCCTAGCAACAGACATCACCACTGGAGTCTACAGCCTAGCAAAAGACAACACCACTGGAGTCTACAGCCTAGCAACATACATCACCACTGGAGTCTACAGCCTAGCAACAGACATCACCACTGGAGTCTACAGCCTAGCAAAAGACAACACCACTGGAGTCTACAGCCTAGCAACAGACAACACCACTGGAGTCTACAGCCTAGCAAAAGACAACACCACTGGAGTCTACAGCCTAGCAACAGACATCACCACTGGAGTTTACAGCCTAGCAAAAGACAACAACACTGGAGTCTACAGCCTAGCAACAGACAACACCACTGGAGTCTACAGCCTAGCAAAAGACAACACCACTGGAGTCTACAGCCTAGCAAAAGACAACACCACTGGAGTCTACAGCCTAGCAACAGACAACACCACTGGAGTCTACAGCCTAGCAACAGACAACACCACTGGAGTCTACAGCCTAGCAACAGACAACACCACTGGGGTCTACAGCCTAGCAACATACAACACCACTGAAGTCTACAGCCTAGCAACAGACAACACCACTGGAGTCTACAGCCTAGCAACAGACAACACCACTGGAGTCTACAGCCTAGCAAAAGACAACACCACTGGAGTCTACAGCCTAGCAAAAGACATCACCACTGGAGTCTACAGCCTAGCAACAGACATCACCACTGGAGTCTACAGCCTAGCAACATACAACACCACTGGAGTCTACAGCCTAGCAACAGACAACACCACTGGAGTCTACAGCCTAGCAACAGACAACACCACTGAAGTCTACAGCCTAGCAAAAGACATCACCACTGGAGTCTACAGCCTAGCAACAGACAACACCACTGGAGTCTACAGCCTAGCAACAGACAACACCACTGGAGTCTACAGCCTAGCAACAGACAACACCACTGGGGTCTACAGCCTAGCAACAGACATCACCACTGGAGTCTACAGCCTAGCAACATACAACACCACTGGAGTCTACAGCCTAGCAAAAGACAACACTGGAGTCTACAGCCTAGCAACAGACAACACCACTGGAGTCTACAGCCTAGCAACAGACAACACCACTGGAGTCTACAGCCTAGCAACAGACAACACCACTGACACCAACAATTTGTGTTAATGCAAGTTATAGAAAATGCCACTCATCACTGCTTATATTAGAACAAGCTTGTAACACTATGAAAAACTGTGTAACATTACGAACAACCTTGTAACATTTTGAACAACTGATTTGTGTTTAGTTAACATATGGTGCGATCACTAGGACCCTGAATGAAAGCTGAATGTTTATACAAATAAAGACATTACTTCTCCAGGAGATGTAGATCCACTGTTATAAGTTAGGTACTTTATTTTATCAACTTAGTTTCTGTAATGTGACAGGTCAATCAATGCAAGTGCAACCATTACTTATATATATATAATTTAGAAATTAATTACAACTTTCTAATGATCGCAACAGAATAAACTCCTATAAAAACAGTCAACATTCAGAACATTCCACAGGAGGTGGTCTGAGACAAGACAAGCCAAACTCACTTGTCTTTGGCAGCTGACACTTTGTCCACCTTCTTGCTGATGGCAAACAGCTTTGGCTGCGACTGAAACATTTAGAACATAAATAGAGATTCTTGACTGGTTAGTCATATTACAACAACAGCAACGTTATATCACAGAAGTACATAACAGAGTTGATATGGCAGCTATTTTAGTCCAGTTCTAGTTGCCCCAGCACTCGGCAGGGTTCTAGTAACGGACCAGTCGGTGAATATTGTGGTTACAACATATGATCTAATGAGGTCTCATTGAACCAAGTCTTTTTCAGAACATTTACGCCAGGCCGACCTTTCTATGCTGGCCCTGATCGAGGGTGGTCACTGCCAGATGCTTGTTTTTTTCAGTGGTTCTTTTGCATTTCAAATTGATGTAAGACCAACATTAACCTGAATCTCTGATTCACGAGGGACACACAGTTTCCAATGTTGAGAGCCAGATTTTAGCACCAAATATGTCATATCTGCCGTGACCAGGTATTGAAGCCAGGCCATCATCATGCCAGATGGATGTGCTAACCACTACACTACCCATGCCTCTCTATGTACATATACATTATATACAGCTAGACTGATACTGTGTGAATTAAATGAGTATTTACTGAATTTACAATCAGCAGTTATATCAATGACAAAATATGTAAAGCAACTGACAAACAAACCAACAGTTAAATTAACCTTATCTTTCTTCTTTTGTCCCAGATTTTCAATTGGACTTCTGCCTGTTCCATTCAGCCGACTGCCAGATTTCACTTTCTCGAGGCTGTCGAACACGCTGCTCCCTCTGGCGGGCGTAACTGTCTTCTGGGACGCAACCTAAGGTCACACGGAATGGAAAACGCTGTTCAAAATAGATTTTAACATAACAGAATTAAGTAGCAAATGTTTACTGATGCACAAATATCAGATGTTTTCTGACAAGATGAACTTGACGACAACTATGTGTTAGTGACATGAAAGAGTGTGGATGTGTTCATAGCAAAGTCATCTCAGGAACACATTAACTCATTTTTATTATTTAATTGTTAAAATGAACCTGATATTGGCAAGAAATTACATTTTAAACGACACAATAATAATAAAGATTTATTGCCATATTCAACGTGCATTACGTGATGAATTGGAATGTAGTCTGGCATTGACTCATATAGTGCCTATATATATATAATAAAATGAAATATGGCAAATAAATATAAGATATAGATATAAGATATACATTGTACATAATTTGTTCTTTAAAATGTTTTTTAATATAATAAATAAAGAAAAAAATTAAATATTAGATTATCTATTTAACAATAATTGTGGTGTAAACTAGTTAATAAATAAATATATATAAAATGTCCTTTAAAATTGTTTAAAAAAATAATATATATATATATATATATAAATTATCTTCTAAAAATTTAATTTAAATTAGTAACATACATTATAAGAGGACTAAAATATCATTTAAAATTATACTTACAATTACAATTGAATAATATACGTTTATATATACAGAATGTATTCATATTTATTGAGTTAAGAAACTGTCACCAGCCACACGGTCTACCTTGAACGGGTTCTTCCTGCCATCCTGCGAGTTCAGTAGAGACTTGGGTGTTTCTTTGGCTGGTTTCTTTGACTTCAGAGTCAACATTGGTCCTGGAAGCCACAGCAAGAATGCTGACAGGTAGCACTGGGTGGAGGGGGATGCTGACAGGTAGCGCTGGATGGAGGGGGCTGCTGACAGGTAGCACTGGGTGGAGGGGGCTGCTGACAGGTAGCACTGGGTGGAGGGGGCTGCTGACAGGTAGCACTGGGTGGAGGGGGCTGCTGACAGGTAGCACTGGGTGGAGGGGGCTGCTGACAGGTAGCACTGGGTGGAGGGGGCTGCTGACAGGTAGCACTGGATGGAGGGGGCTGCTGACAGGTAGCACTGGATGGAGGGGGTTGCTGACAGGTACCACCGGATGGAGGGTGCTGCTGACAGGTACGACTGGATGGAGGGAGCTGCTGACAGGTAGCACTTGATGGAGGGAGCTGCTGACAGGTAGCACTGGGTGGAGGGGGCTGCTGACAGGTAGCACTTGATGGAGGGAGCTGCTGACAGGTAGCACTGGGTGGAGGGGGCTGCTGACAGGTACCATTGCATGGAGGGGCTGCTGATAGGTGGCAGTGGAGGGAAGGGGGCTGCTGACAGGTAGCAGTGGAGGGAAGGGGGCTGCTGACAGGTAGCAGTGGAGCATTATATGAACTGCAGTGACACAGGAGTCACAAAGATGAAGAGAAACAAATATTGTCGAGTGAAATAATATTTATGTTGTTGGGTGTCACACCCAATCTATTCACAGTGCTTTAAGTTGAATAGCAGGGCAAGTAAAAAACAACTTAAATAAATAAAATAATACATTTTAATACATAAAATCTAATGCATAATTATATAATAGTATATATATATATATATATTGTATAATATATATATATATGTATATATATATATAATTGTAATACAATATAATATATACATTTTAATCAAATCAATGGCATAATATATATATATATATATATATATATATATATATATATATATATGTATATATATATGTATATATATATTATATATATATTATATATATATATATATATTATAGATAATTGAGATCATATTATTTTACCACAAAAATAATAAACTAAAATTAATGTAAAGATCAATGAAATATGAAAATAAAAAATTAGTCATACAATTGAAAGAATATATATTAAGCTTTCCAACGGTGTAAAAGTTATGCACCTGTCTCTCACACAGCCAAAGTTATTGGACACTGAACATGCCCGGGGTAGACAGTCTCAAACGAAAGAAACACACTTGAAGAAGTCACATAAGCACATGATCGAGTACATCGTTGTTCCAAAATCGGCCAATATGCTGGTATTACTCCATTTGATGCTGTCAAGATAATCTCCCAAGTCATGTCCGTTGTCGAAGATATATCATGCTAACTATTTACTGGAATAATTACAACAAAATCCGAGTATTTAGCAATGTTTTCTAGCAGCGACCCGATCGATCACACTTGTTTACAGCTAGCGAGTGTGCACTGCGATCACAGCTCTAAGCCAATCAGGGGCTCGCTATCAGCCCCGCTTCGCATCCAGTGACATTTGTTTACAGATAGGCCTCTTGCATAAGCACTGCTATAGGCTAAAGTTGACATCAGTAGGGATTCCTGCTACAAGAACCCTAAAGAGGGCGTTCTGGGCTTTCTCGTAGCACCAAATATGTCCATCATGTGTTTGAGAGACACCCTGAAGAACATGACTCGAACAAGTGCGATGTATCGGTTCTGTTTTTACGAAATTCATGCATGAAATGTTACGTAGTGTTTCTAAAAGGCTATAAAATGTACTAAATAAGAAATAAGCATTGCTAATAGAAAGAAAAAATATAAAATAGTCAAGATCGTCGGAAATCATTGTTGCATGTTTGTACATTGTTTTCTCGAAATCAACTTCGCTGACATACGGCTCATTTTTTTAGAACACATCACATATAATATGTGACCCGACACACTAAAATCAGGAATAAGTCGGGATTGCCGAAGCTGGCAAATCAGCTTCAAAGTGCGCGAATGGGTATTTTTTGATGGAAAGGTCGATTTTCAGATATAGGTGAATTTAGTTAATGTAGTTATCGTAGATTACTATTATGCTGTTGTAACATCATAAAACGAGTTATAACATTGCTAAAGAGATATTTGGAACAGCTATGTCGACCTCAGTGAGCACGAACAACGAAAAATGTGCTTCATTCAGATGCATCGTGTCCGCCGTACATTCTGCCTACCCCCGCCATATTGGTATCGTTTTGAATCTGAACTATTATGGGATGTATTCCTACGCGCGAAATTTGTCACATGTCAGAATAAAGCCAATTAAAATGCTTGAAAACGGGGCTAAAACGTAAACAAGAGCACGTTGGAGAAATCACGTGATATAATGCGCCGCGCTGATTGGCGGCTGACCTTTAAACCCACGCGAAACCATTTTTGTTTTGCTTCGACATCGGGTGCATAAAATCTGTGAATACTAATTTATTATTAAGTTGTCAGTGCCGTAGTTTTAGTTGTTAGTTACATAGGTTTTAACCTGTGCAGTGATAGGCTCAACAACAGTATGGATGTTGCACAGCAGCGTGACATAGACATCGATCGACCTATAGGCCTAGCGCTCAGCGATGGCCACGATGGTAAAATCTGCGCGGAGCGTTTGACAACGAATGTTTGACACAACTATTGGCCGCGTATCGGATGGAGAGTTTACTGGATTCGTACGTGTCAGACAACAAACAACAGTGAATCAGGGAGTGTCGTTTTGGCGCTGAGTGCAAAAGTGGCGAGGAAGACTAATACCAAGTGACAGCTGACATTGACAGCTTCGATCATGGATCGCAACGCCAACGCTGCTGAAAATGTACTCGTAGATTTATACCAAGAACTTGAACACGTTCGTAGATTCATCTGCGGTTGCAGGTGTTTTATGCTAGACCCTGCTGTCAACAATTCATGGATTTGCAATAAATTTTGACAGCCCGAACGAATGCAAAGGAGATGACAGCCAGACTGAGGGTAAGTTATACTAGCTCTATCGACTGTTTTGCTGTGGTGGCAGGCTTAGCCTCACTCATTGTCACATTGAGCTCTCTAACAATGACATGCCATGACTCACATAAACCCGTGGCTTTGCTGTGAGTGAGAGTATCAATGTCACTGGTAATGTACTAGTACGGTAATATACTAGTACCGTAATTCATTTAGAATTATGTTTTTAACTTATTTATACCTGCTTGTTATTATGGTAGATCTTCATGAAATTAATGATCACATTTATTAGGTAGAATATTTTTTATTATTAGGGGAGGGGAGTAATTTTTTGAAACAGGTAAGAAAGAAAACATTTTGATTTACTGATTTAGAGCAGTTAACGAATGGGATGGAAGGTTTATAATATTCAGAGCTGACTCGAAATGATCCAAGGCATTTGTCAATTATGCTGTTAGCCTGCTTATTTACCTAGCTGCTGGGCTCACTATGTATATGTCATCTGATTTAATGATCAATTTTAATGTCCATATCTCCAGTTTGAAATAATGGACATAAACTTTTTGCAGGATTAAATGTTTTGTATATGGGAAGTTAAGACTATTATGTTTGTTTTGTGTCAGGTTTACGTCTGAAGAACCCAGTGTCGTGTTCGCCAGGAAGCAGCCATCCGATGATAAACAGCGGTTCGATTTGCAGCACAGGCGAGGAGTCTACCCACCTGCTGCTCTACCTACAGAACCACCACATTCCTCAACATCCACCAATAGTGTTTGTTTTACAAGATCAATGAATTCTGCGGACATCAACTGTCCAGAGCAAAGCCGATACATCCAAAGCCGATACATCCAAAGCTGCAACAGTCTGCCCATCACGTGAAGTGGATGGTGCCATTGGCACATCAAAAAATGACAAAAGAAGCAGTGACTGTGTCAATTTACGATTTGGTGCAGAATGTTCGAAAGGGATATCTCTGGAACTATAAGAGCTGCAAAGGTGAAATTTCACATTCCTGTGAGCTGTCTTTATGTTGCAAATGTATTAAAATACTTCATTAAACTTTAAAGCTGTTTTTCTCAGAATCGGTTTTCAGAAAATGACTTGGAACACCTTCTCTTTATAAAACAATAACTTGGCGACCAATACAGCTAGACATTTGTGTTTGGTACCATTGGAAAGCCCATAAATTTACCTTTCACATGGTACCTTTAACTCAAAAGGTGATTTTCCTACTTATTCCTGATTTTGTTGTGTTGGGTCACACACATATATATATATATATATATATATATATATATATATATATACACCACTGATTTTATTATTCGAATGCATTATTTTATTAACTTAGTTAATTTAGTTAAGTAGACGCTACATTGAAAACGTCAGCACATATAAATGAGTCCACTAATGTGTGGCTGTAACATTTAATGACAGAACATTTCACACTACACTTGGCACCGACCTGATGCCTTTTGCTCGCCCTCCTCATCCGTGTCCAACCCGTTCCCATCAACCTCCATTCCGCCTGCTTCTTCCCCCCTCTCATGGGGTGTGGTGCGGGATTGTCCGTTGGTGTGCCCCCACTCCGTGGCGGTGTGACTGTGACTGAGAAGGCAAGGACGTCTTACGTCAGTGTGAGTTTGTAAATAATATCACAGCCATGTAAATGAAACAGAAGCCTGTGGACCAGTATAGATGTGTCAATGCCAGCTCTTCCCTACCCCTGGCACGTCCCTTTAACAAAAATACTCTTTTAGCGACAGCCAATGAAATCGCTCACTGGATATATGGGTCAAACCAGGTCAAGTGACCACAGTACAAAAAAATGTCAGCCAATCTTGATGCAATATTTTGGATACGAATGGGATTCCCACCAGTCATATTGGGGAAGGTATTTGTGCTGTTTCCACGGCTGACGCAGTAGTGACTGGCAAAGTCAATTGCTATAATTTTATTGGTAACTCCCTACGTTTTTGGAGACGATCAGCCAGGGGTACACCCCCTGGCTTGTGAGGTTGATGTCTTCTGACAGTAAAAAGTTACAGGTAAACATTCCCACTAGTTACCCAGCATCCAACGCATCCCTGAAGTCCTCCTCCTCCTCATCCTCCTGTTGCCTAGCAACCTCCTCCTCTGCCTTTCTCCTGGCGATGTCGTTGAGGCGCTGGGCCAGAGGCAGGAGGTGGAGGCGACTCGCGTACTTGATGGCCAGCTGCACTGTGTGCTGGGTCGGCATCAGGCGACACAACTCTACCGCCCGCGACTCACGCTCCGTCCTACAGGACAACTGCAAGCACACGACACTCCATCCTACAGGACAACTACAAGGACAGGACACTCCAACCTACAGGACAACTACAAGCACAAGACACTGTCCTCCAGGACAACTGCAAGCACAGGACACTCCATCCTACAGGACAACTACAAGCACAGGACCCTCCAACCTACAGGACAACTGCAAGCACAGGACACTCCATCCTACAGGACAACTACAAGCACAAGACACTGTCCTCCAGGACAACTACAAGCACAGGACACTCCATCCTACAGGACAACTACAAGGACAGGACACTCCATCCTACAGGACAACTACAAGCACAAGACACTGTCCTCCAGGACAACTGCAAGCACAGGACACTCCATCCTACAGGACAACTACAAGCACAGGACACTCCAACCTACAGGACAACTGCAAGTACAGGACACTCCATCCTATAGGACAACTACAAACACAGGACACTCCAACCTACAGGACAACTGCAAGTACACTAGTAACAGGACACTCCATCCTACAGGACAACTACAAGCACAAGACACTGTCCTCCAGGAAAACTGCAAGCACAGGACACTCCATTTTAGAGGAGAAATAAAAGTACAGGACTATGCATTTTACAGGACAAATAAAAGCACAGGACACTCTCTTACAGGACAACTATAAGCATAGGACACTCCAAATTAAAGTACAAATAAAAGCACAGGACACTCAATCTTACAGGACAACTACAAGCACAGGAAAAATAAAAGCATAGGATGCTCTGTTTTACAGGACAAGTACAAGCACAGGACACTCCATTTTAGAGGAAAAAACACTTGAGCACAGAACATTCCATCCTACAGGACAACGATAAGCACAGGACATTCCATCCTACAGATGTAAGATGGAACATTAATGACAATGTTTACTGTATCGTGAAATATAAACGAAATTATTAGATACTTCAAATGTCCGCATAAAGTTCTACATATTGAAAGTGCTATTGAAACCAAAGTATACAAACTTGTAATTTGGACAAGAAAATTAAGATAGAAAAGAAAAAAATTCTGTCATCACACAAGACTTGGTCGCATTTAACAACTCACGGCAAACAGCTTCATGAGTGCCTCCTGCTGGGGAATGGTTGCGTTCATCTTGGCGGTGTCGTCGACCTCGTAGCCCTGTGTCGTCCACCAGTCCAGGTGGTTGGAGAAGAGGTTTGACCGCCAGAAAGTCTCCTATGGTCAGACACGGTCAATGCACATTTGTACACAATCAACACAACTGTACAACTCTGATGAACAAGTCACATGCTTATGTGAAGGACAATAACAAAAAACTTTATTTAACCACTGATCTCCAGCGTATGACCACTCAACAGTGTGTACATACTGTAGGCATCTTTAAAATAATATAAGTTATGCATACACAAATAATATATATATATATATATATATATATATATAACTGTGACTATGAAACCTTGTATAAAATATAAATAAAATAAAATGAGACTAAGATAGCAAAAATGTTCAACCAAGTAACTTTAATAAATAAAATGTAAAATTTAAACAAATTAATACCTATAATAACATGTTACTAAATAAATAATTACTAATATCACACAGTAGTATGATAGTAAACACCCAAATAACTAGATATTAAAAGCAGATTTGACATGGTGAATATTGACGGTCAGAGTACGATTTAAATAAATTCTGTCACATGTTGGTGTTCGTCACACATCCGTAAATTACATGTCTTTATTAATTGTTCCTGTAGTTTTACATGCAGCATAAGTATTTTGGTGACTATAGCAGGTTTTGTGTTTAGTTCACAACAGATTAATCTAATTTTTTGTTACCGACATAAATTCAAACATAAACGGATCAGTTGAGGACACATAAAATATAACTATTTGAGGTCATTATTTAACAGGAGCAGTGTTGGAACTACAAAAGCCTGTTTGTTTGTACTAATGACACCAATACAGTAAGAACAATGAGTGTGGATGACATACCTCGAGGGAACCTTTGTCGGTGCTGAGGTCACACAGGGGCAGTTGGAAGGGCAGCAGCAGCACTGTGGGGCGCGGCAGGGTGGGTGGGAACCTTGAACCCTTGCACAGGACGGCCCTATAGGGGGAAGTCACACGGTATATAGACACCTCGCTGACAGGCCAAACTGACTAACTGCTTGACTGCCTGATTGACTGCCGGCCTGCCTGATTGACTGCCTGCCTGCCTGATTGACTGCCTGCCTGCTTGACTGCCTGATTGACTGCCTGCCTGCCTGCTTGACTGCCTGATTGACTGCCTGCCTGCTTGACTGCTTGCCTGCCTGATTGACTGCCTGCCTGATTGACTGCCTGCCTGATTGACTGCCTGCCTGCTTGACTGCCTGCCTGCCTGCCTGATCGACTGCCTGCCTGATTGACTGCCTGCCTGACTGCCTGATTGACTGCCTGATTGACTGCCTGACTGATTGCCTGCCTGCCTGCCTGATTGACTGCCTGACTGACTGGGCAGCCAGAGATACCCTTAATATTAACTTTTTCATATTAAAAACACATATTTTTGTGGGAAGTTTGACGTAGCATATCATTCCCATAGGTAAAATTGTCTTACCTACACCGACACACAATATTCCAGTTTGTGTAACAATGCCCCTTTAGTTGAGAAAATAGCAATATTTGAAAACAAGTTGTTTTTCACAATAATTTTTTTATAAATTGATGATAAAACTTAAAATAAAAAGTATCATTTGACACTTAGGGTACCATTTAAAAATACAGATTTCATGATAATTTGTTTAACTGATACAGACACCTTGCTGCTGTACACGCACCTGAGCTGCTGGGGGTTCTCCAGCACCCCCACCACCCAGTAGTGGTCAGACTTGCCCTTGCACTGCAACCAACACACACCATCAGTCACCCCCACCACTTACACGGCCAACATCTCCCGGGAAATCAACACTTCCCAGAGAGTGTCTAACTTCACAGGGGGTTGTCTATCTTCACAGGGGGTTGTCTAACTTCACAGGGGGTTATCTAACTTCACAGGGGGTTGTCTAACTTCACAGGGGGTTGTCTAACTTCACAGGGGGTTGTCTAACTTCACAGAGGGTTATTTAACTTCACAGGGGGTTGTCTAACTTCACAGGAGGTTGTTTAACTTCGCAAGGGGTTATATAACTTCACAGGAGGTTGTTTAACTTCACAATGGGTTATTTAACTTCACAGGGGGTTGTCTAACTTAACAGGGGGTTGTCTAACTTAACAGGGGGTTGTCTAACTTCACAGGGGGATGTCTAACTTCACAGGGGGATGTCTAACTTCACAGGGGGTTGTCTAACTTCATAGGGGGTTGTCTAACTTCACAGGAATCGTCTATCCTCACAGGAAACATTTTACATCATAGGAATCGTCTAACTTTACAGGGGATCATTTAACTTCACAGGGATCGTCTTACTTCACAGGGATCATCTAACTTCACAGGGGTCGTCTAACTTTACAGGGGATCTTCTAACACTCAACGTGACGTTGTCTGCACAGTGTACCTATATTTGCTGAGCGTACCTGTGTCTTGGTGTTTGCCACTTGAACCCACGACTGACAGAAGGCTCGGTTCAACATCCGCACAACTCCAACAGAATCAACAGAGATGGGCGTTCCCTCAGCTGAGAACCTGCACACAGAGGGAAACTAGTCCATTCAGTCGGGCAGACATCAGTCAGATAGTATATTCAGTCGGGCAGACATCAGTCGGATAGTCTATTCAGTTGGAGTCTACTCAGTCGTACAGCTCATTGAGGCAGTCCACTCAGTCGGGCAGTCCACTCAGTCGTGCAGTCCACTCAGTCGGGCAGTCCACTCAGTCGGGCAGTCCACTCAGTCGGGCAGTCCACTCAGTCGTGCAGTCCACTCAGTCGAGCAGTCCACTCAGTCGGGCAGTCCACTCAGTCGGGCAGTCCACTCAGTCGGGCAGTCCACTCAGTTGGGCAGTCCACTCAGTTGGGCAGTCCACTCAGTCGGGCAGTCCACTCAGTCGGGCAGTCCACTCAGTCGGGCACTCCACTCAGTTGGGCACTCCACTCAGTTGGGCAGATCACTCAGTCAAGGAAGTCCACTCAGTCGGGCAGTCCACTCAGTCGGGCAGTCTACTCAGTTTCAGGCGGTCTACACAGTTGGGCACTCTACAATGTTAGGCTGTCTATAAAGTTGGGCATTCAGCCGTGGGGCAGTCTAAGCATAGACTGACAGAGTACAGTGGAACCCCTCATTTAAGACCCCCCCCCAAATCAGAGTGGGGCGGTCTTAAAAGAGGGGTGGTCTCTCGTGAGGGGTTTGCAACATTCAACACTAGGGGGCGCTTACAACGACTAACATCAACACTAGGGGGCGCTTACAACCACTAAGTAGTAAAATACACAAAATAAAAAGTAGAAAATAAAAAATGAGATAACATTTTACAACAACAAAATTATTTATTCTGTTTATTTTATGTGTGACAAGTTTCAGTATAAGTTTAATTTTGAATCGGTTTTTTTCTAAATAATATCTGATAAAAAGTATCCTGATTTTGAATCGTTTTGTAATTATATCTGATAAAAAGTATTCTCATTTAATTTATTAAAAATTCGGTCTGAGGGGCTAAAAAGTGCTGCCACCTCACGGCGTCTGGGTAATCGCACCGCGGTCGCCATTTTGTTGTTCTTTCCAGCGCCGCAAAACGATCTTTTACTTTCTCATCTAATCGACCTCTTACAGCCGTGAAACTTCCTCTCTAATAACACATATATCATATACATACGCTAGGCCATAAAATTAAATCATTTAAATTGCTGTGAAGAATAAAATTCACAAATCTAAATCGTGCTAAATTATAGTCGACATCGCCTGCGGCTGTTACGCGCAGGCCGTAGATTACCGTGGCGTTACGTCGATATTTTATCGCGGTATCGCTAAATCTGGATTCTGGTTTTATCCTAAACTAACCTAAAACTTAGCCTAAGTTTCTAAACTTTAATCATACACAAGTTTCTAAACTTCAGTCATACACAATATGGATATTTAATCGCAGAGTTACGCATAGCTACCAACGGTGACCATGTCCGCCATAATGTCTTGACGGCAAGTTCTTAATTGCGCGAGTTTGTTTCATGAATGTTAGTTGTTTCAATAATGTAAGTGATTTAATTTTATAACATACTGTGTGTTTATAAATATATAAGATAAGTGAGGAAAGTCTAGCGGCTGTTAGATGTCGTTTTCATAATTCGGTCAGAAAGTAAAAGAGCGCCAAAATGTATGGTCGTCATCAGGCGATTTATTGTTTTTATGGCATTATGCGCGTCCATGTGCGTTAGTCATGTGTTTATTGAGAGAGTTCATTGCGAAATTTAGGTTAACATATGTCCTGGCCACCTATCGGATGGTCGTTCGTCAGGGGTAAAATTCAAATTGCCATGGTCGTTGGTCGCGTCTGGCGGGTGGTCGTTGGTGAGGGAACGTTTATACAGCGTAGACATTCTGTCAATGAAAAAACGGTCGTAAAAAGCGGGTGGTCATAAATGAGGGTGGTCGTTCATGAGGGGTTCCACTGTACACAGACAAGACAGACGAGACAGACGAGACAGACGAGACAGACAAGACAAGACAAGACAAGACAAGACAAGACAAGACAAGACAAGACAAGACAAGACAAGACAAGACAAGACAAGACAAGACAAGACAAGACAGAAGACAGACAAGACAGACAAGACAGACAAGACAGACAAGACAGACAAGACAGACAAGACAGACAGACAAGACAGACGACACAGACAAGACAGACAAGACAGACAAGACAGACAAGACAGACAAGACAGACGACACAGACAAGACAGACAAGACAGACAAGACAAGACAGACAAGACAAGACAAGACAAGACAAGACAAGACAAGACAGACAAGACAGACAAGACAGACAAGACAGACAAGACAAGACAGACAAGACAGACAAGACAGACAAGACAGACAAGACAGACAAGACAGACAAGACAGACGACACAGACAAGACAGACAAGACAGACAAGACAGACAAGACAGACAAGACAGACAAGACAAGACAAGACAAGACAAGACAAGACAAGACAAGACAAGACAAGACAAGACAAGACAAGACAAGACAAGACAAGACAAGACAAGACAAGACAAGACAGACGACACAGACAACAAGATGTTGTTGCTGTAAACTTACCCAAGCCAGGTCAGAGTTGACTTGGGGCTAATCGGCAGCTGGCCCCCGTGTATGAGTGCCTTTCTGCGACTGGTCATCTGCAGTAGGTGGACGCCAAGACACTGGTCACCGGGCAGGCCTGGACACAAGGGCAGAGACATGTCACATGTCACAGAAGTTGACAGAACAGTTACAAAACTAATACACAGAAATTATATCAGCCAGAAAAGATAGGACCTATCAAACATGTGATACGGTCTTGATGTAAAATTGAACACGAACCACCAGGGTTCTTATGCTTTTGTAATATAAACAAATTTTTGGGCCACGATTTCAAAATATGCAACAGAACATCACAACGCTGCACGTTGTTGGCATCCATTTTGATATTTAACAGTCCTTGTTGTTAATAAGTCTTGTGAAATGTACGTCAAATCCCACACGCAGGTTGCACATTGCAGTTTGGGTAATCTTCTAGTTAATTGGCCTAAATTATTATGGCCTTTTCAAATCGTTTTATCACCTTTTTTCGATTGTATGTGTTTGGAATATCATTCTGCACCACTTCCGGTACAAAGAAGTCAGATATTATTTTTTAAATTGTGCTTTAGACCAATTTAATGCCGTCGAGTCGACGTAAATAAGCCGATGTCACAGGCCGTGAGTGGTTAGTGCACACCAGATGCATCATGATCGCAAAGGCGATGTCTTGCGATTTGCGAATATATTCCCAAAACTAAGGCTACATCATTCATTTTTATTCAGTATAATGCAGATTTATTTGTTTTAAGCCTAAACTTATCAAACAAAATTGCTAACTGCTTTTTATTTACCGCAGTTTGCCTACAATATCAATAAATGCTGAACTATTCAAAACTGTTGTCATATATTACAACAAGACGTCCACCTACCAAGACCAGAGTGATACACCACCATGAGCTGTGAACCGAACGCTGCCATGGTAACCACGGGTCCAGGCAGACTGAAGATCTCCCTCTGTACACCTCCCACTGTGAAGAGTCGCACCTGTCTCTTGTCAGTCGCCACGGCAACCCAGCCATCACCCACACAGATTGTCTGAAACATCGGCCATCATCCAGTTGTGTGACTATTCTGCATGATCTTGTAGCATTAGAAACCACATCACTCTTTTCCTAATGTACTATCAAATTAGAAAAGAAGCCACTTAACAAACTATAAAATTCCCAGTTGGGTCAAAACATTTTAGAAAATGTCCTTTCTTATTGTTTTAAAACTAGTTAAAAGCACATTTGTCAGTGTGACACTTTGTCGAAACCTACTCTCGGCATATTCAACATTAAACATTGAAGTATCTTTGAAACTAGAGTAAACATAATTTATATTACAGTATATAAATAATGTTCCCCTCTTATTGTGCTCTATTCAAATATGCCAAAAAACTTAAATATATTTTAGCAAAGCATGTAATTTTTGTAAGGTGGGTCAGATACTGTTGTGTTTAAATACATAGAAAGGCTTAACACAAAGAAAAACAGACTGTCCAAACATGTGTCATTCATTCATGACACGGCGATGTCAATGTAGTGTCAATGCAAATAACTGACCTTGATGTCTTCCCCGTGTGGCATAGGGGTCGACCACTCCTTGTGGTTGTCCTGAGACGCGAAGTTGACACAAACCAACATGCTGCAGGACAAAACAGAAGTAACTTAATTCAACAAGGGATTCATTGAATCACATTTTTCCATACCAAACAGTACACAAAAGACATTTTAACAGAACTCAAACATCAAACAAAGCTTAAAATGAAAAAGTAAAAAAATCTTTAACTTTTTACAATATATTTCTACATAGGCTTCCACTGCCCAAAACACAAGCCATTGTTATTATTCTGCCGGCCAAAAGAGTTGAATTAATTCACTTTACAACTGGCCAGGATATAATTGATTCGCCAAACTGCATCTGCAGTTACTTGTCAAAAATAAATGTCACCTTGGGTTGTCATGGTCACTGGGGCAGGCGAGAAGAACGGCCTCAGAAGACAGGTCAGCCATTGTGTGGCCGAGTGTGTTGACAACGTGCAGTGCATGATGGGTAGCGGTGTCATGGAATTCTACGTTGATGGAATTCTCTTCCTCTGTGTTGTACTGTATGATGATTCCTACTGAGTTCCAGACCTGCGAGAGAGAGAGAGTGGATGTCACATGATCAAAGGCTGGGGGCAATCTCTGTGGTATATTGCATTTGATGAAATCTGCTTCGTGTTCAAAAAGTAAAGCACCCTTACAGTGACCTCACTGACCGGTCATTTCTTACCATCAGCACTAACACTGGATCCATATTACTATAACACTTTTTATGGCACCATGAGCAGGAACTGTTGGAACGACATCTTACAATAAAAGTTACGATTTTTATTTGATTTCACAACCGACTGTTTAATGAGAATCACTCCCCGGGAACAATGCTATGTATGGGGAGAGCATAATTTGAAATAAATAATACTTTAGTTTCCCCAAATCAGTAGCAGCTTCATTCGTAGTATTTACAGTAGTAGTTACACTAGTACACATTATTATATCCAAATTATTAAATCACATGCACTTCAATATCACTAGCTAAATGCCCCTTGCCCATAGAGGTATTGCTAAAACAATGTGTGGCACATTTTCGGGAACTGAACATTTACCCAAATTTTCAATAACCCCCAATTTCTCCAGCCTATCCCCGTGGGCCATATATAGAATGACCACTGACTACACCCTAGGTACTGACCATGAATCTGTGAGCGAGGTGGACGGGGGTGGAGGAAGACTGGAAGGGGGGTTGTAACGGAGTCGGCTCGTATGTAGGGGCCAATGTAGGGGGAGCCACTGCAGCTACAGGAATTTCCCCAGCCTCGTCTGCCAACTTTGTATCAACATCAGGACCTGGAATCAGAGATAAGAGACTGAGAAAGATCCTGAATACTTCTGAATGCTCATGTGACTTAAGTCATATGAGCATGTTGTTTACAGATCTTTTTTTCTCAGAAATATGTATGAACACCTTGAAATAGGTGTGATCTTATTAATACCTGAAATTCCCAGATATATATATATATATATATATATATATATATATATATATATATATTATATATATATATATGTATATATATATATATATATATATATGTATATATATATATATATATATATGTATATATATATATATATATATATATATACATATATATATATATTTGAAAGGTAACATCCTGAAGAATCTGTTTATGGAGAGAAAAGGACATTTTAACATAATGGATAATCATAATTTATTCAAAGTGGCCACCAAATATTATATCATATATAGATCTTAAAAACGTTACATAATTCAGTTGTATTTTCCAGTCACATCAAATGAATGAACGCATTTACAACATTTCACGCATATTTATGCTTGCCATATTTGATAGCAAACATACACACGAATGTACAGTCCTCATTTGAAGCTCATAGTCACCCCCAGTGATTTCACCTACCTCTTGAGTCTTCGTCTTGGATCATCTGAGAATAACGCTTCTTGATCTTGCCAATGGAGGCTTCGTCGTCACTGCTCGCATCATCACCGTCTCCATCACCAGGTGTCACTCTGTTGCTCGCCTCCAGTAACATGTCGTCGTCATTGTCATCGTCGAATATGTCGTCCATGAGTTGGTCCCCATTCTCCTGAGCCTACAGACAGAACAACTGACTGTAAAATGTTCCTTGATGCAGAACTGAACTCTTTAAGCACTCATTTGTACCACATGGATTGTATAATTGGCAATAACCAGACGTTCCGCATTTCATATAAATAATACTTGCAATTGACTGTAAATCTTTCTAGCTATTTAGGTATTCAGTTATATTTTGAATAACCTACTTTACAAAATGTTTTATTTATTTAGATACCTTAATTAGTTATTTTATATAATTCAGACTTACAGTTTCATTATCCTATTTCATTTTATTGTTTTATCATTTTACCATTCTAATTAGTTATAATTTCATACACAGTTATACATAGTTACTATTTCATACATAGTTTAACTAACAAATTTTAACAAATAATTGTTTTTTCAGTTTTAATTCTCTTACTGAACTTTTTAGACACTGCGGCTGCCACAGAGAAACTTTATTATTATTACACCCAAGGCTTTCCTTCCTCAACTCCCATTGTTTTGTCCACTCTGTCTCCCAACTTCCCCCTTCCCCTCCTGGGTGCCCACCAGGTGGAAGCACCTGTCACTCTAGCAACATGACGCACGTAAAACGTCTCCGTGATGTCAGTCAACCTACCCCAGATGTCTCCACCTTTTCGGTGGCACCCGGCAGTAAATTCTCCATAACTGCCAGGTTGCCATGGTTATCGCAGAAGGCGAGCTCGTTGCTTCCACTGGGGTTCCAGGCAAGAGCTGTAATCGTCAGCCGCTTCTCGTGTGAATCTCTGTCGCAAACAGAAACTGTCAATTGTAACCGACGTGTGAATATTTTTTTAATCCACTACATGTATAGCAGCACATACGTTCCATACATAAGACCATTAGAACTTGACGCAATAAATGATTACTTTGCACCATCATTTAAGAACAACTACTTTTATTAAAATATCACACAAATATTTCCCATAAACATATTTTCTATACCTCTTCCAGAAACAATCTTGCAATCGCTATGAATACATGAAATTTTGGAAAAACAATCCCTCCCCTTACACGTGTCATACACATCGTGTTATAACAAGATCTTACAATAAAAACTAACAGAAGTCCTCGCATTAATTAAACATAATTTGTAGGTAGCCCCAACACAGTTGTACTCACAGAGCAACCTGTCTGCGTGACTTGAAGTGCCACACCACCACTGCTCCGTCATGACTCGACGCTGCCAGGTAGGACCCACACGGCGTGAAGCAGACAATGGATAACATCTGGAACAGTAAATGGTACCTGAAGAAGGTTTATATAACTACTCATTAAAATAATCTCATAAAAAATGTTCTAGCATAAATAATGATATAATAATAAAAGCATTTATATAGCGCCGTAACTTACCCTGTTCAAAGGTGCTGTTACAAAGACACATAAAACGAAACAAAAAAGTTAAAGATCGTAAAAACATGGCATCAAATATCCAATTAAATTATCACAAAAAATAAATTTGTTTATAAAAAGAAGAGAATTATTAGTGTAAGTGTTAAAAACAGCTCAGAATAATAAATAAATAAATAAGTAAATCCTGAAAACATAAAAAGTCCAACCGAGCGACAATATTAAATGTCCATCAACGTTCATGAGTAAAAAGCTCTTTTGGATAAGTGAGTTTTAAGGAGTCTTTTAAACTGCTGAATCGAGTCACATTTTCGCATATTGCAGCATAATTATATAAAACAGTATAACACTGGAACTTGCTTGGCTAAATTTAATGCACCCATCCAAAACATAGGGACAGATACTCATGGCTAAGACCAAATCCTTTCCAGACTGAGATCTCGACTACTTTATCTAGTATCTACATTAAATATTTAAAAATTATTACAATATTTTAAGAATCGTACGTTACAGTGCACTTCTGCGTGAGTTTATCTGTTACTAAGTTATCCTATCAGGATACAACTGGGGAGCTCAGTGGATATAAATTATAAGACAGACAGTGTTCCCTTAAGGATGGGACAAATCTGGAATTTCACTTGAATCAAATATTCTCAATTTTTTTAATATGAATCGAATATCGAATCAAAAAGTCATATATATATATATATATATAATTTATATAATTTTATATAATATTAATAAAATTAACAAACAAGCACAAAACTCGACATGATCTATGGTGGCTATGTGTAGCTCGGTGATTACTATAATATAAGTAATTTATCGCAGGCGTCACTATATAAATGACCTTCACAAATTCCGGTTTTATGCCAACCCTAAAGTAACCGTACCCATAACTAACCCTAAGCTAACTTTAACAAATCCTAAACTTACCTAAACCTTAACCCAACACTGCTAACAAACGACCCCTCAACAGAGTATCAGTATTACGCTACCATTACTGCGATGACACCGTGTTGCTGGCAAGTTTTGCACGAGTTTGTTTTGTGAAGTTTATTTGTTTCAGTAAAGTTAGTGATTTTATTTTGTAACCTAGTATGTGTATATAAGATACGTGAGGAGTAGTTTGGTGGTTGTATGTTGTCGTTTTCATAGTTAAGTCAGAACGGAAGATCGCCCAGTACCGTTTTTTGCGGTAGACGACATGAAGGAAAATATTCAAGCGATATTCGTTTATATAGCTGCAAATTTTTGAATTTTGAATCGAATAGGAGAAAAAGGTTCGAATATTCGAAATTTTGAATCAAATTTCATCCCATCCTTATGTTTCATGCTCGTTGCGACAGCTGCCTTCACCTCTTTGATGGAGTCATCCGTGAGTGAGAACGAGAGTTCCCACGTGTCGGTCTCAAACACCTGGACTTCACACCCCAGTGGCACTGCCAGGAACTGCAACAAAATCTAGATATTAATACCCTAATGTTGTACATTCATTACAAGTGCAACATGTAGAATAACATCCATATGCTGCTTGAAAGATTTTACGCTGTACTCCCTGGCAGACCTTTTTACCTGACCACCATCTCAGCTTGTCTGGGAAGTATTACGCCATGCTGCAATTACTACATAAAACAGAGAACCAACATCCAGACAGGTACTCAGTCTATAAGATGTCCTACAATATTCTGCCACGCAATTGTACAATAAAGACGTATCATATACAACACTGCATCTGTGACGGATTTAACTACTACAACATTGTTTTGAAATTTCCACCACAAAAACCCTTTTCTGTACCTTGCCGTCTTTATCCCAGGCTAATCTGCAGAGTGTCTTCGTACTTCCGAAGTCATTCGTCTTTGGCAAACCAGTGAGCGTCTTCACAACCTCCTGAGTAGACACGTTCCAGATTCTGATTGTTCCATCGCAGCTTGAACTGGCCTGAAACACACAGAACCTGACCAGTGACAACATCCAGACAGAAACCTGACCAGTGACACCATCCACACAGGAACCTGACCAGTGACAACATCCAGACAGGAACCTGACTGATGACAACATCCAGACAGAAACCTGACCAGTGACAACACACAGACAGGAACCTGACCAGTGACAACATCCAGACAGGAACCTGACCAGTGACAACATCCACACAGGAACCTGACTGATGACAACATCCAGACAGGAACCTGACCACTGACAACATCCAGACAGGAACCTGACTGATGACAACATCCAGACAGGAACCTGACTGATGACAACATCCAGACAGGAACCTGACCAGTGACAACACACAGACAGGAACCTGACCAGTGACAACATCCAGACAGGAACCTGACCAGTGACAACATCCACACAGGAACCTGACTGATGACAACATCCAGACAGGAACCTGACCACTGACAACATCCAGACAGGAACCTGACTGATGACAACATCCAGACAGGAACCTGACTGATGACAACATCCAGACAGGAACCTGACCAGTGACAACATCCAGACAGGAACCTGACTGATGACAACATCCAGACAGGAACCTGACCAGTGACAACATCCACACAGGAACCTGACTGATGACAACATCCAGACAGGAACCTGACCAGTGACAACATCCACACAGGAACCTGACTGATGACAACATCCAGACAGGAACCTGACCAGTGACAACATCCACACAGGAACCTGACTGATGACAACATCCAGACAGGAACCTGACCAGTGACAACATCCACACAGGAACCTGACTGATGACAACATCCAGACAGGAACCTGACCACTGACAACATCCAGACAGGAACCTGACTGATGACAACATCCAGACAGGAACCTGACTGATGACAACATCCAGACAGGAACCTGACTGATGACAACATCCAGACAGGAACCTGACTGATGACAACATCCAGACAGGAACCTGACTGATGACAACATCCAGACAGGAACCTGACTGATGACAACATCCAGACAGGAACCTGACCAGTGACAACATCCAGACAGGAACCTGACTGATGACAACATCCAGACAGGAACCTGACTAGTGACAACATCCAGACAGGAACCTGACCAGTGACAACATCCAGACAGGAACCTGACCAGTGACAACATCCAGACAGGAACCTGACTGATGACAACATCCAGACAGGAACCTGACTGATGACAACATCCAGACAGGAACCTGACCACTGACAACATCCAGACAGGAATCTGACTGATGACAACATCCAGACAGGAACCTAACTGATGACAACATCCAGACAAGAACATAACTGATGACATCATCCAGACAGGAACCTGACTGATGACATCATCCAGACAGGAACCTGACTGATGACAACATACAGACAAGAACCTAACTGATGACAACATCTAGATAAGAACCTAACTGATGACAACATCCCAACAGGAACCTGACTGATGACAACATCCAGACAGGATCCTGACCAGTGACAACATCCAGACAGGAACCTGACCAGTGACAACATCCAGACAGGATCCTGACCAGTGACAACATCCAGACAGGAACCTGACCAGTGACAACATCCACACAGGAACCTGACTGATGACAACATCCAGACAGGAACCTGACTGATGACAACATCCAGACAGGAACCTGACTGATGACAACATCCCAACAGGAACCTGACTGATGACAACATCCGGACAGGATCCTGACCAGTGACAACATCCAGACAGGAACCTGACCAGTGACAACATCCAGACAGGATCCTGACCAGTGACAACATCCAGACAGGAACCTGACCAGTGACAACATCCAGACAGGAACCTGACTGATGACAACATCCAGACAGGAACCTGACCAGTGACAACATCCAGACAGGAACCTGACCAGTGACAACATCCAGACAGGAACCTGACTGATGACAACATCCAGACAGGAACCTGACTGATGACAACATCCAGACAAGAACCTAACTGATGACAACATCCAGACAAGAACATAACTGATGCATCTTAGGATAACTACTACAACTTTTAAGACAAAAAACCTTTCTGTACCTTGCCGACCAGGCTAACTGCAATCATCCGAAGATTCGACTTTGAAACATCCAGACAGGAACCTAACTGATGACAACATCCAGACAAGAACATAACTGATGACAACATCCAGACAGGAACCTGACTGATGACAACATCCAGACAGGAACCTGACCAGTGACAACATCCAGACAGGAACCTGACTGATGACAACATCCAGACAGGAACCTGACTGATGACAACATCCAGACAGGAACCTGACCAGTGACAACATCCAGACAGGAACCTGACTGATGACAACATCCAGACAGGAACCTGACCAGTGACAACATCCAGACAGGAACCTGACCAGTGACAACATCCAGACAGGAACCTGACTGATGACAACATCCAGACACTGGAACCTGACCAGTGACAACATCCAGACAGGAACCTGACCATGACAACATCCAGACAGGAACCTGACTGATGACAACATCCAGACAGGAACCTGACCATGACAACATCCAGACAGGAACTGACTGATGACAACATCCAGACAGGAACCTGACTGATGACAACATCCAGACAAGAACATAACTGATGACATCATCCAGACAGGAACCTGACTGATGACAACATCCAGACAGGAACCTGACTGATGACAACATCCAGACAGGAACCTGACTGATGACAACATCCAGACAGGAACCTAACTGATGACAACATCCAGACAGGAACCTGACTGATGACAACATCAGAAGGAACCTAACTGATGACAACATCCAACAGGAACCTGACTGATGACAACATCCAGACAGGATCCTGACCAGTGACAACATCCAGACAGGAACCTGACCAGTGACAACATCCAGACAGGATCCTGACCAGTGACAACATCCAGACAGGAACCTGACCAGTGACAACATCCAGACAGGAACCTGACTGATGACAACATCCAGACAGGAACCTGACTGATGACAACATCCAGACAGGAACCTGACTGATGACAACATCCAGACAGGAACCTGACTGATGACAACATCCAGACAGGAACCTGACCAGTGACAACATCCAGACAGGAACCTGACCAGTGACAACATCCAGACAGGAACCTGACCAGTGACAACATCCAGACAGGAACCTGACCAGTGACAACATCCAGACAGGAACCTGACCAGTGACAACATCCAGACAGGAACCTGACCAGTGACAACATCCAGACAGGAACCTGACTGATGACAACATCCAGACAGGAACCTGACTGATGACAACATCCAGACAGGAACCTGACTGATGACAACATCCAGACAGGAACCTGACTGATGACAACATCCAGACAGGAACCTAACTGATGACAACATCCAGACAAGAACATAACTGATGACATCATCCAGACAGGAACCTGACTGATGACAACATCCAGACAGGAACCTAACTGATGACAACATCCAGACAGGAACCTAACTGATGACAACATCCAACAGGAACCTACTGATGACAACATCCGACAGATCTGATGACAACATCCAGACAGGAATCTGACTGATGACAACATCCAGACAGGAACCTAACTGATGACAACATCCAGACAAGAACATAACTGATGACATCATCCAGACAGGAACCTGACTGATGACAACATCCAGACAGGAACCTGACCAGTGACAACATCCAGACAGGAACCTGACTGATGACAACATCCAGACAGGAACCTAACTGATGACAACATCCAGACAGGAACCTGACCAGTGACAACATCCAGACAGGAACCTGACTGATGACAACATCCAGACAGGAACCTGACCAGTGACAACATCCAGACAGGAACCTGACCAGTGACAACATCCAGACAGGAACCTGACTGATGACAACATCCTGACAGGAACCTGACTGATGACAACATCCAGGCAGGAACCTGACCACTGACAACATCCAGACAGGAATCTGACTGATGACAACATCCAGACAGGAACCTAACTGATGACAACATCCAGACAAGAACATAACTGATGACATCATCCAGACAGGAACCTGACTGATGACAACATACAGACAAGAACCTAACTGATGACAACATCTAGATAAGAACCTAACTGATGACAACATCCCAACAGGAACCTGACTGATGACAACATCCGGACAAGAAAGTAACTGATGACAATATCCAGACAAGAACATAACTGATGACAACAACCAGGCAGGAACCTGACTGATGACAATATCCAGACAAGAATCCAACTGATTACAACATCCAGACAGGAACCTGACTGATGACAACATCCAGAAATGAACTTGACTGATGACAACAACCAGAAATGAACTTGACTGATGACAACATCCAGAAATTAACTTGACTGATGACAACATCCAGAAATGAACTTGACTGATGACAACATCCAGAAATTAACTTGACTGATGACAACATCCAGAAATGAACTTGACTGATGACTGATGACAACATCCAGACAAGAACACTTCACTGATAAAACCACTGAATACATCCAAATGCAGTAATATCTCAGGCTCCCATAGAAACAGTTAACATCTGCATTGTCACTCACCAGATATGTTTCTCGAGGGTGTAGGGCCACACTAAGGATGGGTGCCGTGTGGCCCTGGAATGTGCATTGTTCACTGCTTTCAACATCTACAATCTTCACAGTGAAGTCGCTGTCAAACAAACGTAAACCTTCCATTGGAATGGAAATGGATAACACGAACTTCCGATTTTAAAATTATACTAGATATTTATTGAAGTAAAAAAAAATATATATAAATAGGATTTAAATCGAGTTAGGAGTTTTTAACCAGCATTAACAATATACATAAAATATATGTCAAATACGTATTAATTTAAAGATAGTCAATCTGAGCAGGGGCATCGAGCCGGTTTTTAAAGTGGGGGACCAATTTATATATTCATATATATAATTATATTTAATATATATATATATATTGTTTATATATACATGTATACATATATCAGGGGTAAAACTACCCACTACCCGGTAGTTTGCTCACTAGTAAAGATAAGGGCGAACAAATAAACCTGTCTAATAACTAGTCTGGTTGTCTAGTAAAGGTCAATGTGTCATCCAACCCACCCTACATCAATCAATCAAGTCTTTGTAGCCACTGTTACCCTAAGCCTAATCCATCGACAGGCTGGGGGGGTGTAACTAAATTAAGATTGCAGTAAACAACAGTGCATGTAGAAGCGTTGTTTCAGCTGTACGCCCTACTCTGAGTGAGCAGAGTAAAATAAGTAATCCCTGCAGTACTGAGACACTCACCTAGCTCCAGCTATGAGTCTGGAGCCGGAGTGATTGAAGGTGATGTGAGTGGCTGGAGCAGTGAACCGTGTCACGATGCCGTCAGCGTCACCCTCTGACAATGTGTGAGCGCGAATTGTGTTGTCGTCAGAGGCTGTGTAGAACCTCTCGTTCTTAAACAAAATAAATAATCACTTCTGACTGAAGTGATAATTGACTGAAATTATGACTGACTGAATCGATGACTGACTAAAGTAATGACAGGCTGAAGTGACTGACTGAACTGATGACCAACCGAAGTGACGACAGCCTGATGTGATGAGTAACTGAGGTGGTAAGTGCAACTGACTGAAATGACAACTGATGATGTGCCCCGGTCTGTAGTGTCAAACTGTCAATTCATATCAACATATTTTATTTTCTACAAATGTAATTAAAATATTGACTATTACGTTATTTTGTAGTTTTCACTTATTAACACATGTATCACACAACGAATGTCTTCTTATGTCTAATATGTCTCAATATATACTTCACAATGTTTATTACTTTGCTAATGGTTATCTGTGTGCATTGATAAAAAATATACTGTGATGGTGAGCGTATCACACCTTGCAAGCGATCGCATACACAACGTCCCCTACGCGGTGGGTCACGGGGTCATCATCCTCCAACCCCTCAAACTTCCGTATATCTCCATCACAGCCACAAGTCAACAGGTGCCTGGAACCACAACAGTTTGTAAGTGCATAAAAGTTAAAATATAAAGTTCTTCGGACAAAATAGCATCACCAATCTGCCAGCCAGCTGCCATCCAGCCAATATGTATATTTTCCAATGCTGAACATGAACATAGTAGAAACATTATCAAATGTTAGAAAAAAAACTAATCATTCAATAAATGTGCCTTTGAACTAACCCACCCCACAAGGGTGGGTGCATGCACAAATGTCAACATTATTGTGGCTAAAAACGACTTAAATTCTTAATTAAACAGTGTAGACTGTACAATGTTGCCAGTGGCAGTACTAGATATGCATGTTATGCAGTCGGTATTTTTTATTTAAACTATTTTTGTTTTACATTTAAACTGACTTTATCATGCGGTATATAGAAGATGTTGCCATTGCCTTGGCTTGGTGCAGACGATAGTCTAAATAGCCACAACACACAAACAAGCACTGACTGTCATTTTGCCATTGGCTACTTCTTATAACGTCAAATGTGCTCAAATGGGTATGAATTATTCATGTCAATTGCGTCAGTCTCATCGCTAGTGTCACTATCTCACTACTGAAATGAGTGTCTTTCAGAATGAGTGACATTGTCACTAACAGTAGCTGTCACTGACAGTAACTGTCACACGCTGGCTGTGCCTGTGTGTCACACAAGATCAGTCACACGATTCAATAGATGTCGCAAATAAAATGAAATAAAGCAGTTTTATTTAAACTCAACATGTAGCTTACTTTCCAGTTTCATCGTAACACATGTCAACATGACCCTCACAGTGTGCATATCGCATCGGTTTCTTTGCTGATGACATAATTATTGATGGAAGTGAACACCTATGTAATGAACATTGATTCTGTATTTCCCGCCAACAAGCGTACACAATGACGGCGGGCATGAAATGCGGATATGACCCCGGACTAGAAACAGAATTTGCCGTTCAGCTGTCTGTAACCCGCAGTGCTCGATGACCGACAAGCTTACTACTTTGTGCCAAAACCAGACCCACCGTAGGATAGAGGAACGCCGTCTATTGGAATGCGAGTAGGAATACGCCCACCCAAATAAGGCTGCTTTTATTTGAATATCATTTATGGAAACTTATTCCAATAGCATCTTCGCGCGCCACGGGAAGCTGCTGTATACATCTGTGTCTTTTATACATTACGAGCATATTATCTCACAGAGTATGATGTAGAATGGAAGGTTTAACACAACATTCTGTTAGTTACTGATAGTTAAATTATGCTATCACTGGGACTACGAAATGTATATATTATGTTTTATGGTATATTTTAAAGGGAATCCTAATTTACCGAGCCAAAATACTTTTTGCTTTACAACAAAACGGGCACACTCCGGGGACGTGTCCGCGTTTTTTATGCCTTCGCCTCCCCCTGCATTGATGAGTGCGTGATTGGATAAAAATATGTGACTGCCATACAGACTCACATTTTATAAACCACAATAACATAATCTTACTCAACATTAGCATATACAATTCATCGCGCTTTTATTGTCGACAAATATGCTGAATACCATAATTGAGGGTGTGGTGCAGGCGTTAAAAATGACCTCGTGACGTCACGATCGGCCATCTTTACAGAATTTCCGGTCGGCCGTTTTTGAAGTAAAATGGCAAAATCACACTAGTTCCGATTCCTCTGGCGGAATACTTGTATCAGAGTGTAATCGGTTAAGACAAAGAAAACGAAGAGGTGATTACACCCGTCAGCAGTTCGACTATATGTCCCGTGGATGTGACAAAACGAGGTGAATGAACGCTACTGTAAACTTCCGGAAAGCCTGCCTCCGACATCTTACCCGACCTTGGCTGTCAAACCGCATCATATGATATATAAACCGTCCTTAGGAAAAAGAAGACGTACTCCGATGTATGGTGTTTCGTACAACCAAACAGGACACGGTACAATGTAGTACTGGTTGGCTTCGGTCGGTAGCAGTGTCGTTTCCGGCATTGCTACAGTAGTATGTCCGGCAAGGAAAATGGCAACTCGAAAGAGTCCAGCGTGCAGTGGGCAAAGCGTAAGCTACAGACCACTGCATCGTCGTGTACAAGGGCTTGTAAAGAGGACCAGACAGACGCTGAAAGAGAAATGGGTGCGGTGGGCGGTGCCGATCCGTGGGTGCCGCGGACAGAAGACTGCGCCTGCAGAAGTGATTCACCGCAGCCTGACAGCGGGATACACAGCAGTGCAGATGACGGAATACACCGCATTGCTGACGACGGAATACACCCCGACCCTGACGATGTCAGTGAAGATTTAAAATCAGACAAGTCAGTGACTAAACGGCGGTCAAGAACGCTGCCATTCCGCCGGCGCAAGTCTGACAAGATGAAAGAGAGCAAGAAGGACAGTGGTACGTGGACATTCAGATTACGAAAACATCTGCCCGGGCGTTTACGTCGTGGTCGTGATCATGGCCTGCCAGACCCTGCTGCGGCTTCTGATACATCATCTTGTGTGTGTACCAAATACAACCGTCGTCCAGAGGAAGACGACGCCAACAGTGGGGCCGCAGCACGGGTATATCCAGGTCGTCCTTCCTTCAGTCGCTCTCTCGTCATGTCTCCGTTAATATCGAGGGCGTCCAGTCGCAACAGTCGCAGGTCGATGGGAGCTGGACCAGGATTTGGGTTCACAACGGAAGACCTCCTACTGGAAGTTCCTGTGCCCCCTCAGCCTATCCTACCACCGGATCTCGTTGATATATTCGACCCAGACGAGTACCCAACAGAAGACATTGATGAGCTACGCATTGCTCAGCGAGCGCGTGATATGGAGATGGGGGTGGAACTAGTGCTGAATCACCACATCGCTTATCCCCATCTGCACTACGGTGGGTCAGTGTCGGGCGGGTCGAGTCCGTCGGGCTCCACTGTGAACGTCCTCAGCACAAGTGATACACAGATACGCAGCCTCAGTACTGCATTTCAGAACCAGTGTCTCATGACGTCACACAGGTACGTGCCAATGGAGCCGGAGATGATGGTCACGAACGAGCTGCATTACAGTGAATACAACATTGTGACGCCACAGGGCACCTACATACCTCGCACGGTGCACACCCAGATCGACTACATCCACTGCCTCGTGCCCGACCTGTTGCACATCGCCAAGTGCAGCTTCTACTGGGGCGTGATGGACAGGTACGAGGCAGAGAAACTGCTAGAGAACAGGGCCGAGGGAACGTTTCTGTTGCGGGACAGTGCCCAGGAAGAGTTCCTCTTCTCCGTCAGCTTCCGCCGCTACAGTCGCTCGCTGCACGCGAGGATCGAACAATGGAACCACCGCTTTAGCTTCGACTCGCACGACCCAGGAGTCTACTCCGACACGTCCGTGTGTGGTCTGCTGGAGCACTACAAAGACCCGAGCTGCTGTCTGTTCTTTGAGCCGATGCTCACACTGCCCCTCAACAGGACGTTTGCCTTCTCCCTACAGCACCTGTGTCGCGCCGTCGTATGTCGATATACAACCTATGACAGCGTCAACCTTCTGCCACTGCCAAAGTCCATGAAGGACTACCTGAAGTACTATCATTACAAACAGAAGGTGCGAGTTAGGAGATTTGAGTTTCAGCAGTGAGTCAGTCGCAAGTGCAATATTCTCGTTCATGATTGTCTAGACAATGTTTTCTTTCACATGTACAACTGCTGATGAATGAAGATATCAGAGGCGGTTACATACATGTATGTCTTTCCATCATATGGAACTGTTAAACTAAAACTAAAAGTTGTTCTGTTTTCCAATGTTATGTGAACTTGTGTCAACCTAATCTTGGCTCAGTTGTATGTGTCAGTCAGGTATAACCATTTCAATGGAGCATGGTCAGATTTAAATGTCTAAAATTTTTACTATTGCTGATGTCCATATTTTTTGATCAAACAGTTAACAGAACTTGCTGACAAATGTGATCAATTTGAAATGTCCTGGTACCAGTTAAAAGTTGGTCTTTGAACTTGGTGTGGTTAAGAATTTTTATATTTTCATCTGATATCACTTATGTTGCATCTTCCATCCTACAACAGGAATTTTTAACAAAGCTAGAACATACGTAATTTTTAAAACCTATGTCTGGTATATAATCTGTTCGAAGTAGTAGATCATTCTATCACACAAAAAGTATAATGTGGACAAAATTGAACTGGACGCAGCATAATTTTTTTGTACCTTTGGTTCTTTAAACATTGTGCCATCTGATGAGTTGATGTACATGTCCTTTATAAGATGTCATTAGGGGCAACTTGAGACCAAATCAGTTTATGGTGTTTTGTTCAGTGTAGCAAATTTATCATTTCATAACAATTGGAAGATCTATTTCAAAGTTATGAAATTATAAATATATCGTCCCCTCATTAAGACAGCCAACTTCAACTATTGCATTGTCAAGTACATGTGTCATTTTTGGATGGGTTTTTGTTTGTGGATTTCAGCTACACCCTATTACCATACTGCAATAGTTCTTGGCAGATTGTACTTGCAACACATGGTTTTAAAGAAGATTCTAAACACCAACAAAACAATTTTATTCTTAACTCGGAAAATAATAAAAAATCCAATCCAAAATTTGTCATCTTTGTAAAAATTCTTATTTATTGTCATACATTGGATATTGTCGTTATCTCTTGTTAAACTTGTTACCTTTGCTCCTGTTTTTTGTCTGTAGCCTGTAAGGCAAACCCAGACTAGGCACAGAATTGTGATGAAATGCTTATGTTCAGTTAGTGTTGAAAACACTTTATAGACTTATACCTTAGGAATCGTTTCATCATTACACCAACTACGTGCAGGTTATGGGTGTTTGCTGAACCAATGAAATGCTTGGGTAGAAGGCATCATCGCGTCTTCTTCTGTTGTGGAGCAGGATTGTGTACATTTGTAAAGTTCTTTAGTTTTGCCTGTCTCCACAGCATGTGTAGTACATGCAATTTTCAAGAGCACTGACAAACAAGTTGGCAGTTAGACATTGCTTTGATGAAAATGTGTTGTTAGAGTTGGGTCTGTAAAGTGTGCGTGCTCACATGATACTTCAAACAACCTTGCATAGTTAAATGATTATACTGTTTATGATATTTATGTTAGGGCAGAGATGTAATTAACAATGCTATATATAAGTCTCGGGTAATGAACATTCATAGCTTTATGATCATGTATTGATTTGCATGTGAGAAATGGAGACGAGTGCATAAATATGCAAAACTGTAAGTGTACTGTTGAACAGAGCTGGTTATTTCAATGTTATGTCGCTAATTTATTCCTCTCTTTCTTGCACTACTTGCAAACGTCTTACTCATACAATTACATTGTATGACCTCAGTATCAGGAAAAGATCACATTGTGCTGTATAATTTGTAGCGTATATGGAACGTGCTCTGTATGTTTTAATACTAGTGCTTTTACAGTTCTGTGTATGTTACTGTAGGAGACAAAACTACTTCTTTCTTCAACTATTAAGTCCGTAACATTGCTGTAAAGACAGATTGCGCTGGTCGATCAACTGTTAGTCTATCAAGTGGTTTCACTGCCTTTAGGTTTAAGCAGAACGCTTTCATTCATCGTGCTAAAACAGGTTATAAAAACGTTATTTTGGTCAAATTGATTGTTTCAGTTGGGTTTGCTGGCAATGAATCCATCACTTTTGTGGATCTTGACTGGTTTGAGAAGTATATGCGAGGGAAATAAACCACTATTTGCTGCTGATTTTGTCTCTGGTGATGCAAACATTTTATAGTCCATGCCACATTATACACATATTGCCATCATGCCATGCCATATTATACACATTTCCCGTTCCAAATTTGTGCTTCCAGACAGATGATAGAATTGGATTGGAATAAGAATGATTTAGCCAGATTCACAAATGCCGGTTTTAAAATGTTCACAATATAGTGCTATTAAACAATATGGCATGTCTAGATGTTCTCTCAAGGCCCTAGATGTGTGGATGTTCTCTCGAGGCCCTAGATGTGTGGATGTTCTCTCGAGGCTCTAGATGTATGGATGTTCTCTCAAGACCCTAGATGTGTGGATGTTCTCTCAAGACCCTAGATGTGTGGATGTTCTCTCGAGGCCCTAGATGTGTGCATGTTCTCTCGAGGCCCTAGATGTGTGCATGTTATCTCGATATTTGAGGCCCTAGATGTGCAGCCCTGGCAGATCCGTACAAGAATGAATTCGCCAAGTCCAAGCTTATTCACTTAACCAGTCATAACTGCTTCACCCGATTTCAACAGATAAAAATTTCTTGAAATTCCTATATGACCACCTGTCTGCCCAATCACATGAGCAGATGACAGGTTTTGTATGTTTGGGTATTTGCATCTACATCCCAAACATTGCATGTAACAAGAGCAGTGTGTGGTGGAAATCACCCAAGTTTATATCACATGACACAATGCTGACCACACTCCTCATGAGCAATTTCATTGGCTGTGCTCAAAAGAGGAGTTTTGCAAAGGGACCTGCCAGGAGTACTGATGGCTGCTACCGACACAACCAGCAGCAGCTCTATAGCTGATCTTACAAAGAAACAACAAATATTGCAGTGTACTTGTTGCACAGAATAATGTATAGATGTGGTGTTTTCATAATCTAAATATACCATAATTATATGCAACATAGATTGAGAAAGATACAGATGCAGAATTGGTTATTGGCCATTCTCTAGTTTGTTGGTCTTTGTTGGAGATTGTTATTGTGCATTTGCTGAGGGATGTTTCTAGTCTCCAAAACATTGTTTTGTGAATCCCTGGTTCACCCCAGCACCAGGCAGACATATACAGATAGGGTGTAATTTGCAATTGTTATAAATCAAAAAGGACTTCTAAATCGACACTCATCTGACACAACCTTGTCGCCAACACCACACTTCCCAGGTGACATGTAATGTCCCACCCACTAGATGGCACCACTATATATATCATGAGTACTGTATTTTGGTTGTAGTTTGGAGGTCACGTTTTTGGTTGTAGCTTGGAGGTCACATGTTATTGGTGATAGCTTGGAGGTCATTTTTTGGGTTGCAGCTTGGAGGAGGTCGTGTGTATTTTGGAGTCACTTTAGGTAACATGCACCGACACAGTACGGATGATTTCATGCAGCTATTATTTATTTCAATTGCAGAGTCTACAGTACAAAAAACATGTCCAACATTAAGACATCCTCCAAATAGAAGCTGCTCTGTTGAAGTTTGAATACTGATGGGATCAAATACTGAATGTTAAACGGGGGCTCAATAATATGTGGACTTCATTCCTTCTCTAGCATTTATGCACCCTTTAACACCTAAATCACCTACAATGTGCACGGCTTATTTCCCTGACACAGACGATGATCCGGATAAACACTAACACTCCAGACTACCTACACAAACATGTTAGTAGGAAAACTTTTAAATATATATTATATATATTTCAGATAACAACACTTACCAGAAGCTTTGCATATACATCTGAACTCTGGTTTCTCTGCAGCTAATACTACGAGATTAAATATAAATCTATAAAAAAATATACCCATGATTGTCAAATGCAGGTCCGCCTTGTGTCATATTGATTTAATTACATAATTAATGTTGTATTCCCATGTCAATAATATCACAGCCACTTTTGGCTTTGTGAAAAATACGACACTGATAAGTGAAATGTTCTGTAAAGTCCAACAACCTGGTATGTTGTCATTTGTGCTCAAGAGCTGGTGACCAATGCAGTGAGTCAAAGACCAGTCCTGTGGACAGTGACCACCTGTACTTAGTGGACATGGCAGGACAGCGACAAGTCAAGGTGGCTGGCTGGACTGTAGCCGAGTGGTCACTGAGCAGACAGTGTCCAGCTACTTCTGGATGGGGAAGGACGTCCTGGCAGTCTGCTGGGTCGCATCCTGGTGTCTCCACAGCTGAACGACCGTCTTGAGTTGAGTGTAGAAACTGACACCCTACAAACACACACAACCGTCACATTGTCCGTCTTTAGTTGAATGTAGAAACTGACACCCTACAAACACACACAACCGTCACATTGTCTGTCTTTAGTTGAATGTAGAAACTGACTCCCGACAAACACACACAGCCGTCACATTGTCCGTCTTTAGTTGAGTGTAGAAACTGACTCCCTACAAACACACACAGCCGTCACATTGTCCGTCTTTAGTTGAGTGTAGAAACTGACTCCCTACAAACACACACAGCCGTCACATTGTCCGTCTTTAGTTGAGTGTAGAAACTGATTCCCTACAAACACACACAGTCGTCACATTGTCTGTCTTGAGTTGAGTGTAGAAACTGACACCCTACAAACACACACAGCCATCCCATTGTCCGTCTTTAGTTGAATGTAGAAACTGACTCCCGACAAACACACACAGCCGTCACATTGTCCGTCTTTAGTTGAGTGTAGAAACTGACTCCCTACAAACACACACAGCCGTCACATTGTCCGTCTTTAGTTGAGTGTAGAAACTGATTCCCTACAAACACACACAGTCGTCACATTGTCTGTCTTGAGTTGAGTGTAGAAACTGACACCCTACAAACACACACAGCCATCCCATTGTCTATCTTGAGTTGAGTGTAGAAACTGACACCCTACAAACACACACAGCCGTCACATTGTCTGTCATAACTGATGAGTTGTCTGTCACAAACAATTATCAATATCTGTCATAACTTACGAACCGTGTCTGCCAAAACCAACGACCCAGAACTGTCATAACTGATTAATCATGTATGTCTCAGTCAATGATCCGTGACTGTGGAGAGCGGTGGTCGCGCAGTAGAGTGCTGGACTGTCAATCGTGGGGATGGTGGTTCAATCCCACCTACCTCCATTTCGAAACGTAGGCAATTTCGTTCACCTCAGATTTGTCTTTCGGAGGAGGCACTAAAAGCCGGTGGTCCCTTCTATCTAGTGTCCATGCCAGGGGAAGTAAAAGATCCCGCAGAGCGGGTAAATGTGTAACCTGTAGTGGATCAACTAATTCTAGAGAGAAGGATAACTCATGTGTTAGCCCAAGTTTGGTCTATTTGGAGGTAAACCATCTAAGACCTAAGACTATCATAACTGATGAACTGTGCCTGTCACAGCCAATGATATGTGGCTATCATATCATAAATGTCACAGCCAATGATCCACGACTATCATAACTGATGAACTGTGCCTGTCACAACCAATGATCCATAACTGTCATAACTGATGTACCGTGCCTGTCACAGCCAATGATCCACGACTATCATAACTGATGAACTGTGCCTGTCACAGCCAATGATCCGTGACTATCATAACTGATGAACTGTGCCTATCACAGCCAATGATCCACAACTGTCATAACTGATGAACTGTACCTGTCACAGCCAATGATCCGTGACTATCATAACTGATGAACTGTGCCTGTCCAGCCAATGATCCACGACTATCATAACTGATGAACTGTGCCTGTCACAACCAATGATCCACAACTGTCATAACTGATTAACTGTACCTGTCACAGCCAATGATCAACGACTATCATAACTGATGAACTGTGCCTGTCACAACCAATGATCCACAACTGTCATAACTGATTAACTGTACCTGTCACAGCCAATGATCCATGACTATAATAACTGATGAACTGTGCCTGTCACAGCCAATGATCCACAACTGTCATAACTGATGAACTGTGCCTGTCACAACCATTGATCCACAACTGTCATAACTGATTGACTGTACCTGTCATAGCCAATGATCAACGACTATCATAACTGATGAACTGTGCCTGTCACAACCAATGATCCACAACTGTCATAACTGATTAACTGTACCTGTCACAGCCAATGATCCATGACTATAATAACTGATGAACTGTGCCTGTCACAGCCAATGATCCACAACTGTCATAACTGATGAACTGTGCCTTTCACAGCCAATGATCCACGACTATCATAACTGATGAACTGTGCCTGTCACAACCAATGATCCACAACTGTCATAACTGGTTAACTGTACCTGTCACAGCCAATGATCAACGACTATCATAACTGATTAACTGTGCCTGTCACAACCAATGATCCACAACTGTCATAACTGATTAACTGTACCTGTCACAGCCAATGATCCATGACTATAATAACTGATGAACTGTGCCTGTCACAACCAATGATCCACAACTGTCATAACTGATTAACTGTACCTGTCACAGCCAATGATCCACGACTATCATAACTGATTAACTGTGCCTGTCACAACCAATGATCCACAACTGTCATAACTGATTAACTGTACCTGTCACAGCCAATGATCCATGACTATAATAACTGATGAACTGTGCCTGTCACAGCCAATGATCCACGACTATAATAACTGATGAACTGTGCCTGTCACAACCAATGATCCACAACTGTCATAACTGATGAACTGTGCCTGTCACAACCAATGATCCACAACTGTCATAACTGATTAACTGTACCTGTCACAGCCAATGATCCACGACTATAATAACTGATGAACTGTGCCTGTCACAACCAATGATCCACAACTGTCATAACTGATTAACTGTACCTGTCACAGCCAATGATCCACGACTATAATAACTGATGAACTGTGCCTGTCACAACCAATGATCCACAACTGTCATAGCTGATGAACTGTGCCTGTCACAGCCAATGATACGTGACTATCATAACTGATGAACTGTGCCTGTCACAGCCAATGATCCGTGACTATCATAACTGATGAACTGTGCCTGTCACAACCAATGATCCACAACTGTCATAACTGATGAACTGTGCCTGTCACAGCCAATGATCCACGACTATCATAACTGATGAACTGTGCCTGTCACAACCAATGATCCACAACTGTCATAACTGATGAACTGTTCCTGTCACAGCCAATGATCCACGACTGTCATAACTGATGAACTATGCTTGTCACAGCTAATGATCCATGGCTGTCACAACAGCTGAACAAAAATGATCAAAAGTCATTCACAACCAGTGATCAATGACTATCTCGACTGACAAACCGCAAAAGGTCCAAATTACCAATGCTTTGTGCTGATAGTGACATTTTTTTTAATTTATCGTATCTGCTACTCTGTGATCATTGCAATAGTAGAACAGCTACAGTAACACCGTTCCGACCAGACGGCCTCTCAAGACATACCTGTTTGCCGTAGAAGTGCAGGTCGCCCCTGAATGAGCCGCGTGTGCCAGTGAAGGAGAACATGGGCAGAGGCACAGGGATGGGCGCATTGATACCAATCTGAAACACACACACACAGACAGTGAACCAACCTGCTCTCACATAAACACTCTGCTAACTAACCCAGTATGTATGAATGTGGACACAATTTATGTGCATGTAGATTGTAAACATTATACAAACTACTTCTTTGGTAGTGAATTCACTGCTGCAAGTGGAACAACATAAACATTTAATCTTATTTAAATGATTAATACACAAATGTAATAGTACTCCTGACTGTACTATCATCTTGATCTATTTATAGGATATATATATATATATATATATATATATATATATATATATATATATATATATATATATATATATATATATATAACACACACATACACATAAATATATATATATATATATATATATATATACACACACACACACATATATATATATATATATATATATATATATATACACATACACACATACACACACACATATATATATATATATATGTGTGGGTGTGTGTATGTATATATATGTGTGTATATATATATATATATATATATATATATATATATATATATATATATATATATATATATGTGTGTGTGTGTATATGTGTATATATATATATATATATATATATATATATATAATGTGCCTTATAATGCTAACAACATAAAATTAAACACATATTTAAACAATTAGCATCAAAGTTAAAAACATGTTTAAAGACATTTAAACACACAATAATATATTCACAAATAAACTGAATAAGTACATTAACTAAACAACTAATTGAATTTGACACTTTAAACACCCCTACACATCAAACAGATGAGTTAGATAAACAAAATTAATAACTATGTTAATCATGCAAAAAAGACCAAATCACTGAAATGTTACTTTGACTAACAACAGAGTCGCCACACATTTGACATCTCACACAAGGTACATGGCAAGACGTTCTAACGTCAACATAACTTCCACAAGACCCTCCCTAGCCGACAGACAGTGACTTGTATTGACCGAGGGTCAAGGTCAACTCTCACCTGCCCTACGTCTATCTCGTCGATGAACTTGCGTGCCGTGGCCCCGTTGGTTGTAAACACCGCGGTGCCGTTGCCGTACTGGTTGCTGTTGATGATGGCAATGGCCTCATCCAGTGAGTCTGCCTCGAGACTGCACAAGACAGGCCCAAAGATCTCCTCCTTGTAACACCTCATACTGGTCTGTAACAAGTAACATTACAACATTTGATACTTCGTTGTAACAACCAGGTCTTGTAACACTTGACCACTGTAACAAACAACATCGCAGCATTTGACATTCAGCTGTAAAAACCAACAGTTGTAACACTTGACACTTTGTTGTAACAACTAACACTTGACACTTTGTTGTAACAACTAACAGTTGTAACACGTGACACTTTGTTGTAACAACTAACGGTTGTAACACTTGACACTTGGTTGTAACAACTAACGGTTGTAACACTTGACACTTGGTTGTAACAACAGTTGTAACATTTCACACTTGGTTGTGACAACTAACAGTTGTAACAACTAACGGTTGTAACACTTGACACTTGGTTGTAACAACTAACAGTTGTAACACCTGACACTTGGTTGTAATAATTAACAGTTGTAACATTTGACACTTGGTTGTAACAACCAGGTCTTGTAACACTTGACCACTGTAACAACTAACAGTTGTAAAACTTGACACTTGGCTGTAACAACTAACAGTTGTAACATTTGACACTGGGCTGTAACAAATAGTCTATTGACGTACCTATAGCAGTTTTATTTCTAATTTACTTACCTTGACATTATGGAGGTATGTGGGTCCCACAAAGTTGCCATTCTCGTAGCCAGGCACGGTGATGTCGCGGCCGTCCAGGAGCAGCTCTGCGCCTTCATCCACCCCACTCTGGACAAGGTCAAGCACCCTCTTTTTGGCCGCAGGGGAGATAAGTGGGCCAAGGTCAGCATCAGGGGCATTACCTGTGACAATATGGACAGAATAAAGAGAAAGTGAAAGACAACAAATAAACCTGTCCTGGATTGCTGCCAGTCCTGCCATGGGGGGGTGTGTGATGTAGGACACTTTCCTGCCAGCCGGGGGTGACACATAAAAGATGACACGGCACCACTACAGGGCCATTAGCAAGTGTCCAGCTCTGTGATGTGCTTTGATGTGAACCGACGTCACTCACCCTCATGATATTTGTCTCCCCTCTCCCCCCTCCCCCTCCCCCTCCACTGCAGCCATAAGTACCATGTAAAAAATAACATAATAAACTGCATCAACAGAAAATAAACCTTGAGACCATCTCACTGCTCAATCTTGGTCAACTATTGACCGAACTTGAGGTAAGATCTTGAGGTAAGTAACTGGCGTAACTTACCAGGACCAACTTTCAGCTTCTTGCAGCGGTCGATCAACTCAGGAATCCAGTTCTTGGCCTCACCGACCCACACGAGGGTGGACAGGGCCATGCACCTTTGGCCCGCAGCCCCCATGCCAGCACCCGCCAACTGGAGGGAAACACAAACATGGTCTTGGCTGTTTTACATGAGCCTGCATATATTATATCTATGTTAAACAATCATTTAAAATTTACATGTGGTAGAAAAGCTGTTTGGAAATATTTACCAAGATATTAGTACATCGCAGCTACTAAAACAAAACAAAATTGGGAAACTGGTATATTTATGTGAGTCCTTGTAGGTTATTTTAATAGATCTTTAAGTTTCTTGATTGAGCAACAGCCTTGATTGGGCAGCAATCTAGGCATGCCAAGCCTTTTATATTTTGTTTCTGCCTGGCCTGGTGACATCCATGGGTCAATCAGAGTTTGCCACAGCAGAATGTACAGAGGCTGTCACAAAGAATTGATCATCGTGACACTGGTGACAGTGAATCATGTCTCAAGTGACACAAGAACGTACTGCATTGAGGCAAGCTTCCTTGTTGGCATCAGGCATGATCACTCCATGGTTCTTGGCCCCCTACAACCACAATCAATCACTAAACTTTACTGACAACAGGCATGAAATTGATCTAACTATGAATTTTACATTTCAGTAACACCATAGTGTATAATCAACAGTAATGTTACATTTGAAACTCCTTCAGACCAATATCTCACGGGTTACAACACCAGACCGCAACAGCACCTTCACATATACGTCTCTTCTTAGTGTATGTCCAGTTTACTGTCCAGACAAAGTGGTGTCCAGTTTACTGTCCAGAAAAAGTGGTGTCCAGTTTACTGTCCAGACAAAGTGGTGTCCAGTTTACTGTCCAGAAAAAGTGGTGTCCAGTTTACTGTCCAAATAAAGTGGTGTCCAGTTTACTGTCCAGATAAAGTGGTGTCCAGTTTACTGTCCAAATAAAGTTGTGTCCAGTTTACTGTCCAGACAAAGTGGTGTCCAGTTTACTGTCCAGAAAAAGTGGTGTCCAGTTTACTGTTCAAATAAAGTGGTGTCCAGTTTACTGTCCAGATAAAGTGGTGTCCAGTTTACTGTCCAAATAAAGTGGTGTCCTGTTTACTGTCCAAATAAAGTGGTGTCCAGTTTACTGTCCAGATAAAGTGGTGTCCAGTTTACTGTCCAGATAAAGTGGTGTCCTGTTTACTGTCCAAATAAAGTGGTGTCCAGTTTACTGTCCAAATAAAGTGGTGTCCAGTTTACTGTCCAAATAAAGTGGTGTCCAGTTTACTGTCCAAATAAAGTGGTGTCCTGTTTACTGTCCAGGCAAAGTGGTATCAGTTTACTGTCCAGACAAAGTGGTATCAGTTTACTGTCCAGACAAAGTGGTGTCCAGTTTACTGTCCAAATAAAGTTGTGTCCAGTTTACTGTCCAGACAAAGTTGTGTCCAGTTTACTGTCCAGACAAAGTGGTGTCTAGTTTACTGTCCAGACAAAGTGGTGTAAAAGTTACTGTCCAGACAAAGTGGTGTAAAGGTTACTGTCCAGACAAAGTGGTATCTAGTTTACTGTCCAGACAAAGTGGTATCTAGTTTACTGTCCAGACAAAGTGGTGTAACATTTACTGTCCAGACAAAGTGGTGTAACATTTACTGTCCAGACAAAGTGGTGTAACATTTACTGTCCAGACAAACTGGTGTTTAGTTTATTGTCCAGACAACGTGGTGTAAAATTTACTGTCCAGACAAAGTGGTGTAACATTTACTGTCCAGACAAAGTGGTGTAACATTTACTGTCCAGATAGTGGTGTAAAATTTACTGTCCAGACAACGTGGTGTAAAATTTACTGTCCAGACAAAGTGGTGTAACATTTACTGTCCAGACAAAGTGGTGTAACATTTACTGTCCAGACAAAGTGGTGTCAAATTTACTGTCCAGACAAAGTGGTGTAACATTTACTGTCCAGACAAAGTGGTGTAACATTTACTGTCCAGACAAAGGGGTGTCAAATTTACTGTCCAGACAAAGTGGTGTCCAGTTTACTCTCCAGACAAAGTGGTGTCCAGTTTACTCTCCAGACAAAGTGGTGTCCAGTTTACTCTCCAGACAAAGTGGTGTCCAGTTTACTCTCCAGACAAAGTGGTGTCCAGTTTACTCTCCAGACAAAGTGGTGTCCAGTTTACTCTCCAGACAAAGTGGTGTCCAGTTTACTCTCCAGACAAAGTGGTGTCCAGTTTACTCTCCAGACAAAGTGGTGTCCAGTTTACTCTCCAGACAAAGTGGTACATTGGTCAATGTCTGTGAAATACCCACCATATTTGACTGTACACGTTTGCCGTTCTTTGATCCTCTCTCGTAGATATATTTGCCCTGAAAGTAGAACATTTAGTGTATAAGACAAACTGTTTCATTATTGCAGAGATCTCAACACTTTGTTTAATATTTGTTCTCCACTTGCATTTGCTATCACCTCGATACTTACGTATTTAATACAATTTGTTAACTCATTATTATTATGTACTTTTTGGACACCCGTATAAATAAATTTTCCATAATGTGGTGAACATATATATAAGAACGGTGACATTTTTCATTATTTTTTTATCTATGACTATTATCTGAGTTGATTTAATATATTAATTTAATTTTACAAATAAAGTAACTTTACTCGAATTTGTAATAATCAATTACTATGTTATCAAGTGAGGTATATAAGTTAGACTTACAGCATTGTCTGAGCCAACAAATGAGATGGCTTTGATGGCGTCATTGTCACAGATGAAGTTGACAGCTGCAAGAGACAGAAAGACAACTTGACATCCATCTGGTCATCCACAGGTTTCGGTGACACCTAGCGTTTTTTCAGATGTAATACATAAACTACATAAAATTTATTAATTTTAAATGAACATTTATTTATTTTATAACTGATTGTAAAATTGGAAGGCCTCTTAGTTCTCAGGTAGTTTCCTCCAAACAGCACAAACTTGGGCTAACGCAGGAGTTGTCCTCTAGAATTAGTGAGTCCACTACAGGTAACACATTTACCCCCTGTGTGGGATCTTTTACTTCCCCTGGCATAGACACCAGACAGAAGGGACCACCGGCTTTTAGTGTCTCTTCCGAAAGACACAGGCAAATGAGGGGTGAACGAAATTGCCTAAGTTTCAAACTCCCCAACACCGACCCTCCTTGTCACCATCACCAAAATCAATGAATGTGTGGAATATGTGAAATGTTCTCCTTTGAGAAATTTAATATAGTATCTTGTAACTCGTTATCTTGAAGCACATATTAGCAAATCACCTGTCACTGCATGTCATTATATGATGATGTGCACATCTAGCCCAGCTAATTTGCATATTGGACATTATGTATTTTTGAATTTGCCCCACCCTCCTCCCTACATAATGTACAGGTTGTTGTAAAGGGCACGGATTGTACATTGCGATTGGAAGAGTTTACAGGTCTCTATGTTTTCCCCACATTTATATTTGATTTTGTGGACATAGGGCTTGCACCGGAGGTAGGGGTTCACAGGGTTTTAACACTAGATGTGACCAAGAAAAATCCTATTCCTATAAAAATCATAACTTTGGTATTGTTCATAAAAATATGAGTGATGCATAATTTTAATGCTAAAAGGATGTTTTATTATAATAAAATTATAATTTATGTAGAACAAATGAAAATCATGGAGATAATTGTATTTGAACTAAAAAAAAAAAATATATACAAACATTTCATCCTGCTGCCAGATAATGATGGTGTGGAGGAATATACTTCGCCATTTAGATAAATGTAGATTTATGTATTAGCTGCGAAATAAAAAAAATGAAACAAATCCATTGAGAACTATTATTTTTATGATTCCCCCCAACATAAAATACATTGATTCAAGCCTGCCGATTGTGGCCGCGCTCATTACCGTTGCAACCCAGGAGAAAATTATGTTGTGCTGCTAATTTCGTGAATTTTCACCTCAAAATGAACATGAACTAATATAATAACCTTGTTTATGAATACCGTCAAGCATTTTGTCAAAATATCAATGCAGAAACTTGAGATAATCTAAAGGAAAGTTGTGAAGTGGATAAACTGTTGTTTACCGTGCCGCCATTTTGTCTTCAACTTTGGTTTTGCGGGTCAACATTTGAAATCACGATCCTGACTGGCTGAATGTACTGAACCCACATGATTTATTTTTGGCAGATTGGCCACTCAAAGCTTTCTTTTGATACCGCATGTGTGGGGGTGTAGACTTTATGAATAGATGTGTAAATTAATTCATCAGAACATAGTAAAATCTTCCAAATATGGGCAGCAACTGTATTACGTGCTTTTTAAACTCGACTGCGAAGAATCTGTCACAGAATCTATACAAGGAAAAATATACACAATCTAGAAAAATCTGTCACCTATCCAATTGTGCTAAGAATATTGCTACTGGTTTATATGTTGAAATGTGGGCTCGATTATGTAATAATTATTTTTCATAAAATAACGTCAAATGTAATAATTAGTATTTTTCAGGCATGGCTAGGACGAACCGTCATGTGCTCCGTGGATGACGTTGAGGACGCCATCAGGGAAGCCCGCCTCCTTCACTAACTCCATCAACATCATTGTGGCTCCAGGGTCACGCTCCGATGGCTTCAAAACCATTGTGTTCCCACACACCAGAGACATGGGGAACATCTGCACAAAGGCAAACATTGTACACACCAGAGATATGGGGAACATCTGCACAAAGGCAAACATTGTACACACCAGAGATATGGGGAACATCTGCTCAAAGGCAAACACTGTACACACCAGAGATATGGGGAACATCTGCACAAAGGCAAATACTGTACACACCAGAGACATGGGGAACATCTACACAGAGGCAAACATTGTACACACCAGAGACATGGGGAACATCTACACAGAGGCAAACACTGTATACACCAGAGACATGGGGAACATCTGCACAAAGGCAAACACTGTACACACCAGAGACATGGGGAACATCTGCACAAAGGCAAACATTGTACACACCAGAGACATGGGGAACATCTGCACAAAGGCAAACACTGCACACACCACAGATATGGGGAACATCTACACAAAGGCAAACACTGTACACACCAGAGACATGGGGAACATCTGCACAAAGGCAAATACTGTACACACCAGAGACATGGGGAACATCTACACAGAGGCAAACATTGTACACACCAGAGACATGGAGAACATCTACACAGAGGCAAACACTGTACACGCCAGAGACATGGGGAACATCTACACAGAGGCAAACACTGTACACGCCAGAGACATGGGGAACATCTGTATATGGGGGGACATGGTGAACAAGTTGTACAGGCAAATTTAAAATGTTAATTTTGAACTCATCTTTGAACATCTGAAGTGACTTCTGACTGCCCTAGAAGTCATTTTGTACACTTCTTTGTGGCTTTACTTGAATGAATAACATTATTGTAAAAAAAAACCTTTTACCACCTGCTACTCACCCAAAGGGGAATCATGGCGGGGAAGTTGAAAGGAGTGATTCCCGCTGTCACCCCGAGGGGGAAGCGATATGTGAATGTGTCCATGTCTCGGGCAATGTTTGGAAGGGTCTCCCCCAGCATGAGGGAAGGGATGGAACAGCACTGCTCGACAACCTCTGGGGAGGAAAAGAAATTACAACGCAAATGACACAACCACTGTGATAATGCCACTCTACCACTCAATCGTGCTCGGTTTTATGCCACCCTGCAACTCATATGTGCTCGTTTTAGTGCCACTCTACCACTCAATCAAGCTCGTCTTAGTGCCACTCTACCACTCAATCAAGCTCGTCTTAATGCCACTCTACCACTCAACCCTGTGCTAGTCTCAATGCCACTCTATGATGCTTGCCTTAAGGATAGCCACTGGTCCTAAAGTAACTCTGGACCATATCTTGTTGACAATTTATTCTATCTTCATACAATTTGAGGATTATATTACTCATGTGAAGGTTATTGTAATTTAGGAAAATTTGCTAATTTGAACAATTGTTGCCATGGCAACAGTGATTTATATGGATACGGGTGTATGTCCACACAGTGTAAATGATAGCAAATACCATCATACAATTGCAATAAATTGTTTGTTGGAATGTTCCTTTGCGCAATAAGGTGGTTTTGGGCTGTAAATTCTAGTGTTTTATGACTATCGTGAACTGCACCATTTAAGTGATTTTGTTTCTTCAAATTCCTTAATTGGTTTACCTTTGCTTACAAACCTTTAAAATAGACATGACATCCAAAATAGCTTATTGCACCTAGTACATTCCACAGAACAATTGGTGAAAATTTCAGTTCCCTATCTTATAGTTTTTCCAAAATAATTTCTGTCGTTGACACAAATAGTCAAAAATTTAGTTTTGAGAAAATGGCCAATAAAAAAAATGGATTCCTTGTTATTCTGTTTTACAAGCAGTTATAATCATTGGATTTAATGTATTTGTGGGACGAATTTAGTAAAATATTACTTATTGTGAATGCATAACATGTTAAACTATCAAGAAATGCTGAACAAAAGTTTGGACCCATGGCTACTGTTAATGCCATTATATCAAATGAACAACCAATTTAAACTGCACACAAATGACACAGCTATAAGACGGCCAACTGGTAAAATAGATCTGTCATCTGATCAGCAATACATACATGTATACAACGGATGCAGTTTACCGAGTAATTACATCGTAATTACAATTAAGAAATTTACAACGATCACCATTCAACCTGTAAGACTAGAGACAAAAATCAACAAACAAAACATTTATTATGAATTAAAGTTATCAGGACTCCAGGCAACAAGGCTCTGCACTGCCCTAATTTATGTGTACCCAAATGGATATAAGAAACACTACATTTATGGAAAGAGGCAGAAATGGTTTGGCCAAGACCAACGAGAACCGTAGTGTTCTCTGTAATTCAAGTAATATGTTTAGAACTGAAAGTGTATGACCTTCAGCATGTTCATGACCTTCAGGGTGTGTGTTGTAAACTGTGTGAATGTCACAGATGTGTACACGGAGTCATCACTTACGCAATCCTCTCATGACATCTCCCTGCGCATCTGGAAGTGTCTTGCCTTGCTCCAGTGTGATGTTCTCCGCTATCTTGTTCTGCAACCAACCAACCAGCATTATGTGTTATTATATGTTCAAAGGCACTGTCACAAAAACATAAAAATAGCATTAAAATATTCAACATTATACACACACTTGTAAGTTATTGATCTAATAGAGTTTAAAATATGTTTAATTTCAAATGAAATAGATAAACAGATTATGATGACCAGAGAATTAAATGCTTTCTTGTTTTCACCAAATTATCACACATATTTTATCATAAACAACTGTACAAATGTGCCTGATTTTTTAAATAAAAATGAGCTAAGATAAAAACCTGCAATCCACTACAGTTCTGACGTGAAAGTATGGATGCCAATTGGTAGAAAGGAAAGGAGTATCATATCTTTAAACAACAGTTTACCATGTCCCTCTTAATGAGACTCTGCAGATTAAACATGAGTTGTTGTCGGGTGAGGACGGTGCTTTTGGACCAAGTCTTGAAGGCTTCTGATGCAGCATCAGTCGCCGCTTGCATCTCTCCCTGCGTGCTTTTGGCACCCGTGTGACCACTTCATTTGTAGCCTGAAACACAGTCATAGCTTCACAATCTTGTGTAAACACAGTCACAGCTTCACACTATCCTGTAAACAGTCACAGCTTTACACTGTCCTGTAAACACAGTCACAGCTTCACACAGTCCTGTAAACAGTCACAGCTTTGCACTGTCCTGTAAACAAGTCACAGCCTTATACTGTCCTATAAACACAGTCACAGCTTTACACTGTCCTGTAAACACCATCACATCTTTACACTGTCCAGTAGACATAGTCACAGCTTTGTAAACACAGTCGCAGCCTGTCCTGTAAACCTAGTCACAGCTTTACACTGTCCTGTAAACCTAGTCACATATTTACACTATTCTGTAAACCTAGTCACATATTTACACTATTCTGTAAACCTAGTCACAGCTTTACACTGTCCTGTAAACCTAGTCACATATTTACACTATTCTGTAAACCTAGTCACAGCTTTACACTGTCCTGTAAACCTAGTCACATATTTACACTATCCTGTAAACATAGTCACAGCTTTACACTGTCCTGTAAACATAGTCACAACTTTACACTGTCATGTAAACATAGTCACAGATTCACACTGTCCTGTTGACACAGTTACTGTGAGTACTCCCATAATCAATTAATCATAAAAATAAATGATGTACTATACTTATACAGCAGAACTGTCGTGTTTGTGTTTCTGCGAACTGCACACAAAGCTACCGACTCTGTACTACTCCCATTTATAAACTTGTATAAGTTGAGCTACGTGTGTTGTGTTTTGAATGACCAGTTGTATTGACCAAACAGTAGTTCTGAACAAGCAGCAAAGCATTCTACCATTGCATCAGATATCTTTCACCTAGCTGTGACAGAGTCGATCCTGTGCTGGGAGCAACTAAGAAAGGTTGAAAGATCAAGCTTGTGGCCAAATATTTTGCAACAATTCATCAGTGAAGGTAAAGTGAACTCAGAAGGTACCTACAGATATGGAAGCAGATTTGCAGAATGCAAAAGGGGACGCATAAATGTACTTTGGTATAAGTAATAAAAATGTACTTTATTCAAAGTATGTATAAAAAGTTACTTAAATACTGTAACAAAGTCAATATCATCTGCTAACGGCTGACTGCTGCTATTAATAATATAGTCACCAACATCATCCTGGGACCTTGCAATTGCAAGTAAAATTAACAAGGACTTTAATTATGGCCTGGTTAGATACTTGTGGCTGGTTGTCTTACTTACTGGGTTGTGTACGTCCAACCAGTCGCTTGTCTTCGATTCAACAAACTCGCCATTGATAAAGAGCTTTGTGGTTTGCTGGAACAAAATAGTGTATAATTTCCTGAAAATCAGCTACAACATGTCAAGCACAATCACCAGACGCTCTCCACACAGACACGCATCATTCACTACTCTGTTCACCACATAAATAAAAGCATGAGTAAAACATACACTGTAGTGTCATGTGAAACTGATCACACAGAAATCTTCCACTGAGACTTTATAATAATAGTTAAAATCAGCTTCAAACTGTACAGCAAATCCAGAAATCATGACATCTATGTGTTCACTGAGGAAATGTGTAGAGTGCATGACTTAACAATGCCAGGCCATTTCAAGTGTTGTCATAGCTGGGTGTGCATTGAAACAGAGGAATGGTCCAAGTGGCCATCAAGTGCTTTGGACTACATTGTAGGTTCATAATCATAAATTAATTATATTTTGGCAAACAATAGTCACTGCCTAGTCTCTTCATCATAACCACCTAATTTACACTTTCTCTGGTTATTTCTATGATATATCCAGAAATACAGCCAAATTGTGTGACAACAATATCAATAAAGTGTATGATATTTCAGTTTTTTATTTGTTTAGAATATTAATTTGAGAATTAAGTGACACTATATTTTAACCAGTAGATGCCAACAGTCACATCATTTTAAAGATAATTAAACAAACATCAAAATAAAAACAACTTCCATTTACAGAAAATCAATAGTTTTAAAGATACAGCTTGAACACGCAGGCAGGCTTTAACAAGAATCTACTGGGTTATTTATACAGCCACTGCTACCAGGGAGCAATTAGTTAAGAGGCATATACAATAAAGGAGGTGGTGGAAAGTCTAGCTTCACCAGCCTCCAAAGAGCAAACACACGGTTCACAGGGGGGTCACTAATTTTCAGTGATTCCAGGCAGAAATAACCAAATTCTTAACATTTTGCTTTTTTAAGCCCTGGCATGCCCTTACAGATGTCCAGTCAACTACAAATTTCTTGTGTATAGTGACAATACCCTAAGGCTAAGTTGTCTACGAAAAATTATAGAAAAAGCTATAGAACAGTTTTAGGAAAAGTAGGAAAATTGAAAATGTACTAGTTCTTGGACCCTATGAGGTTTTAAAACGAGTCATTCAAATAAAATTTCTTGTGCACAGTAACAGCACCCTAAGAAACATGTATGCAACATTTTAAAAATAGATCTTCAACGGATTTGACATAAGAAAGCTAACAGCACATGCCGAGTGATGCCATAAGTCTGTTGGACCTTTAATTCTTTACTGCGCAGACCGTCCAAAACCGCCCAACCTTTCGTATGAGCAGACCGTCCAAAACCGCCCAGTAAACTCACAGTTCGTGGGCCTTTCGTTTACCGCGATCACATCCTTCTTTTACATTAACCAGCCAGCTCAAACTGCTGATCTAAGCTCTATGTAGGTCACGGAAACATGTGCTGTCGCCATGTTGTGAAAAAAAAAAATTGCGAATTAAGTGAGTTTATTTGGAAGGATATTGAAGTGCATTCGTCTAATTAATCTCCGACATCGTGCAGCATTTGGCGGATATTACTTATTACTTACTGTTATCGTCCTTCTACGTTGTTTGTGCGACTTTTCGTTGTTGAGAAACGAAGAAGATGACCCGTCGGCGGCATGTTAATTTCACCGATATGCAGCCATTTTGTTGATCGGATCACCGTCTGTACTTCGTTTGGTTTATTTATTTTAGGGTATTTTATTAATATGCACTATGGTCACATTGCCTCCAGATGATAAGGGAGCATCTATTTGTGAAAGGAGTCTGCTATCCTTCGTTATTCGAGTGTTCATTTTACATACAAAAAGAACATTCCATTCGGCAATATGATCGGTAAACAGAGTCATTTTGTAAAAAAATTATGGCATGATTTTTGTTTTCCGTCGCATTGGCGTTGTTTACAAAAGCAATTATAATTTGAAAACTAACCGTCAAAATTGGATAAATGTTTTTCTAGGATAAAACTAACATACATGGCTACATTAGTTCCACATTTCATTCACACAATCATTCCATGTACAGTGCAATTAATTTCATATATATTCATGCATCGGTTGTCGAGTTATTAGAATTGTAATGGAAGCAACATGCTGCGTAATTCACAGATGGCTGCCATCTTAAAATTGTCTGCCCACAGCAGGGTGTAAAATAAGACGGTTGTCTGCCCAGTAGAGTTAATAAGCCCAAAAGAACTAAAATGCAGTCCAAAGTTCATAATCAAGCGCAGGACTGAGTATCAGGTTTATTTTACTTACATGTCAGTACTCCGTCTGGGTAATGGGTAGGGGTGTGCAGCAGAAGGGCATACGTCCCCACCCTTCTTAACTCACAAAGATATCCATGCTCTAGGGAGAACATGTGAAAAACATATATTTGGTCTAGGGAGCCTAGCTAAAAAAAGTCCCTTGAAGTCAGCGCATCCACAGTTGGCCTGCCGCTAGTACTGGCAGTGCACCCCCTGGGACTTGACTGGTGTCCTTAAAGCCTGTTTGTGCAGCGGGTGAATAGTGTCTGAGTGCATTGCTAAATAGTAGTTGTGTCAACATCTCAGCTACACAGACAGTTGCAGCCACTTCGGTTAGTGAAATACATGTCTCTGCATATTCTCACTTTGTAAGAAACCCACATTTTGAGTGAAACTACCTGTGTCTGTGACAGTTCTGGTCCAGTGAGTAGCACGCTGTAATGCCCCCCCCCCATGGCTGCATCAGCCCATTAATATGAGAGGTCAAAGGCCAGTGGTTGTTGTTGTAAACATGTTTACTATATAAAAATTACATAATTAGGTCAATATATAATAAGAACTGTTAGGGGCTGGTGGTTGTATTGTAAACAACTCTATTAAAAAACATATAATCTTGTCACCATAAGATGATATCTAATGCATGTGTTGCGTTCAGTTGGGAAAAACTCTTCAGATGCACATGCAGTTAATTAATGTAATAGTGTACATGCGTATTAGTAGCATTAAACTGATAATGATATATGCATACCGTAGAGCTGCTGGCATAAAATCTGACACCCGTTAGCAGCAGCCTTCGCTGGCCCTGAAAGTACAAGACACATGTCACTATGAGAGATGGAGGGTTAAAATCTAAACCTGAACATTGTTGGCATATGTTGTGCACCTACTCTCAGACTTAGTCTCAGATGTCAGTTTCACTGTGTCACCTTGTTTGTTAACCGTTGTTTTTTTAGTTGGCTTATGAAATATAGTTTGTTTTCTCTGTGATAAAAGGTCACAACTAGGGGTGACTCTATCAATGCTACTGTCCTATATATCGAGCGAGTCCGCCAGTGTCACCGGGCGAGTATGTAATTCAACACCAGTTGTGACCGGATCAGCCAGGTCTGGCCCGATTATGTAGTATGCGAGTCTCCCAAACCAAGCAACTTCAACAGGCTACAACGCTAATTCAGAGCTTGGCCGTTACTTGATATCAAACACACATGTTATTTCAGATTATTTCTAACTACACACATGCATTGTGTGGAATGACATTATGCAAAAGATATATTTATGTAAGTTTAGTTACTCACTTGCCCAGCTACGAACGCACCCAACTTGACGAGTCCTGCCATTTCTGCCAAATATGAAAATAGTAATCCGGCTCCCGAAGCGTTCCGTATGGTTTGTAACTGCATGCATGTATCCATATTTTCATCACAAATAAATTCGTTTTCGCCAAGTACCTTCAATTAAACATGAACCAATTGTTGTAGTTGTACACGGATAAACAAATCTTAACTAATTTCTCTAATAAGTTGTACACATGACGTATCTACATTTTGTTATGCAACTTATGGTGCTTTGGAGGGGGAACAATTTCGAAATTATTATCCCAGTCACCCAGTGTGTAAAAACAAAATGATTGGGGGACAAATTTCACGAATTTCTATATTAGGTAATGCGCCTACTTTTGTGAGAAATCAACAGTTCAGTAAATATTTAAAAAAATTCTCTGATATGACATGGTCAGCCAGCTAGTGTACCGGGCTATCTTGAAGTGATTCTATTTTCAAGCCTTATAATTAGTAGGGGATTGGCATTATTTACCAAAAGTTGTGTTATGTCCCATGCTAGTCTATTTTAAATACAGTTATTTTGAAAAACATAAATATAGCATTTAAAGGAAACATATTTACCCGTCTATGCACAGAACCTGTGTAAATTAAGGTAACGCAATAACCATACCAAATGTAAAAAAAATAGATTTCTACATAATTTTATTTTCACCGCATTGGTCAACAAAGGTTTAGTTTCTACATAAACTTGAAATAAACTTTTCTATAAACAGCTTATGCTTTAAAAATATGCCGAGCCTATTTTATAATAATTAGTTTTCTCACATATGTAATTTAATTGTTTGCAAAAAATGCATGATCTTTTTTTCTTTTGTAAATCTATCGTGTGATTATTTATATACGTATTAGCTACGTGATTGTATGCATATAACATTAGTTTACTTAGGTCAATAGGAAAATTATTTTCATAAGCAGTATATTTCATTACGACGTTTAATAAACCATTTTGTATATTTCGTTTATTATCAACTTCGTTCGAATTCTTCTTTTCTTTTTTGTCTTTTCACTGCAAGTTACTTAGTGTTCTATTATTTGTTCATATATGTAATATAAGTATGCTGTGTTCGCACGTACGTCATGCTATAACTATTAGTTCATTAGTCAGTTAAATTAAACATATTTTCTATAATGTTTTGTTGGAGAGGCGAAGTAAAAAAAACCTGCTAAACATGTTGGTGTCTCCACCTATAGGATTAAATAAAAATGAGTCTCCTTTGCTTTCAGCCTGTAAAATGTAAGTGCTTTCACACATCACAAGGATGTGGAATGTTATTCTACTAAATACACGTGAATAACAAGATGCGTACTCGATCCATACTGACGAAATGACATTAGGGTCTTTCTGTATCATTGTATATGATAGAGAAACATCCTATAGATGCCTAACCCGGGCGCAATCTGAAAGGCGGACCATGAACGGGCGGACTGAACTTACCGGGCGGACCGCGTCCACAAGGATTCGTGCGATATTTACATGCGTTATTGTGTACGCGTTCGTTTGTAAACGTTGGAATGCCATTTCTCGTGGGCTCGGTAAATCGCTACATGTAGTCAATTATGTTATGTGTCTAGGTTTCTTTTTAGGGTAATAGAAAACATACTTTGATTGGTGGCATTTGCCATGTGCACTTGATATGATCAACATGCGTGATCAGCCGTTGTTGGTAGACTATCCACAGGAGCAAATCCTTCCCGACTATTTTGTATACACGGCAGGTTATGTGTACCACAAAATGAGATAGATCTCAAATGTGAGAAACCTGAACGTACAGCGGGTTGTCAACTTGTCAAGCTGTGGATCTCAGACGCGTTAGAAACCATTCGCGGCTGCGTTGAGTGTACCGATCGGGATGTGTTTAAGCATGCATGCTGCCTCAGACATCAGTTAGTACCACGGGCGTCGATCGGTGGGGGGACGGGGGGACGCGTCCCCCCACTTTTCAGCATGGGGGAACAGCATAGGAATTGCCCCCCCCCCACATTTTTCAGTTCAGAAAAACTGCGGGGCATGTAGCCTGACTCACCACTCCTCTCTCTTAAAAGCCGCTACATAGGACTAGTAGCTAAACAATAAACTCGCGATATGAAGTCCCGACCACCCATTAGAAAATCGACTGGCCACAGCGCGCAACTTTATCTTACTTCAGTAAATAATCATCATGCCGGTGTAGCGTTTACATTTTTCCGGCGTTATAAACGTTCCGATTGACGTTTCTGCGCATGTGCGAGAAATATAAAATCATTAATGTGCAGCGAAAGGACAATGCATTTATGGTATAAATATTACGGGTTGTTCGTTAGGATATATATATAAAGTTATTTGTAGCAAATTAACACGAGGCAAACAAGTTTTGAAGCATGTTTTGACAGCAAACGTGACTATAGTGCGCCATAATCCGTGACGGTGATTTAAACAAACGTAAGATGTTACTGTATTGAACGAAAATTTAAACAACTCTTCACAGTAATCATCACAGGAGAGTTGACGAACAGCCCGTGGCATTCATACCAAAAATACTTTATCGTTTCGCTGCACATTGGTGATTTTATATTTATCGCGCATGCGCAGAAACGTCAATCGGAAAGTTTATAACGACCGGAAAAATGTAAGCGCGACACCGGGCTGAGCCGCTGCCATGCTCTATCAGTTTGCATCCGTGTGTTGATATTATTAGTAGGTTCTAGCCGTCAAGCACATTATAAATTATGAAATTTGTGTTTCACTTTCACCCCTCGTCTGCTTGATGCTTATCGCCTACGACCGAAGCGGCGGATTCCTGTACTTTGTGTAACTTATTCCCATTTGAGTGATGACAAATTTCTTTGCCAAAATGTAGGATTGGGAAGTTCTACACAGCATGGGCGTCGATCGGTGGGGGACGAGGGGACCACGTCCCCCACTTTTCAGCCTGAGGGGGACAGTATAGGAAATGTCCCCCCACTTTTTCAGTTTATAAAAGCAAATTTACAGGCATATATAGCGAGACTGATCATTCCCCTCTCTTAAAAACCCTACATCGGTCTAGTAGTAAAATTAGTATACGAGTTCAGATATAAACTTCCGACTACCCAGTGGAAAAGTATTAGATAAATTACTTGGTCGGCTGCAACTAGATCTTAGTTCAGTAAATATTCATCATGCCGGGCTCTGTCAATTTGCACCTTTATGTTGATATGTTAATAGGCACTAGCCATCAAGCACATTATATATTAATTGTTTTTGCCCTGTCACCCCATGGATTGCAGCCTGGTTGCCTTGGTGGATACTTATATCGCCTACGGCGGAACCAGCGGATACCTGCACTTTGTGTAATTTGATGGTTGGATTGGGAAGTCCTACACAGGCACCCGTGTAACATTTGCATTTTGTCATCACGGACCATATATATAAATATAACACATTATAGTAGAACTATTGGGGAAAGATTAATGCCATGGACTTAGTGCCACGGACTTTTATGCACATAAGTCCGTGTTGTCACTCTATGAATCAGGCAAGCAGTTATGGGTCCAAAGTCTAGCCTCCACATTTTCAGGGAATGGGGTTAGCCATGTCCCCTCTTCAAATATATGTAGCCAACATAACTATATTAAATAGCATAACATAAAGGCCTTTGTTTGTTTTAGAATACACCACATATATATATATATATATTATATATATATATATATATATATATATATATATATATATATATATATATAAAAATACATACATATATGTATATATAAATTGGTCCCCCGTCCCCCCACTTTTAAAACCGGATCGACACCCCTGCTTAGTACACCGACTTTGTGTGCGTCTTAGTCGTTTTCTGTGATAATAGCTGCATTCCAACCAAGATTGTCAAAAACTACGCTAATGACAAACCCTGGTTCAATGGCCGCACGCGACGCAAGCTGCGAGGGAAGCTCGACGCCGTCAAGCGAAGCGACAAGAAGATACAAGACCGTTGTAACGTTATTGAGTTAATGAACCCTCCCTGTGTTGGCTTGTTGTGCTGCTGATGTCGTGGTCGCGTAAAAGCCACAGTGTATGCCTGGCAGTTGTATCACAAATAAAGAACTTCATAAAGCGTTCTCATGTAGAGTTATTGAATAGACGAAGCAAAGAACGTGACAAGCATCGAGTATATTCTGCAAAGGTTTCCTCAAAACTGAAAGAGCTATCGCCAGCGCCTCGATGGTAGACTTGCGCACGCAACCCTGGAGCTATATAACAAGGCTTGCAAACTATATCTGACTACAAATAGGCAATAGGGCGTGTAAGGCTCGCGCGCGAAAACGAGGCTGGGGCAGTTGGGGGCAGGAAGTCCATATTCTCCCTGTTAACGTATAGGACTTCGTTTTGTTTTTGATTGTAATAATCGAACTATTCTCAAATAGCGTATTTCAGTTATATTGTCCGAATGATTATTACAAGCAGAAGCAATGGAACACTTTGCCGGTGACAGTGATCACGGAAATCTTAAATTGTAATCGATTATTATGGTGGTTACCATGGCATTAGCGGCAAGTACTTGTGTTTGATGATCTTGACTAATAATGATAGAGTGCCTGTTTTCGCGCAGTACAACCTGTTTGCGGCAAACGTATGCATGTGTTATGATTATGTGGATTTAGACCACTTGTCAGATATTAGTGCTTATCGAAACCACAACATACAGCAATGTAAAATGCAAATCCCGTAAAAGACACATACGGCCTAAAATCGTGTCTATTATCCCCACTGCGTAAATCGCTATATGTCTATGATAGTGTGGTAAACTCAATATTAAATCGGACATTTAAGATAAGAGAGGTATAATACAATATATCTAGGACTTGATTTTCCTAGTATTCATCCGTCGGACGATACAACTGTCATCCATCGTTAGAATATTATTCTTGTGTCCAGTCCCCAATCAGCTCCAGTCGCGCGGAGTCTCGCCATGAATCGTGACCCACTTATAGGCCCTATAATTATGGGCTATAACGTCTGCCGATACTGATGACGCCACTCTGGTGTTCTCAATGAGTACTGTGGGAGGGTTGATAGTCAAAACGATGTTCTTCACCTTGTGCCTGAGCTTGGTGACAATAATCCTCCACCCTTCGTAATAAAACTGTCCGATGTCAAATCGGTCTTTTAGCGCCCGAATGGTTAAAAAAAACATCGGTCCTGGTGACATACCATCGTGTCTTCTGACCTGTGTGCAGACCATTTAGCTGGCGTATTTGACATAAAATAATTGTCACCCATTCTGTGTAAAAATGTTTAAAAAAGAATATTATACCTGTGCCAAACAAAAACAATGTATTATGTCTAAAACCAGTCGCTCTGCATATGTTGACATGTAGTAAATTGAGCGACTGGTGCTACGCTTTTTTACCTTGAATCCTCTTCTACTACGCAGTCGAGGAGTTGTCAGTTGACGAGGAAGCCCTATTTCTCAGATACTTGTCAATGTGACCCTTAAATTGGTTGACGCTTGCGGACATAACAGCACTTCTAGGAAGTATATTCCAATCGTTTACTATCCTTTGAGTGAAAGAGTACTTTCGTATATCAAGCCTAGAGTGTAATTTGCTTATTTTGTAAGGGTGCCCTCTTCTTTTGCCATGCTAATTTTCCATAGTAAAGAATTTTAAATCCCTGACAGATCCACGGAAATCCGGAAATTGAGTTAAAAATGCTTGCAAAATAATCTGGAAGGATTTGCCCTCTGTGGACAGTCTCTACCAGTGCTGGTCATATTGGACGTGACACCTCCCAGCCAGCAAACTGTACTTTTATCCTGCTTCCACCAGGCCGCCGCTACAGCATGCTAAGAAAATCTGGAGAAATTGTTACCCACACGCTGTCAAAACCATTTCAAAGCTGTAAGGCCAATTTGTTGTGATGTAGTCATCTGTTCCAGTTTGATATTTATTGCTTAAGGCAATAACGTTGTGCTTTTATGGTGTATTTTTATGTCAACCAAGTATATCTTATATGTGTGTATGTTAATAAATTACATATTGCCTATGTGATTTTTTCCTTACAATATTATTTATTGGCTATCTAAGTGCATGATGATGGCTGTGTGTGCAAGTTCGACACCGCAACATATATTCCTATACTTTTAATATACTTTATTTTATAACATTGGCACAGGGCAATACATTTATCATAGTATATGTATGTATGTATGTATTGTATGTATGTTGTATATATATATATATATATATATATATATATATATATACATATATTATATATATATACATATACATATATATATATATATATATATATATATATATATATATATATATATATATATATATATATACATACATTCATACAATAACAACAATGCAGGTAAACCGTATGGACCGTATATATCGCGCGAAATCTTGTTAGTGTGGACCGCCCGAATATTTCGGTCCGCCCTTCGTGGTCCGCCTTTTAGCATGCGCCCTAGGTATGCCTAACTCACCAGGTGGCGCGTGTGGAAAGCAAAATGTCGAACAGCAATAACAGTGCGGGTAAATTAAACCGGCCAAATTACGATACAATGCGTAACTGCCACAACTATACTTATCTAATAAGTTTTGATATGATCGTGGATATGCATCCAATTGTTGTAAATAATACTTAATAAAGAGTAAATGTAAAAACTGGGACCGGTGCCAGCTAGGGCAGTGGTGCGCGGTTGGAAGTTTATTTCCAGTTCAGGAAATTGCGGTGTTAGATTTATTGTTTTTGTCTTTGTTCATTAGATTTGTTGTCATGGATTATCGTTCAGATGTGTGGCCTTAGCGCACGATACCCGAACTGTGCCCAATTACCTTATACAGATTATATCCAAAACGTAATTGACTTTAGTTTTCGTTAAAAAAATTGCAATTCTGGTACATGTCGTATCACTGGCACTGCCAATGACTGACTGTGCATGCCAACAATTTTGTAAGTTAGATCACGAAATATATCAGTCCAGATAGACAACGTTAATTTTCTTACTCATTTTTATTACCTTCTGCGGATAGTGTAGTGAGATGTTGATGGTGTAGTGGTTAAAACTAGTAAACGCTCTTTCATACCTGCTCTGCGAATACCGCAAGGCTTCCGATGCGTTAAGCATGATATTCCATTACTAATAAACAATACTGCATTTAACTTAAAAACAAAATTACAACGCACAGTTTACAAGGATTTATTAGTTATGCAAAAATAGGTTTTTATAGACATCACTGCTTTGCGAATACTGGCACTGTTTCCTTAATTCACAAAGCAGTGATTTCACTGCTCTGCGAATAGTCTCGTCCTTTTAATTATTAATTGCATAAAAATCCCAACTAAGCAATGAATCAGATTTTTGGAGAATATATACTTTGCAATATTGTTTTGTAGATCTCGACCAGTCGCTGCTAAGCTTTGAACGACTGGACAGAGCATCACCAGACCTGTGGCCAGAACAGAGTAAGACCCACTTCTGCGACTAACTGCGAACATTGACCTATTTCTTAAGGCATTCTCACTTACATCATACACCCCACATCCCAGCTACCCAGACATAACACACACATGTGCACACACACACACACACACACACACACACACACACACACACGTGCACACACACACACACACACACACACGCACACACACACACACACGCACGTGCACACACACACACACACACACACACATCACACACACACACACACACACACACACACGCCTATATAATTATTGTTGTGCAGACTGCACCCTGCAGCATCCTCCCTCCTCCTTGTCTTTAGCACCCTGCAGCATCCTCCCTCCTTGTCTTTAGCACCCTGCAGCATCATCCCTCCTTGTCTTTAGCACCCTGCAGCATCCTCCCTCCTCCTTGTCTTTAGCACCCTGCAGCATCCTCCCTCCTCCTTGTCTTTAGCACCCTGCAGCATCCTCCCTCCTTGTCTTTAGCACCCTGCAGCATCCTCCCTCCTCCTTGTCTTTAGCACCCTGCAGCATCCTCCCTCCTCCTTGTCTTTAGCACCCTGCAGCATCCTCCCTCCTCCTTGTCTTTAGCACCATGCAGCATCCTCCCTCCTCCTTGTCTTTAGCACCATGCAGCATCCTCCCTCCTCCTTGTCTTTAGCACCATGCAGCATCCTCCCTCCTCCTTGTCTTTAGCACCTTACAGCATCCTCCATCCTCCTTGTCTTTAGCACCATGCAGCATCCTCCCTCCTCCTTGTCTTTAGCACCATGCAGCATCCTCCCTCCTCCTTGTCTTTAGCACCATGCAGCATCCTCCCTCCTCCTTGTCTTTAGCACCATGCAGCATCCTCCCTCCTCCTTGTCTTTAGCACCTTACAGCATCCTCCCTCCTCCTTGTCTTTAGCACATGCAGCATCCTCCCTCCTCCTTGTCTTTAGCACCTTCAGCATCCTCCCTCCTCCTTGTCTTTAGCACCATGCAGCATCCTCCCTCCTCCTTGTCTTTAGCACCCTGCAGCATCTTCCCTCCTCCTTGTCTTTAGCACCATGCAGCATCCTCCCTCCTCCTTGTCTTTAGCACCATGCAGCATCCTCCCTCCTCCTTGTCTTTAGCATCTTACAGCATCCTCCCTCCTCCTTGTCTTTAGCACCATGCAGCATCCTCCCTCCTCCTTGTCTTTAGCACCTTACAGCATCCTCCCTCCTCCTTGTCTTTAGCACCATGCAGCATCCTCCCTCCTCTTTGTCTTTAGCACCCTGCAGCATCCTCCCTCCTCCTTGTCTTTAGCACCATGCAGCATCCTCCCTCCTCCTTGTCTTTAGCACCCTGCAGCATCCTCCCTCCTCCTTGTCTTTAGCACCTTAAAAGCATCCTCCATCCTCCTTGTCTTTAGCACCTTACAGCATCCTCCCTCCTCCTTGTCTTTAGCACCTTACAGCATCCTCCCTCCTCCTTGTCTTTAGCACCTTACAGCATTCTCCCAAGTGTTGCAAAGTCCTCCGATATCTCCAGCACTTTGTTTTGGTTTCAGTTCCTGGCGTGTCAGACTTTGTTGGCTCTGGAAATGTAAGTACTTTCTCTCAATCAGCCTATCTGTAATGTATGTATTCCCTGTCAACCACACAGTCTGTAGTGTATGCACTCACCTTCTGAGAATATGGGTTTGAATCCTTCCTGTAATGTTGAACATTTCAAGGGCAAATTCATTCACTCTACTATACATTGTTCCAGTGCACTCTGCTGTATGAATGAGTACCTTGCAATAGATAACAATGGATATCTGTGTATGAACATTGAACAGTCTTTATGCATTAGCTGCAATGTTTCCCATAGAAGCCAAGATGGTGTTTGATTGAGCAGATCTGCCAGGGAGTAAAGTGTAATTAAAGTGCTTTGAGTAGTCCTGATGACTGGACATTGTGTTTACTTTACAGATGCCATGTTTGACTTATATTTACTTTGTTTACTCTACAGACCCCAGGCTCGACTCCCCCCAAGTGGCAGGCAGAGATAGAGAAGAATGATGTTGACATGTTACAAGGTACACTTGCATACACTGCCTAATAAAGTCATTAGCCCCTGTCACTGTAATATGTGATTGATGCATGATTCTGTGCATCACTTGTTCATGAAAGGCAGTATTTTACAAAAATTACAATTTCTTTATTCTATAATGTTACCTGCACATACATTTTGTTGGGTATTCGTAAAGAATACTGGATCTGGATTTCTTAGATTATCAGTGATCTACAGTGGTAATGTTTTCACTGTTTTGCACTAGAATCTCGCCTGCCTTGTAAGAATAGTCAGGAGGCTATTATAGTGTCCAAGGTTTATAACAAAGACCTGGAGTGTCCCAGGTTACGATAGAAATATCCATAGCGTCCCGTGTTTTGATGTTGTGTGGTGTTTCAGAGTCAATTCAGTCAAGTAGTCTGAAGTTGTTTCAGAGTTGTGGCTTGAGCAGTCTGATGTTGTTTCAGAGTTGAGAAGCCTGATGGCTGACTGATGATGTTTCAGAGTTGAGAAGCCTGATGGCTGACTGATGATGTTTCAGAGTTGAGAAGCCTGATGGCTGTCTGATGTTGTTTCAGAGTTGAGAAGTCTGATGGCTGTCTGATGTTGTTTCAGAGTTGAGAAGCCTGATGGCTCTCTGATGTTGTTTCAGAGTTGAGCAGTCTGATGGCTGTCTGATGTTGTTTCAGAGTTGAGCAGTCTGATGGCTGTCTGATGTTGTTTCAGAGTTGAACAGTCTGATGGCTGTGTGATGTTGTTTCAGAGTTGAGCAGTCTGATGGCTGTCTGATGTTGTTTCAGAGTTGAGCAGTCTGATGGCTGTCTGATGTTGTTTCAGAGTTGAGCAGTCTGATGGCTGTCTGATGTTGTTTCAGAGTTGAGCAGTCTGATGGCTGTCTGATGTTGTTTCAGAGTTGAGCAGTCTGATGGCAGTCTGGTGTTGTTTCAGAGTTGAGCAGTCTGATGGCGGTCTGATGTTGTTTCAGAGTTGAGCAGTCTGATGGCAGTCTGGTGTTGTTTCAGAGTTGAGCAGTCTGATGGCTGTCTGATGTTGTTTCACAGTTGAGCAGTCTGATGGCTGTGTGATGTTGTTTCAGAATTGAGCAGTCTGACGGCCTCCCAACTCATGGAAAAGGTGCGGGGCTTACAGACGCTGGCTTACCAGCTGGGGTGGGAGGAAGGTAGGAGGTTCTTTCCATCTCCTTTGGTTCACCCCACAGGTGGGCTGACAGCTCTCTTACCTTGCCTAGCCATTTCAGCTGTTGTCTTTTGCTAGTATAAGCTGTTGCTTTGTGGCCTACCATTTTGCTCTTAAAGATTTTAGATTTGCAGGACTAATTTGCCACATAACTCACAGTATTAGTGTTTGTTTGTTCACACTTCCATCTCTTGTGGTCACTTTATGACCTCACGTCCACCATTGCTTGTTGGGTTATTCATTTGTGGCTTAAGATCTAACACCATTATACAGATACGTATTGCTTACTGAATACTACTGAATTGTTCACAGTTGTTTTACGACATTCACGCAGGTCAGGAGTAATTACAAAATGTTGTACTTTCATTCTTTAAAAAAAGCATCCGATTTTCTTTTCAGCCAGAGAAATGACACGTGGAAAGTTCCTGAACATTCTGGAGAAGCCTCCTAGGAGATTATAGCACGGATTAACAAAGATGGCATGGATAAGCCCCTAGGTGGTTCTGGTATGAATGGATGTAGACAACATGGGGGAGACAAACAGTCTGTAAGACTAGGACTGGCTCGACAGGGTCCAGTGTCTAGACAGGAGAAGATCAGTGAAAGAAAACCCCAGAAAGTGACCAGAAACATGAAATGTACTCGTCAAATAGTTTCCATGTTGCCGGTACACAATGGTGTGACAATACTAGAATGAACCAGAATATTATGTGACCCGTGTTACAGAGTACCTATGTTAAACAGGACATGTGGCCCATGTTACACAGGTCATGTAACCCATGTTCAGATGTTGCTGAGGACCAGTAGCCTATGTTGCTGAGGACATGTAGCCCATGCTCAGATGTTGCTGAGGACATGTAGCCCATGTTCAGTTGTTGTTGAGGACATGCGGCCCGTGCTGCTGAGGACATGTGGCCTATGGTGCCGAGGACATGTGGCCTGTGGTGCTGAGGACATGTGGCCTGTGGTGCTGAGGACATGTGGCCTATGGTGCTGAGGACATGCGGCCTGTGGTGCTGAGGACATGTGGCCTGTGGTGCTGAGGACATGTGGCCTGTGGTGCTGAGGACATGTCCCTGTGGTGCTGAGGACATGTGGCCTGTGGTGCTGAGGACATGTGACTGTGGTGCTGAGGACATGTGACTGTGGTGCTGAGGACATGTGGCCTATGGTGCTGAGGACATGTGGCCTATGGTGCTGAGGACATGTGGCCTGTGGTGCTGAGGACATGTGCCTGTGGTGCTGAGGACATGTGCCTGTGGTGCTGAGGACATGTGCCTGTGCTGAGTACCATGTTACAAGGGTCACAGAACGTGTTATTGTGACAGCATGCAAGTGGCAGTAGCGAGGCCAGAGCCAACTAAACACAGTGTACTGAGCCAATAGTATACTAAACACACTGTATTATTGTTAAACACACACAGCAAGAACAAACTGACCTTGCAACTGTTTATTACCCTGCACTCTCCATACAGCACAACATACAGTCAATAAATATATCAATGGTGGCTTATAGCCTCTAGGAAATGTACAAATAAATAAATATATTGAACACAACTTTGGTGGTGTTGTTATTGGTGGTAGTGTCATTACTGGTGTCATCAGTAGTGTCCTCGGTGGCGTCATTAGTGGTGTCGCCAGTGTTGGTCATGATGTGTGTGCTGGCAGAAGCTAATTGTGTCTCGGACTAGCAGCAGCGTCTTGTGTCTGGTGACTCACAACAGGAGGATTATCTGCAGGGTGGAATCAACCAATGCAATGAGGCTCAACAAAAGTAAAACAACGTGGTGATTTTATTGCTTACATATTATTAAACGATCATGAGAAAAAGGTGGTGTTTGTAGTCTTTGAGAGAAAATGGACAGTCGAATTACACAGTGTTACTGTGTGCAAGTGCATTCATGGATCCACAATTAATATAATCTTAGATTTCATACGTAGTTGCACTGACATTACTGTTGATTTTAGTGTATGTGTGTGTGTGTTTGCTGCCTGTCTACTTACGTCATCAGTCATGGCCTTTGACGTGAGTGGTGATGAGTTGTCATCTTTTGTCTCTTGTGTATCGACCTGCACAGAACCAACACTTAATTAATCATGTTAACATAATTATTTTGTATAAATCTATGCCATATATTTCATCACAAAGGTGTTTTATTAATCACTTAAAACTAGACACAAAAGACCACAAAGTAGACCTCCCCTGAAAGAAGACAAAGTAGACCTCCCTTTAAAGAAAATAAAGTAGACCTCCCTTAAAGAAGATAAAGTAGACCTCCCCTTAAAGAAAATAAAGTAGACCTCCCTTAAAGATGATAAAGTAGACCTCCCCTTAAAGATGATAAAGTAGACCTCCCCTTAAAGAAAATAAAGTAGACCTCCCTTAAAGATGATAAAGTAGACCTCCCCTGAAAGAAAATAAAGTAGACCTCCCCTTAAAGATGATAAAGTAGAACTCCCTTTAAAGAATATAAAGTAGACCTCCCTTAAAGAAAATAAAATAGAGCTCCCTTAAAGATGATAAAGTAGACTTCCCCTGAAAGACCACAAAGTAGACCTCCCCTTAAAGAAAATAAAGTAGAGCTCCCCTTAAAGAAGATAAAGTAGACCTCCCCTTAAAAAAATAAAGTAGAGCTCCCCTTAAAGATGATTAAGTAGACCTCCCCTTAAAGAAGACAAAGTAGACCTCCCTTCAAAGACAAAGTAGACATGTAAAGACAAAGTAAACACTTGTGCTAAACAAGAACATGTTCCGTGTGTGATTTATTGACTCACCTGTAAATGAGCAGTTCTTGATCCTCTCTTTGAGCGTCCAACTTGGAACACTTTTCCATGTCTGTCTCGTCCACTCAACCGTTTCTGTTGTGTCGGACCACTGTGGTCAACTTTTGGTGTGATCACTGGACCGCGACCAATCGTTTGCTGGCCGGATTGTGACGTCGCCTCAACCACGAAAGTTGCGTTGAGCGAATCCGAGTTTGCAGATCCAACACAAGGTGGCGCCTGCAAACATGGACTGGCTTTGATGGTTCCTTCGTTGGTGGACTCTGACGAACCATCACTGTCCACTTCGGTTTCCTCGTCAGCCTCTTCTTCCGACACGTGTTTGTCGCGTGTTGAGTGTGTGGTGTCAACACTCATGTATTGGTGTTTCTTCTTCAACACACTTTCTGATGTGTTGAGTTTGTGTCGTCTTGACACACCATCAACCTGAGTGTTTTGGTGACACTCCTTTGCTAAGCGTTTCTGTTGTGTCGAGTTTGAACTGTGAACCTTGACCTCATGGTGACCCTCTCCCGACTTGAGTTGAGTCGTATGTGTAGTGTTGACTTCTGTGTCTTGTTGACTTTCGTTTGACCCATAAACCGTACACTTTCTTTGCTTTTTGGGTCCCCTCTTGTACAGAACCTCGCCTGTTCCCTGTGTGCTATGTTCCTTTGGCCAAGACATGCAGTCTAAACTCTCCAAAACACACATACTCTCTCTTTCCTCAGCACATTTGTCCCTCCTATCACAGTCAACACTTCTTCGCTTTTTTTTTTTTTGTGACACTGTCAACGTGTCTTGGGGAACACGCTTCTTGACGCTTCGTTTTGGTTTTGAGCTATGACCTTCAGTCAGTGTCTCCCATGATTGCCTGTCATCTCTGACCTCACTGTCAATCTGTTGGTCATCTCTGACATTCCTCTGACCTTCCTGTGCAGAGGAGTGTGAATTGTATCCTTTGACGTCTTGGCGACTCTCTCCCGCACTGAGTTGAGTCGTGTGTGCAGCGTCAACCTCTGTGCCAGGATGACTATCCTTAGACCCATAAACCCTCCACTTTCTTTGCTTTTTGTGTCCTTTCTTGTCTAGAATCTCTCCTGTTCCCTGTGTGTTCAGTTCACTCTGTGTTGTAACCTGTTTCCTCAGCACCTCTGTCGCATCAGCACCTTTGACTGAGGAACTCAGCAAGTCCCTCCTGTCATAGTCAACACTTCTTCGCTTTTGTTTTGGTGACACTGTCAAAGTGTCTTGGGGGAAACGCCTTTTTAGGCTTTGTTTCGGTTTTGAGCTGTGATCTTTGGTCAATGAGGATGTCCCCGAAGACTGATTGTCACCTTGACTGTCAATTCTGACCCCAATGTCACCCCGACAGTCAACTCTGACCTTCCGGACCCCACTTGTCACCACTGCCATCCCTTACTTTCCTTACCCCACCGTTACCCTGAGTGTCATACCTGACCTTCATGACCGCATTGTCACCCTGACTGTCAACTCTGACTTTCCTGACCCCATTGTCACCACTGCCACCCATTACTTTCCTTACCCCACCGTTACCCTGAGTGTCATATCTGACCTTCATGACCACATTGTCACCCTGACTGTCAACTCTGACCTTCCTGATCCCATTGTCACCACTGCCACCCATTACTTTCCTTACCCCACTGTTACCCTGAGTGTCATATCTGACCTTCATGACCACATTGTCACCCTGACTGTCAACTCTGACCCCATTGTCACCACTGCTATCCCTCACTTTCCTTATCCCACTGTTACCCTGGGTGTCATATCTGACCTTCATGACCACATTGTCAACCTGACTGCCATCGCTGACCCCACTGTTATCTCTGCCCTTCTTGCTCCCCTTACCCTTATCCCACCTGCCCGGGTGTCAACTGCCGTTTAATTTACCCATTGTAACCTGACTGCCATCGCTTTAGCCAGACTGTTTCTCTACCCTGAATGCTACCACCCGGCACCTGATTTGTCCTTTCACCTTCATTGGCCCATCGCTGTCACGCCGCAAGGTGTTCGTCCATCCTTCTGTAAGGAGGACCCCGACCAAAACTGGGATGGGTCCCGCACTGGGACTGCTGGCTGATGTAGCCTTTGCATGGTTTTTTGGGACCCCAGTCTGGGTGCAATTCGGGGGGGGGGGGGGGGGCCCCCCCCCCCCCCCCCGCCTACTGGCTTCTCATGGACCTCTCCAAAAGGGTAACAAGGCAGGGGTGTTCCGTGAATCTTGGAGGCTTTCCCCTGCCCCTCACTGGACTCTCTCTGTCTGTAGTGGCCCGTATAGTGGCCAGTCTTCTGGGTAGGCGAGTTCCGCTGTCCAATGTCCATTCTTATCCCCGACCTCTCACCTCTGTATGACCCTGCACTGACCGTTTCCGACAGGTGCTTGGGCTCCAGTGAGTCATCTCCCCTTTCCGTGAGCCCTTTTAAAGTGGACTGTCTCCGACGGGGTTTACAGTGCGGCGGTCTTGTCATCGACTCCAACAGACTCCTGCGACAGCCGCCCGGTGTCATCCTGTCACCAGTGTCACCTCGACACTGACGCCATGATTCACTGGTCAGTTTTCGGTCAACGGTCGGCACAAGTTGGATACGCATTTTCACGTCCCTGTGTTCTGCCACGAGGCTGTCACATGACTTTGTTTTCTTCATGTTCTCTTGGTTCAGATGGTCATCTCTCTTGACCGGTCCCCCGGAACCAGGCGATGCACTGGCCGCACTTCTTGGAGAGGACTTCACATACATCCTGGCTGGCCAGCTCGAGTGGCCGGGACTTGTGTCTGGGTCTTTTCGAGGTCTTGTGCTGGACACATGGCGTCCGCCATCAGTCACATTTGCAAAGTTTTGATAGTATTTGAGATCAGGAGACGTTTTATGTAGTTTGGGCGGTGTTGGATTACTCCGGCCGGGAGATGTTGGATTACTACGGCCTGAAGATTTTGGATTACTCCGGCCTGGAGATTTTGGATTACTCCAGCCTGGAGATGTTGGATTACTCCGGCCTGGAGATTTTGGATTACTCCAGCCTGGAGATGTTGGATTATTACGGCCTGGAGATTTTGGATTACTCCATCCCGGAGGTGCTGGATTACTCCAGCCTGCTGCAGTATCAGTCGCTTGCGAGGGCGACTGTCTGTTGTCTCCTGTAGCATTGTGATGTGTCAACATGTATTGCTTCGACATCAGCCGCGCCATTTTCTGCACCGCTCTCACTTCCAGCAGGGAGGGCGTGTCCGGCAATGCAGCCCGAATGCCAGGTGCCTGAAGCCTACTGCTGACTGCCCGAGGCCTACTACTGGTTGACGAAGGCCTACCACTGGATGCCCGAGGCTTACTGCTTCCTGCCCGATGTCTATTACTGCTGCCAGTCGATGGAGACGCGGCTTCTCCAACCAATGTATTGACATCTCTGATGCCGTCTTCAGTGTCACTGCTGCATACTGACATGTCTGATTCACTGTCAGTGTCACCATCTAACTGCTTCCTCTTGACTTGTGTGTCAGTGACACGTCTTCTGCGTTGCCTTGAGTTAGAGGTGACTGTCACATCCACCCCACTGTTGCCTTCCTGGGACACCCTTCCCCTGCTTAATTCATTTCCGTAGCCAGCCTCCCGTTGTCTCCTCCTCTCCACCAGGTGTAGTTGACTGTTTCTGCCGATTGTTTCTTTAACATCTGATTTAACAAATCTACCTTTAGACCGTTGTGGTACACGGTCGCTGTGTGATGACGTTTTTGTGTTCAAATCACTCGTATGGTTAACGACTGTACCGTGCTTGATATGTAGGTCATGTGAAATACCCTCACCCTCACTCACTTCGTCATCCTCACAACTTGTGTCACTGCCATACGAGTCAGACCCCCTGTAGCACTGTGACACTCTTCTACCCTGCCCTGTACCGGACGACCTCTTGCCCAGACTGCCAGATAGTGACTGCCCCCCGTGGACGTAATGCTGTCCAGTACGCACACTTCCTGTCCGTATTTGTCCACTGTCAGTTTGGATTGCCATCTCCCAACTACTGCACCGTGTCCTAGTTTGTGTGTTGTACATCTCTGGTGACATTCCCCTGTCCTCTAGACTGTCACCAGTAGAGTCACATGACATGTTGCCAAGTGACCCTCCCAGCACGTGTGTCGTTCTATTCTGTGTAGTGCTTGTTCTAGGCGATGTTCTTTGTGTATGTGTAGTGCTTGTTCTAGGCGATGTTCTTTGTGTATGTGTGGTGCTTGTTCTAGGCGATGTTCTTTGTGTATGTGTAGTGCTTGTTCTAGGCGATGTTCCTTGTGTATGTGTAGTGCTTGTTCTAGGCGATGTTCTCTGTGCATGTGTAGTGCTTCTTCTAGGAGATGCCATCTGTGTAGTGCTAGTCCTGGGTGATGACCTAGGTGTAGTGCTCTTTCTAGGAGATGTTTTCGGCGTAGTGCATGCCCTGGGAGATCTCCTATGTGTAGTGCCCGTCATCTGTGTAGTGCCCGTCTCTGCTGGCAGATTTGCATAGGATGATACAACATCAGGTTCGGCAGCCAATTGGTCCTCATCTATCGACTCAATGGTCCATCCACCAGGAATCAAGACCCGGTCCTTTACCTTAGTCCTATTGGTCTGTTTAGCGGGTTGGTAGACCTGTTCCTTGGCACTGGTGGTCACGGTCCTTCTGGCAGACCCTTTGTCCCTGGATGACATGGTCCCTCTAGCAGGACTTGAGACCTGGTCCTTAACCATAGTGCCAGGATTGCCGACCCAGTCAATGGTCTGTCTATTAGGAGTAGAAACCTGTTCATCCGTCCTGGACCGTATGGTCTGTCTAACAGGATTAGAGACCCAGTCATTGTCGCTGGAGCGAATGGTTCTTTGGGAAAGACCATCAGTCGCAAGGTCCATTGATGTTGGGTTTGGATATTCAGGGACAGGTGGATTTGACTGTTGACGTATGACAGGTGTCACCTGCAACAACATACAAGGTAGGTATCACATGCAGCAATATACAAGATACGTGTCACATGCAACAACATATATAACAGGTGACACATGCAACAACATGACACATTATAAACAACATAACAAATAACAAGTTATCAGATAAGTGTCACGTACAACAACGAACGTGACATATGTCACCTGCAACAACATACACGACAGGTGTTACACGCAAGAATACGACAGGTGTCACATGCAACAACACATAACAGGTGTCACGTGCAACAATTATGTCCATATTCATATATGTTACGTTTCAGAAAAACCAAAACCGTAGATTTATATGTAAATCAGAGGGTCTCAGAAAATTGGGCTTTTCTACGTAAATTGTTTCTTTAACCATAAATGTGAATAATATATTACAAAAAAAGAATACATTCCACTGATTAAAACATTAAACAAATTGTATTATCACTAACAGTGCACCAGTCATAATACAACAAGTGTAATACATACTCAGTAATTTACTTGTATTCTAGGTATAACATCATCATATTTGTTCAACTTCTGATATGTATCATACGTTGCAAAGAATCCCTTGCATAAAAAGCAGCAGCATCTACATGATATTTTAATACACATAATCTTTACATGTAAAACATTTGGCCTTATTATTTGTGAGCCAGACTGAGCCATGGTGACAGAGGCACGACGGGAGACAGAATTAAGTAAACATGCTTTCGTCAGTTATGAAGAATATGTTTTTCTTTTACGTGTCTAATGACTCAAATAGTAACGTTTAGCAAAAGTACATACATTTTCATACGGATGACACACGACAGACACAATGAATATGTTGCAGATGTGTCGTACAGATGACACACGACAGACACAATGAATACCTTGCAGACATGTGTCATACAGATGACACACAAGAGACACAGTGTGTACCTTGCAGACATGTGTCATATAGATGACACACAAGAGACACATGGTGTACCTTGCACACATGTGTCATACAGATGACACACAAGAGACACAGTGACTACCTTGCACACATGTGTCATACAGATGACACACAAGAAACACAGTGAGTACCTTGCAGACATGTGTCATACAGATGACACACAAGAGACACAGTGACTACCTTGCACACATGTGTCATACAGATGACACACAAGAGACACAGTGAGTACCTTGCACACATGTGTAATACAGATGACACACAAGAGACACAGTGTGTACCTTGCAGACATGTGTCATACAGATGACACACAAGAGACACAGTGTGTACCTTGCAGACATGTGTCGTACAGATGACACACAAGAGACACAGTGTGTACCTTGCAGACATGTGTCGTACAGATGACACACAAGAGACACAGTGTGTACCTTGCAGACATGTGTCATACAGATGACACACAAGAGACACAGTGTGTACCTTGCAGACATGTGTCATACAGATGACACACAAGAAACACAGTGAGTACCTTGCAGACATGTGTCACACAGATGACACACAAGAGACACAGTGAGTACCTTGCACACATGTGTCACACAGATGACACACAAGAGACACAGTGACTACCTTGCAGACATGTGTCATACAGATGACACACAAGAGACACACTGTGTACCTTGCAGACATGTGTCATACAGATGACACACAAGAGACACAGTGTGTACCTTGCAGACATGTGTCATACAGATGACACACAAGAGACACAGTGAGTACCTTGCACACATGTGTCATACAGATGACACACAAGAGACACAGTGTGTACCTTGCAGACATGTGTCATACAGATGACACACAAGAAACACAGTGTGTACCTTGCAGACATGTGTCGTACAGATGACACACAAGAAACACAGTGTGTACCTTGCAGACATGTGTCGTACAGATGACACACAAGAGACACAGTGAGTACCTTGCAGACATGTGTCATACAGATGACACACAAGAGACACAGTGTGTACCTTGCAGACATGTGTCATACAGATGACACACAAGAAACACAGTGTGTACCTTGCAGACATGTGTCATACAGATGACACACAAGAAACACAGTGACTACCTTGCACACATGTGTCGTACAGATGACACACAAGAGACACAGTGTGTACCTTGCAGACATGTGTCATACAGATGACACACAAGAAACACAGTGTGTACCTTGCAGACATGTGTCATACAGATGACACACAAGAAACACAGTGACTACTTGCACACATGTGTCATACAGATGACACACAAGAAACACAGTGAGTACCTTGCAGACATGTGTCATACAGATGACACACAAGAGCACAGTGTGTACCTTGCAGACATGTGTCATACAGATGACACACAAGAAACACAGTGTGTACCTTGCAGACATGTGTCATACAGATGACACACAAGAAACACAGTGACTACCTTGCACACATGTGTCATACAGATGACACACAAGAAACACAGTGAGTACTTTGCAGACATGTGTCATACAGATGACACACAAGAGACACAGTGTGTACCTTGCAGACATGTGTCATACAGATGACACACAAGAAACACAGTGAGTACCTTGCAGACATGTGTCGTACAGATGACACACGACAGACACAGTGAGTACCTTTGCAGACATGTGTCGTACAGATGACACACACAGACACAGTGAGTACCTTGCAGATGTGTTGTACAGATGACACACGACAGACATAATGAATACCACAACGGATGCACCAGTCTCTAACCTGTGCAACTTGTCTGACAGTGTCGATAGGGGAACAGCTCTTCTGACGCAGTGTGTCACGGCATGGTGACACGTCTGTGCCGACACAACTGGTGCCGTGTCGCAGTAGGTCGAGTGATGACATGTGTAACTTGGTGAGGTGACATGGCACCGTGGGCCGGTGCTGGTAGTGACGTGTCAGCAGCATGGTCTCATAGCCACGCCTCTCTCCTGCAAACACAGTCTCTACTTTATGACTCTCTACAGCAGTACTGCAATCTAGAATAGTCAGACTAAGTCAAAACACCAAAGCCTGATAATCAACCATCTCCGCCAAATTCACTCATTTTCACACATCGACGCTGAATAGTCAGTTATGACACTGTCAACGTATTCAAGATTTTGATGAAGCAGGATACAGATGAAGGCCAGAGTAGTAACAGATAACATTATTCAGCAAATAGTGTCGACCTCTCCGACATTATTCCTGCACAGTCTAATTCTTCTTTACATCTTATCATGAAATATCATCAATTTCTTATCTGATCAATATTTATATCAATATATCATTCTTAATTTAGATCTAATATGAGTGCTCAAATAAGAAAAGATTTTTAAAAATGAACTAAGAACAGACAGTGACCATTAGGGTGAGTGTAGGCATGACGTGAGAGTGTCATCTTTCATTCACCTGAGTTACCTGACTGTGTGAGATAGTTGACAGCAACCTCTGGAGCCAGGAATGGGTGCTGGGCTGCTTGGCACACAGTGTTACGAGCTCCTTCAAAGTACACATGAAAACCATCAAACCAAGAGTCCAAACGTCACAAACATGTTTCCAGAATCTCAATCTTATTCAGCTTATAATCCTATCCAGTAATCTATTTAATGATAACCCCCCAATCTTATGAAAAAAAATCCACTGACACTTGTAGTCATAATAAACAGTATAGACACACACGCGCACACGCACGCACACACACACACGCACATACACACACGCACACATAATGTACATAATAATATTATACATAGTAATAGATTTCACTAACATTTTATTCAAATAAATTACTGAATTAACAAAGGACATGAATAAAATACATAACATCAACAAGTTATTCCCCGCATAGCAGACATAGTTGGTGTCACGTGAAATGTTACCCACCGGGGTCATAGGTCAGCAGTTGGGCAATGAAGTTGGCAAAGGCGTAGTCTCTAATGCCGAGTTTATTCAGCAGCAGCAATGTCGCTAAAGGAAGAAAGAGAACTTTTATTTCACAATAAATGGACCCAGGAGGGACAGTACATTAGTATGTGGCTGACACAATTCAAATTATACACAAGATATTCTGCCTCCACGTCTCGCAAACGGAATTTGCGGAAGTAATGTATGTGCATTATGTTACCTGTTCGGAATGGCATCTGCTAAATGAACCTGTCCTGCAATTCTAATTTCTACAACTCTGTCTTAGGTTTTCTTCATAAAGAATGTTTTCTTCATAAAGTCTTATTCAAACACTGTGACTGGCAGTGTTTTGATGGTCTGATGAATCTACCCATGTGTGATGGTTTAATTAACAGTTAAATAATTAGGATCTGCTGATGTCAGCATGACCACACAACTTTGTCTAGTTTGTCAATGTCACTGTGTCATGGCCTCACTCCAGCCTCACCAATGTCTCTGTCGCAGGTCACTGACAAGGCCGTATTTTATTGCATAATCTGGCATGATTAGTGTTCTGTTACAAACATAACAATTTGCAAGAATCTCACAAATTTGAACATTCAATACAGTGTATGGACATTTAAAAAGAAAATTGGTATCAAAAACATCATGCATGAAACTGAATGATATGTAGACATGCCAGGCACCTGTCCTTATGTAGAGTCTCTACAATACAGGACCACTATGATATGGATCTTTTATGACATTGGTCCTCTACAATACATGCCTTCTATGACACAGGTCCTCTACAATACATGCTTTCAACGACACAGGTCCTCTACAATACATGCCTTCAATGACACAGGTCCTGTATGACATGGGAGTGCTACAATATGGTTTCTCAGTTATATAGGTCCTCTATGACATGGGTCCATTACAACACAGGTCCTCAATTATATATGGTCATCTATAATACAGGTCATCTACGACACAGGTCTTTTATGACACAGGTCATCTATGACACAGGTCCTCTAAGACACCGGTCCATTACAACACACTTCTTCTATGATGTAGGCCCTCCATGAGAAAAGTCCTACATGACACAGGTCCTCTACGACATAGGTCCTCTCAGACAGGTCCACATTGCCACACGCCTTCTACGTCACAGGTCGTCTATGAGAGAGGTCCTCTACTTACCGTCTGGCTGTGTCACGTTGGCTGTGAACTCGTGGAAGTCTGGGAAGAATTTGCCTCGTTGGAAGACGTCAACTGGCAGTGGACCCAGCAACTGTACCATCTGGGAGGAGACAACACGTCTTGTGTGAGAGAACACGTCTTGTGTGAGAGAACACGTCTTGTGTGATAGAACACGGCTTATAAGTAAGATAAAAAACGACTTGTGTGAGAGAACACGGCTTATAAGTAAGAGAGAACACATTTTGTATGAGAGAACACGGCTTATAAGTAAGAGAGAACACATTTTGTGTAAGAGAACACGGCTTATAAGTAAGAGAGAACACATTTTGTGTGAGAGAACACGGCTTATAAGTAAGAGAGAACACATTTTGTGTGAGAGAACACGGCTTATAAGTAAGAGAGAACACATTTTGTGTGAGAGAACACATTTTGTCCGTGTGCATAGGTCAGATCCTACTACCTGATAGTTAGAAATACTTATGTACAACAGGAAACACTTATTATTTGACATAAATAATTTATCAATGAAATCAAGAACAAAGGGAACTATACCTAGAATTTAAAATGTAATGACACAGACCTTCATTCAAATGACTTCTCGCGGTCACTGTTCTTATTACTCAATACTCACAGACATTAATATTAGTCGCATCTAGAACAAAACTTAAACATGACAACAAATATATTTGTCTTGAGATATCATGTGTAATATTGTGAAATATACAAGATAATATTTTATTGGTTTTGTAGCACCACAGAGCACAGACTCTGCGAGGATATTTGTGCAAAAGAAGTCACTCTGGTATTATTATTTTTAAAGAAATCAAACGCACACATACCTTCCATAAGACTGTTTTTGCATCTCTGCCTCTGAAGAGTGGCTGACCAGTGTAGAGCTCTGTGAGGACACAGCCAAGTGACCACAGGTCAATCTCCATGCTGAATGGCACACCAAGCATCACCTGCAAACTGCACCGGTCACTCAACAGAAACAAACACTGGTCACTCACCAAGGACAAACACCGGTCACTCACCAAGACTGGTCACTCACCAAGAACAAATACTGGTCACTCAACAAGAACAAACAGTGGTCACTCACCAAGAACAAACACTGGTCACTCAACAAGAACAAACAGTGGTCACTCACCAAGAACAAACACTGGTCACTCAACAAGGACAAACACTGGTCACTCACCAAGAACAAACACTGGTCACTCAACAAGAACAAACAGTGGTCACTCACCAAGAACAAACACTGGTCACTCACCAAGAACAAACACTGGTCACTCAACAAGAACAAACACTGGTCACTCAACAAGAACAAACACTGGTCACTCAACAAGAACAAACAGTGGTCACTCACCAAGAACAAACACTGGTCACTCAACAAGAACAAACAGTGGTCACTCACCAAGAACAAACACTGGTCACTCAACAAGAACAAACACTGGTCACTCACCAAGGACAAACACTGGTCACTCAACAAGAACAAACACTGGTTACCCACCAAGAACAAACACTGGTCACTCAACAAGAACAAACACTGGTCACTCACCAAGGACAAACACTTGGTATATTCACCAAGAACAAACACTGGTCACTCACCAAGACTGGTCACTCACCAAGAACAAACACTGGTCACTCAACAAGAACAAACACTGGTCATTCACCAAGGACAAACACAGGTCACTTAACAAGAACAAACACTGGTCACTCACCAGGACAAACACTGGTCACTCACCAAGAACAAACACTGGTCACTCACAAGAACAAACACTGGTCACTCACCAAGAACAAACACTGGTCACTCAACAAGAACAAACACTGGTCATTCACCAAGAACAAACACTGGTCACTCAACAAGAACAAACACTGGTCACTCACCAAGAACAAACACTGGTCACTCAACAAGAACAAACAGTGGTCACTCACCAAGAACAAGCACTGGTCACTCAACAAGAACAAACAGTGGTCACTCACCAAGAACAAACACTGGTCACTCACCAAGAACAAACACTGGTCACTCAACAAGAACAAACACTGGTCACTCAACAAGAACAAACACTGGTCACTCAACAAGAACAAACATTGGTCATTCACCAAGAACAAACACTGGTCACTCAACAAGAACAAACACTGGTCACTCAACAAGAACAAACACTGGTCACTTCAACAAGAACAAACACTGGTCACTCAACAAGAACAAACACTGGTCACTCACCAAGAACAAACACTGGTCACTCACCAAGAACAAACACTGGTCACTCAACAAGAACAAACACTGGTCACTCACCAAGGACAAACACTGGTCACTCAACAAGAACAAACACTGGTCACTCAACAAGAACAAACACTGGTCACTCAACAAGAACAAACACTGGTCACTCAACAAGAACAAACACTGGTCACTCAACAAGAACAAACACTGGTCACTCACCAAGAACAAACACTGGTCACTCACCAAGGACAAACACTGGTCACTCACCAAGGACAAACACTGGTCACTCACCAAGAACAAACACTGGTCACTCAACAAGAACAAACACTGGTCACTCACCAAGAACAAACACTGGTCACTCAACAAGAACAAACATGGTCACTCACCAAGGACAAACACTGGTCACTCAAGGAAAACACAAGGTTACTCAACGAGGGGACAACATGGTCATAATTCAAGAACAAACAGGTGGTCACTCACCAAGGACAAGCACTAGGTCACTTAACAAGAACAAACACTGGTCACTCTACAAGAACAAACACTGGTCACCAGAAGAACAAACAGGTGGTCACTCACCAAGAACAAACAGTGGTCACTCAACAAGAACAAACACAGGTCACTCACCAAGAACAAACACTGGTCATTCACCAAGAACAAACACTGGTCACTCAGCAAGAACAAACAGTGGTCATTCAACAAGAACAAACAGTGGTCATTCAACAAGAACAAACACTGGTCACTCACCAAGAACAAACACTGGTCACTCAACAAGGACAAACACAGGTCACTCACCAAGGACAAACACTGGTCACTCACCAAGAACAAACACTGGTCACTCAACAAGAACAAACACTGGTCACTCACCAAGAACAAACACTGGTCACTCAACAAGAACAAACACTGGTCACTCAACAAGAACAAACACTGGTCACTCAACAAGAACAAACACTGGTCACTCAACAAGAACAAACACTGGTCACTCACCAAGGACAAACACAGGTCACTCACCAAGGACAAACACTGGTCACTCACCATGGATAAACAGTGGTCACTCACAAAGTACAAACAATGGTCACTCACAAGGGATAAACAGTGGTCAATCACCAAGAACAAACACTGGTCACTCACCAAGAACAAACACTGGTCACTCACCATGGATAAACAATGGTCACTCACCAAGGACAAACACTGACGTAGGATAAACTGACAATGGTTAACGTGTCCAATGCGAGGGGATCTCAGAGGTCATAATTTAAGATTTTGTTCAGGCGGCAATTGCCTTTTTCCCGGGGTAATGCTGAGCTAGTGTCCCACCTTAGTGATATATAACATATACATATATATTTCCTGTCTTAAAGACAAACACATGACCAGGTGAGAAAAGACAGGGTATGTAGACTGACCTCAGGTGCCCGGTACACAAGAGTCTGCAGCTCGAAGTCGTCGTAGTAGAGGGAGAGTTCATTGTGCACGCAGCGAATTGCATTGCCAAAGTCTATCACCTTGACGGAGCGGCAGTCACCAGCTATGACAGACAGACAGACAGACAGAAAACCACTTTACTTCACACACCTTGTAGAAGACGTCATGTTATCATCGCTTATTTCATAATTTTCATCACATTTTACATTGTTGTTTAACATGGACAAAGTGTTTTACATAAGAAAAGTTACAACATTAATAATGTGTAACATTAGTAAATGAATAGTATTGATCAAGTATAGAAGTATTAATTCTGGCGCAGGACTATAGATATATACAAACAGTATCTACTGGTTGTGTAAATGAGTGACAATTAAAAACAATATCTGAGAAAAGCAGATTACATATATAAACAAAATAATTTTCAATGAACAAAAGCCTTCCAGCTGAAGGTTGTTGCCTTTAGCTGAAGGTTTAAGATCTGTATGAGATCATTGATCAATGATCTCCACTCTCCAATACATTGTCCAGAAGGTTGTCAGGCTTCAGATCTGTGTGGATCAATGATTTCTACTCACCTGTCTGTAGCAGCAAGTTGTCAGGCTTCAGGTCTGTGTGGATCACGTTATGTTGTTGCAAGAAGCCAACAGCACTGAGCAACTGCACTGCCACCTGGCGGACACGGTGTAACTTCTAAAAAGAAAGTGAAAGCAGTGTCAGTATCAACACTCTACCCCTGAAGCTGGTTGCCACACTTCTACGAATGCATATACATTTATTTCAGTTAAAAAACATACACCGTTGACACATACACATAAATATCCTTTAAAAGTTAAATATGATAAAATATGAGTAGAAAAAATGTGTTGTTATAAATTGCTGGTCTTTGTCAAATATAAATACTGTACTATTAACTTGCAGTGTAAGTCTAAAGTTGGATAGTTGCTGAAAACATACACTGATCAGTGATCAACTCAACTTGCGTTATTTGCAGATAAAAGAAGTCTTCTGCATGGGAAAAACGTCTTGATGGCAAGAACATAAATAAAACATTGACTCACACCGAGTGTGTAATTACTACACTATATGTACCGGGTAGTTTGATTTATTAATGTCACATGGCAGACATCTACACACATACATGTGTAGATGTCTGCCATGTGACATTAATAATTCAAACTATATACAGTGTAGTAATTACACATTCAGTGTGAGTCAATGTTTTATTTGATGTTCTTGCTACTGTAGGTATGTCGTCAAAGAAACTATAACTTGTAGTGTCACAATCAAACATGGAGCCCTGAGATCAACCTGAGGAGCCCTGAGACCCTCCTTAGTATCACTGAGACCCACCTGAGGATCCGTGAGACTCACCTGAGGAGCCTTGGTGTCGAGGAAGTACTTGTACAGGGGCTGAGGCTGCAGCAACTCAAACACGAGACAGTAGTGACCGTCATACAGGAACATTGTCTACAACAACAACAACAACTACTACAACTACTGCAACAACTACTACTGCAACAACAAATACTGCAACAACAAGTACTGCAACAACAAATACTGCAACAACAAGTACTGCAACAACAAGTACTGCAACAACATGTACCACAATAATTCATAGTCACAAGCCTGGGGTCGTTGCACTGCACTATATAACATTAATTATACAATTATAGCGACTGACTTCGCCAGTCGCTACTGAGCCAGCCGTGGGAACAGCACAAATACCCGCCCCAATTTGAAGATGGATACGCGACTGGTGGGAATCCCAATATAATGACCCACTCGCATCCTAAACATTGCATCTAACACAAGCAGCGTGTGGCTGATATCACCCAAAATTATACGACATGCGCGAGGCTGACCATACTTCTTGTGAGCGATTACACCGGCTCAGGTTACAAGAGTTTTGCAAAGGGATATGCCAGGGATATTATAAATGGTAATGACATAATCAGCTCCAGTGACCTGATTGTGTGGGTGCAGTAGCAACTGCACCAACAACAAAATGTCTTGACGCCAGACTGACAGAAACAATTGATAACAAACAACATCCACTCTGTGCTACAATACATCTGTAATTTACCAAGAAAGCTATAAATTATTATAACATTCATGATCATAGCACTAAATATACGTAGGCTCAAGCACGGGTCCACACAATCGACAGGGTCACTAACTGTACAGATAGACTGCATATGATAAGGCGTGATTGGCGTCACAATACCGAGGCATCACATGACAGAGGTGTCACATGACAGTTGATACGTACATAGAGTCTAAGTGTGCCAGAGAAGTGGTGTACGTCGGCCTGGTTCAGTCGGCGGATGCAGTCAGCCTCCTGGGTACCCAGCACACTGTAGTGTCTGTGCAGGATCTTGACGGACACTAACTCACCCCCTCGGAAAGTGTCCTGTCAACAAATAATACTGAGAGTAGAAGATGACTACAACCTACTCACAAGTGACAATTGCTCGGTCTGTTCAACACTCCACAGAAAATATATTCCGAATCTGTTTATACAAAATGATGTAATATTTTTGTGTATGATTTGATATAAAATGTAAATGTGTTGGGGTTATTTGTCCATGATTTTATGCCTACACATTTTGTTGATACCTACTTTAACCTAATGACATCCATATGACTCAAGGGTTTTACACTAACTCTCAAGGTATCTATAATTGATGCTATAATAATCAAATACAAATTCCAAATTGTTTTTCTTGTTTTATATTAAACAATGTGTTTCTGAAATGCATACAAGTCTCAGGTCAGAGTATGGGTCAATAAAGTAGCACTCAACTACTCCAAAGAAATGTACTTTGTCATGTGGTCTGTGCAGTCTTGTCACTAGACCACTGGACTCACACGTGGTCTGTGCAGTCTTGTCACTAGACCACTGGACTCACACGTGGTCTGTGCAGTCTTGTCACTAGACCACTGGACTCACACGTGGTCTGTGCAGTCTTGTCACTAGACCACTGGACTCACACGTGGTCTGTGCAGTCTTGTCACTAGACCACTGGACTCACACGTGGTCTGTGCAGTCTTGTCACTAGACCACTGGACTCACACGTGGTCTGTGCAGTCTTGTCACTAGACCACTGGACTCACACGTGGTCTGTGCAGTCTTGTCACTAGACCACTGGACTCACACGTGGTCTGTGCAGTCTTGACACTAGACCACTGAATTCACACGTGGTCTGTGCAGTCTTGTCACTAGACCACTGAACTCACATGTGGTCTGTGCAGTCTTGTCACTAGACCACTAGACTCACACATGGTCTGTGCAGTCTTGTCACTAGACCACTGGACTCACACGTGGTCTGTGCAGTCTTGACACTAGACCATTGGACTCACACATGGTCTGTGCAGTCTTGTCACTAGACCACTAGACTCACACATGGTCTGTGCAGTCTTGTCGCTAGACCTCTGGACTCACAGAGTCAATAGCGGAAGCATTCCACAGAGCAGCTATCCCGATCATCCAATCATTGACATTGTAATAATCGACTGCATGTTTTCATTTAGTTTTTTATATGTATATTTTATTAATTAAATAATTTAGTGTTTTAGCTAACAATAATGGTTTTTACTCTTAAGTATTCATCTATATATTTATTCTATAGCTTATTTACATTGACTTTATATATTTAATTGTATTAAGATATGTATGTATTGTGTTTGTCCGCAAAAACTATACGATAGTGAATTATTACTTTTAGCAGTATAAAATTGATGAATAATGAAGAATCACCTGGGCCTTGATGAGAACCGCTGACTGTCCCTTGCCAATGACTTGTACAAAGTTGTAGCGGGCGGCCAGTAGCGGCATGTCTGGTGTCGGACAGAAGTGTCCATCAGCGTCAGTGTAGGATTCCTTGTCTGTTCACAACAGTACAACACAGTTGAACATACGCAGGGCTCTAAGTATACACAACAGTATAACACAGTTGAACACTCACACAGCTCTAAGTATACACAACAGTACAACACAGTTGAACATACGCAGGGCTCTAAGTATACACAACAGTATAACACAGTTGAACACTCACACAGCTCTAAGTATACACAACAGTATAACACAGTTGAACACTCACACAGCTCTAAGTATACACAACAGTACAACACAGTTGAACATACGCAGGGCTCTAAGTATACACAACAGTATAACACAGTTGAACACTCACACAGCTCTAAGTATACACAACAGTACAACACAGTTGAACACTCACACAGCTCTAAGTATACACAACAGTACAACACAGTTGAACAAACCATGTAGGGCAAGTGACACAACAGTACAAGTGTACAATACAGCTGAACACACCATGTACACATAAGTGACACAACAGTACAAGTGTACAATACAGCTGAACACACCATGTACACATAAGTGACACAACAGTACAAGTGTACAATACAGCTGAACACACCATGTACACATAAGTGACACAACAGTACAAGTGTACAATACAGCTGAACACACCATGTACACATAAGTGACACAACAGTACAAGTGTACAACACAGCTGAACACACCATGTACACATAAGTGACACAACAGTACAAGTGTACAACACAGCTGAACAAACCATGTACACATAAGTGACACAACAGTACAAGTGTACAATACAGCTGAACACACCATGTACACATAAGTGACACAACAGTGCAAGTGTACAATACAGCTGAACACACCATGTACACATAAGTGACACAACAGTACAAGTGTACAATACAGCTGAACACACCATGTACACATAAGTGACACAACAGTGCAAGTGTACAACACAGCTGAACACACCATGTACACATAAGTGACACAACAGTACAAGTGTACAACACAGCTGAACACACCATGTACACATAAGTGACACAACAGTACAAGTGTACAACACAGCTGAACACACCATGTACACATAAGTGACACAACAGTGCAAGTGTACAACACAGCTGAACACACCATGTACACATAAGTGACACAACAGTACAAGTGTACAACACAGCTGAACATACCATGTACACATAAGTGACACAACAGTACAAGTGTACAACACAGCTGAACACACCATGTACACATAAGTGACACAACAGTGCAAGTGTACAACACAGCTGAACACACCATGTACACATAAGTGACACAACAGTACAAGTGTACAACACAGCTGAACACACCATGTACACATAAGTGACACAACAGTACAAGTGTACAACACAGCTGAACACACCATGTACACATAAGTGACACAACAGTACAAGTGTACAACACAGCTGAACACACCATGTACACATAAGTGACACAACAGTACAAGTGTACAACACAGCTGAACACACCATGTACACATAAGTGACACAACAGTGCAAGTGTACAACACAGCTGAACACACCATGTACACATAAGTGACACAACAGTACAAGTGTACAACACAGCTGAACACACCATGTACACATAAGTGACACAACAGTGCAAGTGTACAACACAGCTGAACACACCATGTACACATAAGTGACACAACAGTGCAAGTGTACAACACAGCTGAACACGCACAGGGGTCTAAGTACAATGTCTGTAATGCTAAGCAGGATGAACAAAGCATTTAACTTTTGTGGGAGGCCCAGAGGTGATGCTAGAAACATCCAATCAAATTTCTTCTTGTGTGTCACATCTGTACGCAAAGATATGTCTATACAAAATTAGAGAAAAAGTCAGTTCAGTTTCTGAAGAAAACATTCCTATACAGAAAATGTACCTGTTTTTGAGCCATTGAAGGGTACCTTTAGAACAATCCAATCAAACATAAATTTACTGCGCATAGTGGCAGTGCCCTAATATATGTCTATGCCAAATTAGATAAATTGATCCTGATCAGTTCAGATCCAGATCCAGGAGCTAACGACAGACAGTGCACAGTAGAGGGGGGACACATAGTGTACCCAGAGTGATGCCATACTAAGGACATTGGCCAAAGGACTAAAACTGAAATCTTGAATTGCATTAAATGACAGCCTATGCACATATATATCATTACTACAGCTGTATAGTACAAGTGAGTTAAGTTGTTTTGTGAACTAAATAGCAAAATTGTTAGCTTTTCTTTCATTAAATGCATAGTTTAGTTACTACAGTATGTACAGCTTCATCCAGAACCATCAAACTGCTAGTCAGTCAAAAAAAGATAGTTTTGGATGGGTAGAAAGGTGCGGTTAGAGAATTAAAAATTTGAGGAGCTGTATTAATATTCAGACAAATATGTCTGCCAGGACATTTGACGAATTGCAAACAATTTATTCTGAATAAAAACCTGTAGTTTACTACAGACAGACCTGCCATAGTTAACAGACAGACCTGCGTACCACTGATAGAACTTTGAATACATCTTACCACTGGAGTGTGTGACATTCTTTCCACTGGAGTGTGTGGCAGTCTTGCCACTGGAGTGTGTGGCAGTCTTACTGCTGGAGTGTGTGGCAGTCTTAACAGTCTTGTACAGTTGCTGGAGCCCTCCAGTGCAGTAGGCTGTCAGATGAACAGCTGGTGGGTCGGTGCGCACCAATGCCGGGAACAATCTGCAAATGTGAAAATGGTTCAGAACTTGCAACTTGTGAGGTATTGTTGTATTTTTTCTGAAAATTTATTATTCTCTATAATTTGACTATATTTTAATTTAAAGACAGCTGATCGAATTACAAATAATTATTTTGCAAGTTAATTACTTTGTCTTTGGATGAAACTTGAAAGCTCATGCATGCTCCAAACAGAAAAGGACAGTGTTGTCTACCGAACATAACTATTTTACCCAAAGGTTGTTTGCCCGACAATCCTTTGCCAGTGGGAAAGTGTAAAGATTTGTTGGCCCAGGCCACTGTAAAAAATAAAATGGAAAAAATTCAGCCTAGCTTCAATCAAGATAATTGACAAGAAGCTGCACTGTCTTAGACGCGTAGCCCTACTTCAAGTTTAACATCAAGGCTGTATGCGAACAGTCATCAACATTTATTAAACAGGCATCAGTCAGTATATTTAATTACATCGGTAAATTAAGCTGCACTGGTAATATTCCGGGAAGTTAGGCAAACTCTCACAAAGTTACGTTAAGAGTGGAGATACATCATGGCGCCAGAATGTCGCCCCGCGACATCAACAAACTGCTTTCGGCGTGTGCATTTATCTTACCGTTTGGGCGATTGAAATAAACTTGGCCGTGCACATTCTTTGTTGTGCATACTTTAGCACGTGTCATGCATGCAATGTTTCTATTCATTGATTTTTGCTCGGTCCGCTTTCCAAAAACATAGTGTATAGAAAGTTTTGAAAAAAGTAGAACTCTCGTAAAATCTCGCGAGCTATGGATGCTGCACAGTGCAATTACGTTTTGGCTAATTATTCAATCGTGTTGTCTACGGAAGCATGGCAGATATCTTTTGTAATGTATGGAATTTAGGTGAATGATTTGTATTTTTTTAGTAACATCCTTTACAACAGGTAACACGCCCGCATCCCTATCAATGAAAAATAGCGACTCAAGGGATTCAAAATATCGACACTCGCGTATACGGCGCTTGCGAGTCCGACAGCGCACCGTTTCGTACGGGACGGGGCTTGCCTAACACACGCGTAGCGAAAGACGCGAGCATTGCCTACGGCGTGCGCCTTGCGTAGCACATGCGTGGCGTACGACGCGCGTGTTGTACGGAGCGCGCGTGGTGTTTGACACGCCCGCCGTAACGTACATGCAGCGCTCATATATATGTGTGTGCACTACATGTCTAGTTATATTATATGCTTGGGTACGTATTACATAAATCATAATTATGATAATTACTCAGCAAAACGGTTTAGAATTTTATATTTTACACAAGGATTACAGGTAGGCCCTATATTTTATTATAGGGCCCTATACTGCGCTATGTAAGAACTTATGTGATATATGTAGCTAGGATCGACCGCTGCAATTTGTTTATTTTCAGGACATTGCATGGACCCTTTTGGGGGTAAATTAAAATGTTTTTCTCCAAAATTTGACCATGGGGCCAGTGGTGAGGAAGGGAACGTGGAAGTGAACATGTTAAACGCCGTTTATCTCAGATACTTTTCCCCTTATGGGACTGCCGAATAACTGGGGTAGTTAGGAGCAATCGTGTCCCGTGACATTGCCACGCGCCGCGCGCCAAGAAGGCGTTGGACCATGCGATCGACTGCCGCTTACCAGGTAGGTGGCTAAGTGCCGGCGACAACAACTTCGTCGACGAGAACCTCGATCCAGGCACCAACACTTGTCAGCCAAATAGTAGACGCGGGAACGGGCGGGTGAAGGAAAAGGGGCAACTGCTTTGGCGAATATCTCAAAAGAAGACATATTTCCCCAACGACCAGGTGAAAAAATTACAGAGAAGCAGTAGCGGACTAAGATATCCGGGGCCCTGTACTGTAGGAAGCACCCGGCTAGCATTTTCGTACATATAACGGTATATAGGCCCTATAAGTGAGCCAAAAGGGCACATTTTGATGCCAAGAGGGCAACGGGTGATGCCAAGAGGGCACATGACAAGGTGATGCCAAGAGGGCACAGCTAGGGTCATGCCAAGGGGGTACAGAGTGACGCAAAGAAGGTACAGTGTAATGCTATTAGGGTACACGGTAATGCAAAGAGTGCACCGGGTGATGCCAATTTTAAGTGGACACGGGGTGATTCCAAGAGGGTACAGCGTACGTGATGCCAAGAGGGCACCAGAGTGATACAAAGAGGGCACGGCCGGGGTGATACCAGGGCACATATATGGTGATGCAAAGAGGGCTTAGGGTGATGCCAAGTGGACACGGGGTCATTCCAAAAGGGTACAGAGTACGTGATGCCAAGATGGCACAGGATGATGCCAAAAGGGTACGGGGTGATGCTAATTAATAGGTCACGTAGTGATGCAAAAATGGGACGAGTGATGCCAAAAGGGGTCGGGTGTAGTCAAAGGTTTTTGAAGAGGGAGCTCTCAAATGATGTGTCCAGTAAGAGGTTGTTTGTAGCCAGTAATCGCAGCAAAAGAAACACGTCTGGTGCATGCATGGTAGGTTAGACAGCCGGGCCTGGTTACAGCTAGTAGCCACTATAGACTACTTCATGTATGCACGTTGTACAGTTATCGGTGTGAATAGCATAACAATAAATTTTATACATTATTATTAGGTAGGGCCTCCTTGCTAACCACTCACGTACAAAATAAGTGCCCATTTTGTTATGCTCTTATGTGGAATAAGGTTTATGGTTAGGGTTAGTGTTTATTTTTGGGTTAAGGTTAGTGTTTAGGTTAAGGCTAGGTTGAAGGTACTGTTAACAATATTATTGACATTAGGTGTTTTACATGAATTTTGATTGGCAATTCACCGCACTTGTACGTGAGTGGTTAGCAAGAAGCTTATTACATGCCAAGATGCGAATTACAGTTGCAATCGCTATGTGGCAGCACTGATGCTATCGAGCCACTTCGCATAGCACTCGCTTCGCGCGATGTCTCTTAGCCTTTTCATATAGACGGATCGTCCAGTTGGAACACACAAGTTCTACCACAGCCAGGTGATCTGTTTTGCCGAGAATATTTAATGAGTAAATATATTGTGTTTGCTTGTAAAAGTGGCAAAGCATTTACATGGGCGCCTTGAGGCTTGAACTGGAGGGGACTAGGGGCTATAGATCCCTCGATATTTTGCTGGGATGCTGCAAATATGATTATCACCTAATATTTACTGAAAGATGCGCATATTAATTGGATGCAATTATGAACCTGAATGCGGGTTTTTCTTCAGCCTGGACGGGTAGGGTGCCACTGGAGCTTTTTTGTGAACATTTTTGTGATCGTCGCAGTGACGTACAAACTGCAACACCGGCGCGTATATATTGCTTTCATATTGGAATGAGGGTATAGTCGTATTAATCCGACGCGCGAATGCGATAAGGCAAAGGGCCGAGATCAGTGTGTGCAAACACTGTAGACTACTGCATCAAACACATTTTTTTATCAGCCGTGTATACCGTATATATAATTTATATCCAATATGTATAATTATTTTTTCTGTATCACACAACAATTACCAATAATCCTTGTTAGGCAATTTAGTGTCATATCGTGTTATGCTTTCGCAATTGGCAAGTAATAACTTTAAAAAACCATAGTAAACCAATTACCAGTGCAAACGTGTTACATAATACACAGTGAGTAGCGTGTAAATGACACGGTCCTTCGCGGCGCCCATAGCTCACGCGTGCCCGTCCAGTGGCAAGTTTGGACTTGTTCCAAGTGAGCCGCACTCTGATTGGCTGTCGGTTGGCGGGTGGTGTGATGACCTCAACCGCTCGTCGACGATGATACCACTTTGACAGTTTGATATATGACAGCGGACGGTGCGTGTATGCTTAAAGTTGTTCTTTCTCCTCAGTAGTTCACAGGGGCACGCAGTCGTTACGAAAGAATTGCAGGTAAGTTGAACGCTGTTGTCCGCTTGCATCGAGAACGCGAAATGCCTCCGACGGTTTTCGCATTCCGATACGCAAAAAGTTTTATTTGTAAACAAAGGCACGTGTATTACACAGGGAGTGTCATATCATAGCGTACTGGTTAAGTATTAGACGATTATGTCGCTAGGTACCGATTTAATGTTTATTTTTTAAGTGCTACGTCCATCCCGCGGGTAGGAATGTTATCTAGGGATAGACATTCGAAGGGCTGACGTAATGAACACGTGAAAAAAATCAAGTGGTTATATTTTGGTATATATTTTTTCAAGCATATTATATATATATATATATATATATATATATATAAGTGTGTGTGTGTACGTACTGATTATATAAAACCAAGACACGCATGCTTGTGTCATTTGATAAAAGGAATTATCATTTCTAATTAAGGCACTACAGTGGATCGAGCACCATTGCTAAGGGCATCACTGGTACTGGGCAGAAATAACCTTGATAATGAGATGGTTATTTTACTGAGACCAATTTCCCATACATTACAGCTACAAAAAACTTAATTGGGATTATCCCAAGGTGACCTTAATTGTAAAGTGACTGTATTATTGAGGTAACATTAAAGCAAGATTCCACTGTCCATTTGTAAGTCATTTAATTAGGCACTGGGGATGATTGTATTGCTATGCATATTTTTTGTGGATTGTCAAGACTATTGATATGATATATATGAAATAATATTTTACTAAAAAGTTTAGGGATTCTTTGGGACCAGACAGGGATTCTTAAATTGTGTGTCCCAAATTATGAAGAGGCATTATTTGAGAACTTTAAACTCTGTAATGTGCACAATCCTGTTAACATAATACTTTTATGTAATTATATGCCTTTATTTAATTGGAATTGTGTTTTATTAATCACTAGTAATTATGTCATATATGGATAACATAGAGGATTGAGAAACTCTTGTGTATGCAGAGCTATGTGGGATACAAAAGTGATTCTTTTTCGATATATTATCAGGGTCATTGGTGATTAAAAAAATATTCTAATGAAATGAAGACATGGGGTTACATGAAATAGTGATAATAATTAAACATTTGGTATGTTACAAAGAGTTTTATATTCGCAAAGGATTCCTTTTTATTATTATTTGGGACACAAATAATCCCTTTTGTGTTCCAAAGAATCCCCATAACACACACATATTTACTGTTGTTGGAATTCCTATTTTGATTAGTTAATTATCACTTAGACTGTTCTTGTATAACAGAATGGTTTATAAATAGTATGATTGGTGATCTTTGGTTATTTTTATACACCAATTTGTTCCAAGTGTTTGGAAGTTTTCTGTGGTTATGCCAGATCACTTTTGTTTGCACTGCCAGATTAACATTGTGATACTGGAATTGCTACTAAATATCATGTATCTATCACAATAGATACAAATGTGCACATGTATTAATATAGATTACTGAAAACTTTCAGGTGCAAAACCACAAGTGCACCACACGATCAAGTTCACCTTTAATTAGTGTAACAGTTTCCACCTGTTAATCTGTACCTGTTAAACCACTCACTTTGTAAACACAGACTGCCCCACACAAGCGAGCAGCAGTCAGGCTGATGTCATAAGCATTCATTGTGTCACATTCACAAGCAGCCAAGCTCAGTGCTCAGATTTAATGCGCAGTCGGTCTTGAAGGTCGTGTGTCTCAGGAGTGTTTAATTCTATTCAGACAAAACACTACTCTGGCATTGACGTCTCCGGTAAATATAATGCAGTAATTTATATTAAGTGCATAAAATGTTTCTACCCCATTTCGGAAGTGAAGTTTCAAGACTGTTTCGGACCAGATATCAACTTATAATGGTGATCTAGCAGCAATTTTGCAGTTGTAATCCCTTTAAATTGATGTAAGTATCAATGAAATGTGATATTATATGTGTACTGTTTTGCTTTTAACATTTGGATTGGGTGTGAACATTTTCACAAAATATGCTCCAAACTAAGTGAATTTCTTACAGAAATAAAATAATTATCTTTGAGTCATGAACAATATATTCTATATTGAGAAATATTGTTTCTCTGTTTCTAATCATGGAATATGTTCTCCTTTAACATATTAGTTCTTCTGAAAATAATGTTAATATCACACTATGAAAAGTGATTATGTCAACATGAAAGTTGTTTATGTTGTTGACATAACACAATGAAGGTTGAAGAAATATCTCTTTCTTCCTGCATTAAGTATTTTTCACAGATATCTGAACTGACTGAACGTGTACTTGAGTCTGGTATCACAATTTATGATTCATTGGTTTCCGTCTGTCTATGTCTTGTGGTAAGAAGGTTAAGTGTCATCTTATAAAATGTTGTGCCTGGCAAGTTTTCCAGGTAAATAGACACATCACCGCCCGAGTTCAAATAAATTTATCACCGAACTGACACATTCGAGTGAGACCTTCTGCACCTGTAGTGGTATTGGGTCAACAAGTACAAAAACAAACGTGACTGTCTTGTGATTTTGAAATATAGTTGCCTGTATGAGTGCCGTGTTGTCTCAACAGCTACAACTATTAACCCCGTGTTTGTTTAACAAAAGATGTGTGTATCTTTTATATTATAAATCATTTGTCATAGTGATGTTGATTGTTAGATATATAACTTGTAACCGTATAATTACTTTGTGTTGCAAAATGATTCTAAAAGAAACAATTGAACAAATACTTTTCATCCAGTGTGATTGTGACCTGTCGCAGTAGCACAGTGGCCCAGTGGCCCAGTGGTGCAGTGGTAGAGCTTCAGACTCTCAACTAAGAGAACCCGGGTTTGAATCCTGTGCTGCCATGTCAAACCTTGGGCAAGCTTTTTCACTCTACATTGCTCTAGTTCAATCAGCTATACGAATGAGTATCTGGCTGTAAACAGCAATGGATATTTGTGTACAAATTATTGTTGTGTGTTAATTGCTGCGTGGCTGGATGCTTCCCTGAGAAGCTGAGATGGTGTTCGATTGAACTGGTCTGCCAGGTGTAAGCAATCCTGAGGATTGGATACTGTGTTTTATGAGAATTTACCTTTAGTTACCTTGTTTAATCTGATCTGATTGTGTTCTTGCAGACAAACAAATAGAAGATGTCGCGTAAGAACAAGACAGAGAAGGCTACTAGCGCCCTCTGGAAGGATCAGTCCACAATGGCCGCCGTGGCGAAACAAAAGACTGCTCAGGAGGGTCAAGCCAATCAGGGCAGTGGGGGCATGGTCAACCAGGAGGGTCAGGGTGGTGGTGAACCTGTCCACCAGGGGGCAGGTGTGATGTCACATGACATAACAGAGATGAGACGAGAGTGTCGTTGTGAAGGAAGACCGGGGGTCTCGCATGAGGTGGAGGCGAGTGGTGACATGACGGTGGTGTGTGGGGGACACACGAGGACTGACATGTCAGCACTGTCAGAAGATGACGTGTCATCGTTGTATTTGAATGACATTCCTCAAATGTCCACCGCCACTGCAGTTGACACTGAGTCACACGACCGGCAGGCGTCACAAGCGCCTGACACTAGAGAGAGAGGGAGGGTGACACCCTCTCAGAACTGTTACTCGAGTGGTCAGGAGTCACTGACCAGTCCGCTGGACGCCCAGTATGGGTCTGGCAGTATACCACCGATGTTTGAACTGGAGTGTGACGGTACCAGTGACGATGAGGTCTTTGACACCAGTTGCCACGGTGACAATGCTGGTGATGACGATGATGACGATGATGATGAAGGTAGTCGTGATAGACCAGAACACTCACGTGATGCATCTCAACCAACTGACATCCGTCGGCATGACACGTCACAACCAGTCGACATCGGTCGGCATGTCATAGCACCACCACCTGTTGAAATCCCACAGCATGACGTGTCACAACCTGTTGACATCCCTCGACTTACCCTCACTCCGGAAGCCTCGCCCGACACCAGACTCTTCTTCCTGCCACCAGGTGGCTCGATGCCGTCACAGCATCGCTTCATGGGATCATTAATATGTAGCGCTGGGCTGTCCATCAGTGGTCAGTCCCCACTCGGACCAGACCACATCATGGTCCATGAGGCACTGGCTTGGACACAGCGCCTACTGACTCCAATGCAGCAAGGTCAGTCAAGTTCTTTCATCGTCTTTTTACTAACCCAAAAATCATTTTATAAATCTATTAAAATAAAAAACCTGACACAGGCTCACTAACCATTTATATATATATATATATATATATATATATATATATATATAAAATATATATATATATATATATATATATATATATATATATATATATATATATATATATATATATGTCTATAGGAAATTCTTGTTTATGACAATGTCCTTAATCCATGCTTAATTCTTAATTTTTTGCATGTTCACTTATGGCATGCATACTACCAGCCTAGACCGCAGTGATGTCAGACAACAGGTAGAGAGTTGATGTAATTGTAAATATTTAATGTGTTCCACATTCCTGGGTCATTGACCGGACAGTAAATGTTCTCCCTGACTGTTAGTCATTTTGTCTCTTTGAATCAATCAGGAAGCAACTGATTTATTCACAAGTCTTATATCATGACCATCTGATGTACATAATGCCACTTGTGTATATCATGACAGTCTGATACATAATGCTACTTGTATATATCACAACAGTCTGATGCATAATGCCACTTGTGTATATCATGGAAGTTTTATACATAATGCCACTTGTGTATATCATGACAGTCTGATACACAATGCCACTTGTGTATATCATGACTGTCTGATACATAATGCCACTTGTGTATATCATGAAAGTCTTACACATAATGCCACTTGTGTATATCATGACAGTCTGATACACAATGCCACTTGTGTATATCATGACTGTCTGATACATAATGCCACTTGTGTATATCATGAAAGTCTTACACATAATGCCACTTGTGTATATCATGACAATCTGATGCATAATGCCACTTGTTTACATCATGACAGTCAGATACATAATGCCACTTGTGTATATCATGACAGTCTGATACATAACACTACTTGTTTACATCATGACAGTCTGATACATAACGCCACATGTGTATATCATGACAGTCTGACACACAATGCCACTTGGTTGCCAGTGGTCTGTCTGTGTTTGTTTAACACACAGTGACACAGATTATCTGCATTTAGCAGGATAACATTCTAACCACAGATAAGGCTGTTTTAAAGACAGACAACTTAACATGTAGATATGAATCCCACTTTAGCAGCAATGAAACCTATCCTCTGCTTATCCATTCCACTTCATCTCAATGTCTCCTGCCCCTAATTGCATTCGTTTGTAATTTGATTCTATCACAGGACATCTGATAATAATAATAGTTAATTTTGCTCTGGGCAATCACAGAAATTGAAATGTGTACATAAAACATAAAAAGTACACTTGTTGAAACTAGAATGAAATACTATACAATTTAAGACATTAGCATGTGTATAATTATAATTTAGACAATATATAAAATATGTATCGATAAATTAATTAAAATAATTTAAGGCATTAAAACATTATCCGTGATTATTTGACTAAACTTATTAAACAAATAATAAATAATTTAAGACATTAAATAAATAACAGAATAACAAACACAGGTTAATGAAACAGTTCTTGGTCCTGTTGGTTTTTACTCTTGGTAAAGGATATTGAGTACAACATTGTGTATATCATGACTGTTCAATTTGTGTGAAGAAATTTTCATATAACTGCACACATCTAGAAATATAAAAAGTATATTCAGTGGTCCATGCACAAACTGAGGTATATGGTCTAATAGACAGCGCATTGATTATACTCGGAGGGGAACCAAGTTATAACTAACGACTTCAGCTTGGATGTACTCAATAACGTAATCAATGAATAAACTCAGTGACCTTAAGATGGTGCTACTTCGGTGCAGATTCACGTACTTGATAACTTTCTTACCTGTGGTAAAAATTTAAATGTGGATGACCTCAACCATGTTCTGATGTTTCTTACGACTTTGCTGTTGTCATTCTCACTGACAAGATCTTAGCAGTAGCGGTGAGGACAGGAAGGTAGACAGGTACAGACGGGGTTCAGGGTGAGCAAGTGGCAGTGGGGGGAAGTGCTTTCTCCCGGAAGTTTGTGATGGGACAGGTGATTGATAGCAGGATATGGCAGGCATGAATCAGAATTCTTTGTCTAACATATAGAACCATAAAACTACAAATGTTTGATAACGGAATAAACACTGTTTACTGTTTATTCATGGTAAATGTGCATGATAAATAAAATATGTTAAATTATGTTTCTGAATGTTGCGAGTATAACATAAAAAGGGTAAAGTTATATGAAAATGTATCACTGCTTAACCGTTAAGATAGCAATGTGTGATCATAGTGCAGTAACGATATCTTAAAAAACAACAGATCCAATAGAGTTAATTCCATGATATCTTAAAAAACAACAGAGTTTATTCCATGATATCGTTAAGCATAGGAAATAAATTATTCAATTAAAAATAAATAATGTTAAAATGTGATGCTTACCCCAAAGTCATCAGATTCTAGATAGTGTTTCTTAATTGCAAGGTTAAGTAACTTAGTCAAACGTCAGCATTTTGAGTTGTGGTGACTAAACAGTCAGCGGCCAGCTAACATTAGAACTGTGGCTGCTTTTGATTCTTTGTTTGGAGGAAGTGAGTCAGACTGCCGCTGCAGATTAGGTAGAGCTACTCAGTAAGACCATAAATAATTGTACATGTGCGATGCTTTGGGTAGTCTAACTTAGTTCATCTTAATCACTGGCACAACAATATTTTCATTAAAGTTATTTTATGTGATTTTACACATGTGTAAAGTCCTTTCCACTTTAAATAATGACGCGACCAGTCCTGATTACGTGTTTTATTTATTTAGATGTGAAATGATTCAGTGTATCGTGAATAATTGACTGGTGTAGCGATGTAAATTCCATGTCGTTGCGGCTCACTTCATGCACATGTTTTGTGTTTCCTGTTAAACATTCATGACCGGTTTGATTAATAGTCAGACATGATTTTGGGGATTACCAAATTACACCTTAAATAATGCTGTGCACGACATTAGCCTTGCCAAAATGCATGTTTTCTGGCTGTCTTATAGATTTGCTAAGAATTTCCAAGAAGTATTAGTCACAATGTATTTCTGAATCAGTTATGGCGCCATCTAGCAGGTGCAGATATTACACAATAGGTATGTGTTTCTATAATAATAAAAATTATTCATCAATAATTAATGAAGCCGTGTTTTCTAGTTAATGTGATGTCCTAATTTATAGTCTTAACTAATTAATTATGGAATAAGATTCATAGGACAGATATAATTAATTTGGCATAAGTTATACATGCAATGAATGCCACATTTGAATTCATATCAATTAGGGCCCGGCTGGGGCCATTTACATAACTTAAATTTTTATTTAATAATTATGGTTATTACAGGCAAACTGTACAAGATTAAATATTATTGAGTTTGTCATATATAGTATGACTACCACCAATAGGGCTCTCACACACAAGTGTAAAATAAAATAAAATATGAATAAACTTGTGGAATAAACAGTCTACATAATGCATGATCAGGAGGCAAAAGCGACTTTGTTAACCAGATTAACTGATGCACCGAGACGGTATTTGGAAGTGGTCTGGTGTATTCGCAGTGATTTAAGTACATTGGTGATGAGTAAATGACAGAGTGTAATTGGTATGAAGAGATTTGGCAACTTTACAAGTTATTATGATGGCAAACAGAACTGCTAAGTTAAACTTTGTTTTGGATAATAATTAGTCCCAGCTGGTTTATCGTAGCGGTGCTACATACTGCAAGCTCACACTTGTGTTGTCTAGCAACATGGTTGTGGGTTGTGGCGAAGTCTGACAAACTTTTGATTGGTTGTGACGTGTGAATAAACAACTTGCTGGGATTGCGTATTATGTGGTTTGCTCCCCGAATGTCCGAACGAGCGAATGAGGAGGTCAGTAGCCGTGACTGACCACTTTATTGGTCAGTCACTCTTTGATGAGTCATATATCTACAGCAAACAGGTGGCAAGATATTGGTGCTATCTGGTGTCGTCATTAGTGCATGCTGGTGTAAGCTACGGTGAATCACGGCCAAGGTAAGGCCGCAGGTACGCCCTGGGTGGGTCCCCAGGTCCCTGGATCTCCCCACTACCCACTGACAGGGAACTAGGGAGTAGGAGGTGGTGAACTAGGGAAGTCTTTGTTCCCGTGAACACTGTTTATTTAGGGCTTTCCCCCTCACAGGGAGTTCAACTGTGAGTCTCCACAGAAGAGATTTACATAGCCAGAGTAATGTGGAGGACATTGTTAGGGTGTCAGACTGTATTACCTTAGTGTTGTAAATAGTTTCCAAGAAACAAACCACTGAGGCGACTGTGGCTGGGAGCAGCTGATGTAACAACGGCCCCGTCAGTCTTTGTTCTTTTGTCTGTAACAATCATAGGAAGTGGCACATTAAAGTGTCATCAGATGATGACAGGTCTGTGGGATTGTTCTATGTCCTCGAACAAAAGAACATATCTATCTGCTTATGTCATGTCTATGTTTAGTTATTATTTAAACACGTATATATTTGTAAAATGTACTGCTGCATGCAGTTGTTAATTTTAAATAGTTACTAATACATCATTAGTAACATTTAAATTATGTATTTAAAAATATTAATACTTTGCTACTATATAAAATAATGTATAATTATTTAGATTTTTATTAATTATACTTATTATTACTATCATAAGGTTTTGTATATGTGGGATCATCTAGGCATCATTTTGTTAATTTTAGATTTCATTAAGCATTTTATTTTAAAGCATCATTCAAACAATTATAAATAATATATTACTATACACACATAATATAACAAATGTCTTAAGTACCCAATAATTGTCAGAATATATATATCATTAAGTTTGCAGAGGTTAATTAATTTAATGGTTAAAGAATTTATTTGTTAGAATTTATTGACAATAAATGTTTGGGACAATTAATTTGGGTTCTTATACCAACACTATTTTTCTATGGTGCTCTACATATCAAACTTATTTATGAGAAGAGCGCCTGTTTATAAGATCCTTAGTGCGCAGTGTTTATATTCATTAGTGTTTATGTTTATTAGTACGAAATGAATTTGTTTATGACCGTATGGCGTTTTGTTGATCAAAGTCTAGATGTGTATAATGACGCTTTAGCATTGGGACTCTGCGCAGCCAATAACTAATCCTACCTGATTTGACACGTATATTATACGAGGTGAGAAACGTCTGAGAAACGTCTTCATTACGCGAGTGTAAGAGATAAATAAACCCAGGACTCAAGCCAATGCCCTGGGCCCATCGCTGGCCCATATCAGGCGCAAATCCTTTAAGACCCCATTGCGTTCTTCCGTCTCCCATTTCTAGGCTGTTCCCAGACGGCACAGCAACTGGAGACGCGGGATTACAAGGAGCCACTTCCTTTATCTGCTGTTCATTTATATCACAGGAACATCACCAGGACTTGTCGATTACAGCCTCAGTGGTACACGTGGCTGCTGTAAACACCACTGCTGGGTGTTACTGGATGTTGGCAGGCGGCCAGATTGAGTGACACCTGTCAATCACTCTCAACCACAAGCCACAGGGGGCAATGTTTGACAGACATGCTTTCACCAGTAATTGGATACCCTGCCAACTGATATCGACACAGCTACTCTTTCCCTGGTAGAAGGGTCTTTCTTCTAGGGTGTCTGCGTAAATGAAGACCTGGGTTTTTTCTGAACACTCGTTAGTAACTGACCCGTTTAGTGACTGGTCACTGTTACCCACTAAACATCAGGGCCCAGTGAATAGCAGCCTGCTTGGGTTAACGTAGCTAGCACTGATGGACATTTAATATTTCATCGTTAATTGCATGCGTTAAGCATGTGAGCTGTGTACAGATTTATAGAGTGTGGTCTTTGTAAAGAATAATTTATGTGAGAGCGGACAAAAACATGATGTCATCGGTGAAATTGATTATATTTAAATGTGTGCGTGTAATGAGGTAAATGTGAGTTACATTAATGACCTGCTCTAGGCTCTCTACAGCCCTCTCATGTATTGTGTACAGTGATTTGTCTGGCAGTTAATCTACCTTGATACTTTGTAACTAAAAAACAAATATGTAGAACTTTGGACAGAGTCAAATAGGTACTTCACTAAACATGCTTTGTGAATGTTTTGTAAGAAATTATTCCAAGTGTTTTAAGAAGTGGAATTGTTTACATGTGCTGATAATATAATTAATATTAAAATAATATTAATGCACCAAGCACATAGATGACTTATTCCTCATACAAATGAATGCAGCCACAGTTTTATGCAGAGACCCGTCCACCCGTCATTTGGATGGGAAAAAACCCGTTGTTGGCGGGTAGAAATATCGGACGGGTAAAAAATGAAGGAGCATGAAAAGAAAGATATTCCAAAATCATAAATATTGTCAGTTATGCCTTGAAATGGATGTCCCACATGTCTGTAGGTTATTTCAGGACATAAAACACATCGTAACTGCTTTGTATGTATATTCATGTGTCCACAGAAAAATGTGTGACTGGGAAAAATGTTATCCTGTGTAATTAAGGCCCTGAAATTCAGTGTTGTGAACATGGATGTATCCGTGGTAACAAATTAAGTACATAACTGTACATACAATGTCACGCACAGAAGAACAGATGGTCAGTGCCACATGACCACTATGGTCAGTGGTGATCTACTGGTAGAAGGGGGAGGGGTAGATGGGAGGGGTGGGGGAGTGAAATGGGATAGGGTTGGGGAGAGGGTGGGGTGGGGGTGGCAGGGGATGAAATAAATGCCAACAGAAGTGGGAAGTTGGCTTTTAGAACTTGTAGTGATGGGGTTGAGACGTTTGCTACCCCTTCACACTAGATGACCACTACCAGATGACCACTACCAGATGACCACTACCAGATGACCAGTACTATATTGATGTCAATTGCAATGAGTGAGAACTAGCCGTGTGTTTCAGTTGTGGACGACCCTGACCCTCCGAGGGCACGGTTCACATCCTTCAACCCGGCGGCCCAGACGGCCCCCCTGGTGACATCACGTGACAGGTCGCAGTCAGCGCCCTCTGTCATGTCCCGACACGTTCTCGAAAGACAGTTCGGTCGAGAACTGAGACGCATCAGTGACGAGTTCCATCTCACCTACGGTATGGTAAGTCACACTTTATCTCCCTGCCTCTTTTATAGCGCCCTCTAGCAGTTTATGGAGAACTATTGCAGTGCCCTCTAGCAGAAATTTGGAGAATCATTGTAGCGCCCTCTAGCAGAATCTGGGGGATTATAATTGTGCCCTCTGGCAGAATCTTGAGAATCATTGTATTTGTAGTGCCCTTGTAATGCAGAAATGTTCTACAGATAGTTTTGGAGATTCATACGTCCATTTAAAATGTTCATTGCTAAACAGTCTTTCCAGTTTTACTTTCACCTTTTTTCTGTGTACACCACTTTTGTTAACGAAAAGACATGTTCAAGTTGGCCAGCCATGGAAGAGTTGTTGATTTCTGTCAGTTCTACCTAAAGCAATGCAATATCTCCTTCAATAAATGTCTTTTAAAAATATTTTTAGAAAGAAATACACACAACCGGTGTAGTTCCCACACAACTGTTGCACAGATTGAGTTTGACGTCCATCTTTCCTCTTCTCTTTGGGTGTGGTTGGCATGTTTCGTGTTGTGACTATGTTTCTCCTTTCGTCCAACTTTGACAGATTTGTCTGTTTTCTCTTGCATGATGCGTTGTGTTACATTTTGTGGTGTCAAATTGTGACAGGCCGTGTGAAATTGTTATGTCAGACACACATGATTCAGAATGAGCTGTCCTCCAGTTAAACGTGTTGAGAGCCAGCGATCAAGACGTGGGGGAAGGGGAGAAAATGAGAGTTGGAGGTTGACTGAGACATGGCAGAGTCTGGCAGACAGACTAACATTTTTCAACCAACTGACTAGGCTCAGTTGAAGTCGTCTGCTGGTGATCTCCTCTCATGTTTAGTTACCAAAGCGTGAGTCTTCTGGAATTGTGTAATGTTTATTTCAGACAAAGTCAATACGTATACGTAAAATACAATTTAAAAAGAAAAAGTACAATACATAAAATACAATTAAACCAATTATGAGGTACAAGTAAAAGAATAAATAAGTGGATAACAAAAATAAAAATAAATAAATAGTTCATGAAAAAAACTGATAAGTGATAAAAAATGTATTTAAAATAGGGTAAACAATACAATACAAATATCATGTGTACAATTGTGATCTCTGGTATGTGAACATAAAACTTCTAAAATGTGTGTTTGTGTGGAAGTAATTGACAAAACGAGGGTTTTCATAAATAGTAATTTTCATAATAAAACCCATTGTTATAGTTTTATTATAGGATGTATAAAACATGACGCTGCCTGTGTCGGTGAGACGAAATCATGTTTGTTTACCATCACATTTATCTGCAGCGCGCATGCTTATGTTTATATAAAAATACTGTTGTGATTTGTTAATGCTGCCAGAAGTTGTGGACACATGGGGGGAGGGGGGATTGGGTGCAGACATGTTTTATAGCCCCAGGGTATGGACAGATCCAGGTCGTCCAGTCTCACTTACCTGGACTGACCAGACATTTGACCAGTCACGTGGACCGGACACCATGTCCAGACTGTCTGGGTGAGCATGTGAAACAACATGGTACCTTGTTTGTTTAGCTTACTGACATGGCATTTCCTAGAAACGCCCTTAGTCCTGTTGCAGGTGCTTGGCGGTATGACCACCCTAGTGTCTGATTCAGGGAGATAATCTAATATAACAGGTTATGTTTAATTAATACAGGTATAAATTTTCCTGACTTATGGGCAAGACTCCCAGACAGTAAAGACCCTGAAACTTATAAAAAAAATTGTCAGGCCCATAAATTTAAGGGTCTATTTTGGTACATGTGTGTTACTGACGAATTGAGAATGTATGGCTCAGTGAACATCGTACTAAAGAAGTGCCATATTGGATATGTCTAGACGAACTGTCCATGGTGATAGCGCTGCTGTTTTATGAAGTCAATTGGCCATAAACCCTGTCGACCATGACAGTTGAAGCAGATGTAGATTAGGTGTGACAATTTAATGAGCGCCCGTATCTAAAGGCATTCCTGAAGGTGTGTTTATGTGGAAAAAATATATAGGGCATTGCAATTTGTAACAAAGAATGAACATAAAACACACACAAAAGTATTACTTAGTAACATGATACCATTACATAAATGTAAAACGACCAATAAAGACTTTACAATGGCAATTAGCAGAGGCCAGTGACATAAACCCAGTCCTACTAGATCCAGTGCTGTAGTGGTGACATTTCACTTTTGGTGATGTAGCCATATGGGAAAGTTATATTATTTTATTTAATATATTTATATTAAATGTGTCATTATTAGCAGTTGGCTATTCTGTTATTTTTAAGTTAGTTTATTTATATAAACTTAATTGATCTATTAATCTAACAGGAACTACATTATATACAATATAATAATGTACAAATATCTGCATTATAAAACAATATGGTTCTCTGTGTGTCAGTTACTTTGTGGTTCTACATCTCTGTTATTTTCCATATATGGTATTATAATGTTGTGCGCAATCTAGCAGGCTCATTTGTGTGTAGTGTGTAGATTAATTTTTTTTACATAATCCACCCAGTCACAATTTCAAAAAAAGGTTTAATGCAGGCGAGTGACTTTTTCTGGGTGTTGCCAGGTAATTAGGCTAGTAACCAATACGGAAGTAATTAATGAGAACCAGCAGTTATGGCCCAACTATAAGGAAGCCCCATTCTCTTTTCTTGTGAGGCTGTCATGACCTTGTGAGACTGTCATGACCTTGTGAGGCTGTCATGACCTTGTGAGACTGTCATGACCTTGTGAGACTGTCATGACCTTGTGAGGCTGTCATGACCTTGTGAGGCTGTCATGACCTTGTGAGGCTGTCATGACCTTGTGAGACTGTCATGACCTTGTGAGGCTGTCATGATAATGACAGGAACAAGCTCCATCCTGTTTTAGGGTCATCTTGTCAGACCACCGTGAATTATTAATGCTGATTAGTCTGTCTGTTACATCCACTGGTCCCATCACATTTCCTCACTGGTCTCCCTTGTTTAATGCTCACCGAGTCACACATAGGGGAGAGCACGGCAAGTTGAAACACGGGTAACTGCACTTCAATTATTACTCAAACTAATATTTACATTTTATACCATAATTTATATTGTACCACATAATATTATACCCATGATCTGTCAGTGCAGGATAGACTTTGTGAAGTAGACACGCAGTCGTAAGAAACACAATGTAAAAGGACATTTGAATAAATAAATAAATATAGTGTCAGTACTTAAATTATCATCAGTAAATTAATGCAATAAGTGCATAATAATTTTACATAAAATTAATAAAATATTATTGGAATAAGATAGGTATAAAAATAATTAATATTATAATAAATAATAAAATACATGCAAATAAACAGGATTTCTATTTAGCCATTTTTTTATATAAGTAAGTGGCAGTATGTACTTTTCGGTAATTCTCATATGACATTCCACAATCTGACCAGTTCAGAACTCTGGGAAGGCCAGATGAACATGCAGAGGACTGTGGGAAGGCCATCTGTCTGTCCACCTGGATGTGCCGTCGCTGGCTTTGACCATTCACTGGACAGTCCAGTTAATGGTGGGAAAGCCACATGGACAGCTGCTTTCCCAGAATATGTCTGTTTGTTGGTGGAGGATCAAAGGGAACAGTTTAGTGCATACAGGTATGCTGTCATGGCTGATTAGGATGTCTGGTGGACGGACGGACGGACGGACGGACGGACGGACGGACGGACGGACGGACGGACGGACGGACGGACGGACGGACGGACGGACGGACGGACGGACGGACGGACGGACGGACGGACGGACGGACGGACGGACGGACGGACGGACGGACGGACGGACGGACGGACGGACGGACGGACGGACGGACGGACGGACGGACGGACGGACGGACGGACGGACGGACGGACGGACGGATGAGTACTGTATGTGTCAGTACTACATCTCACTGTAATCATCGTGCATGGACAGCGAAATGATGTGTATGGTAGTAATACTGTAGAGTTACAAGTACTCAAGGAAGTATTCAGCTATCTCTGTGATGTGCACTGTGCAGTGAGTACTCCGCAGTAAATCTACTTGCTATACTGACATTATAGTCGAACAGTCAAAACAACCGGCAATACCCACTGATTTAATTTCCCATCAGCTGTGTTCAATTATACAGCTAACAAGACCTTGCAATATGGCCTAGCTATTACAGTCTCCACTTGTGACCTCATTCCCCAGTCAATGGGCCTTCTGGTTTTTACCTCTGCTCCTACTAAAAAGTTATTGAGGGCCTGGGACGTAGTGCGTCATTTCAGGAACAATAAAACCTAGATCTTGCCGCTTCCTTACGAGCTTTCCAAGAACCTGTTTTGACATCCCTCCGGAGGGAAGGTACGGCACATGAATTGATGACTTATCTCTGGTCCGACAGAAGAGAGAGGAAGACAGGTGGGATGGTCGTAACTTGCGTCTTCATCCCTCTGATTCAGCAGAAACAACTCTCACCCCCTGTGTTTGTTGTAAATCACACATGACAGTTGCAGACGCATCAGCTGTATCTGTGGCTCTTGTGATGTAGTCTCTCTGCAGCCTTCCTCCCAAACAGGGTCAACATTATCTGCGTTACGCTGTGAACGGTTTTCAACAGTTTGTTGATATTTACGTTAACAATTCCCTGGATGTTTCACGTACAGTATTAAATGTCATGATATTTCAAGTGGGGTTCCACAAAACAAAGTTTGATTTTCACAAAGTTTTTCAAAGTAAAGAAAATACAACATATGTAAGGATGAATTTACGAAACATCTGATAAAAAACTGATACCCAACGAGTTATAAAATCCATACTCTGTTTTGAAATAGTGAACAAGTCCCTTACATCAACTGGAGTAACTTTTTATTTTACCATCTTTCATCGAGAAGTATTTTGTTTAAAGCATTTTCAGCATCATAATCTTTTTATACCAACATCTCAACTCATCTTCCAGACATCTGGGATATTTTAGATGACGTGGGGGGCCTGATGTCTTAGTTGCCTCCTCACAGCTGGGGATGAGGCCCAGTGCCTGGAATCCCCTCTTGTCTCCTACTCTTGTTTCCCAGGAGCCCATCTGGTCTTTGAAGTGGCAAAGTCTCAGTCTGGTGTCTCTCAGGGTCTCTCACCTGTCATCAACTGTGTCTGGTCTCTCTCACCTGTCATCAACTCACTCGTTAATGTTGCCGCATTAATTAATCTCTATTGTCCAGCGTCACATTCTCCCACTTCAAAGAGCAGACTCGGGAATGCACAAATGTAGAGGCCAGGTCTATGAAGATGACACTAAATGCTGTTTAAACCATATCTAAATAAGATATTAATGTATAGCAAGTAAAATGCAATTTTTTAATTAGCTTTTTAATAATTCATATTGTTGATTTACTGTTAATATTATTCTTCCGCTCAAAATATAAGTTTTCTATAAATGTGTGTATATATATATATATATATATATATATATATATATATATATATATATATAACTTATACATACACAGACTTCCTCCTTCATTAATTTTTGTTTGCGAAGCTGAGTCATGATAATAATAGATAATAATTATAATTATATAATCTTTAAAAATGATTATAATTAACTGATAATTTAAAAAGCCTCTGAATGGTCAAAGTGGCCAGATTTGTGGCAGATGTAACTATTGTATTATTAGCAGGCATATATAGAGCGAAAGTTAGAAAAACTTTAGTAAAGAAAATGGTGGTATATATAAATATATTAAAAGGCATATTTATATTTATATAAAAATGGTGTGTGTGTATGTATATTATATATATATATATATATATATATATATATATATATATATATACATATATAATTGTAATAAAGAGATACCACGAGACCCACATTACAGTCGACAAGACAAACAAACAGATGCCTAAAAGTAAACATAGTAGCAGAAACAAAGCTGAAGGAGATGTACCAAAACAAACACATAAATTATGACGACTGGTAGTAACGTTTAAAAATAACTCGGGTGCCTATTATTGCCTTCTGTGAATCCACATTGAAATAGCCACAGGTTGGCCAGGCTGAGCCAGAGTGTCTGCCTGACAGGCTAATAATTATTCCACTCCATCTGCGACATAAATGATGTTTTTTACCATCTGCAAGATGACCTCAGTGACCCTCAGTCCAGGCCATTGTTGGGGTGGGGGTGGGGTTGATCGGTTGGGGGGTAGAGGGCCTGGAACCCCAGGCAATGTGATTAACTGTTGCTGGATAAATGAACAACAGTGCCATGTCATATTTGAAATGTCCACCAAAAAAAACGTTTGCGATGTTGTTACGCATAACCTCTTTGCACTTGGCTGATTTTTCTGAAAGGGTTACTTTCAAGAAGTGTTTTTAATGCATCGAACTATACCGTGGTCCACCTGGAATACTGTTTATTTTATAAATAAACTTTATGCAATTATATCAATATGTGTAAGTTATTGTCAATATTTAGTGACGCGGCGCATGTTGAATGGATTTGGCAGCCGTTGATTCTGTGAGTGCGCTCAAGTCTGATGAGTTTCCTGGCACGGTGCCAACTATGGGTGGGTTTTTGTGATGCTATAAAAGATGGGAGACACCCAGGGTCAACTGCAGCCCTCCAGGGGTCAGGTGTTAACGCCTCCTTACTACGGCTGCTACTACGCCTGGCTCCGTGCCAGCGTTGTTTGTGTCTGTCGTCTTGTCAAGGTTCCACCGAACAAACATCACTCTCTATCGGAGGTGTGGCTTACTTTGACATTGCTGATGTCATGCGTATATTTAGTTGGGTTCGTATTGTGTCATCCCAACGCGTTCTTTGTGATTCATTAATCTGTTGTTGTCACTTAGTAACTGGGGGGGCTGTCCAGGTTTAAGGTCATTACCCCTGGCATTGGTCTTTCTTATTGTTTTTTATTATGTGTTTGTTTTGGGTCAACATGTCAAGACGCTTTCACTTGGGTCTCTTGATAATATCTCCGTCTTCATTCCACATATGGATTAATCACATCAATGGATGCTAGTTTGTTAATTATCTTATATTTACAGTAACGTTCTATTCAAGAGTGTTTACATTTCATTAGAATACTCCGATTTAAATGTTTACATGTCTTGTATTAAGATTAACTATTGAAGATTATAAGTGCGACTAATAAATTGTTTTCATTACTACTTATAACTTATTTATCTATTAATAAACTTGTTTAGATCTATTTCTATTTTGCATATTTACTGTTTAAAACTTATGTATTTGTTATGCTTATTTGTATGTACCATTTTATTGGTTTTACCTAAAATAAATGCATTTTCCTTGCCATCTCACCTGTATAAATAGGTGGGACTATATTGTGATTACAGGCAGTGGCATAGCAAGAGGGGGGCTCATTCCCAGTCATTTTCACAAAGACTTTTTTATGGCTGCAGCCCAAGCAATGACAATATAATAATTTCCAATGTGCACAATGGCTAACGGCCATTAAGGAATCAAAATAATAGTTGCCCGGTTACTAGACTAATGCCAAAGTGTATTTTGTTGTTGTTCTTTTCTTGGCATCTCTGTCGTCATGGGTGAGTTGATCATGACTTCCGTTTTCGTTGTTTTGTTCTTCCTCTCATTTTCTGCCTTTACATTGAATACATTCTCTATCACCAGTCTCCAACTCCTTCTGTTGCTCTTTGTCTCCATTCTTCTCCCACTCTCTCTAGGTCTCTATGCCATCCCCCATCACAATTTCAGTCTTCCTCGCCTCCTTTTCCCTTCCACTTTCTGGGCACCTGCTCTCTTTACCCGTTTTTCATCTCCCATTCTTTCCACATGACAAGCCAATTTCAACTTATCTCAACCTGGTACGTGTTGGTATTTGTCATGATTTCTGTCAGTAGGTTTAGGAGGTGTAGCGGGAGGAATGTGGTGATCGACTATAGTTGGATATCATGTCAGGGCTATGGGTTCATGTCTCTTTAATAATGTGTTGTCTTTCTCTTAGTTTCTAACTTTGACGCCTTCTGTGAATGGTGTTGCTGAACTGCCAGCTACATTTGTCAGTGAACTTGGTCGTCATGTGATTGTTGGTATTCAGTTTAAGCTATTGGGTTTGAATTATAAATTATATGTATGTGTATATATGTGTATTTGTATATATATATATATGTGTGTGTGTATATATATATATATATAATAATATATATATATATATATATATTATATTATTTTATTATACAGAGTTTGCTTGGTTGTTGGATGGCCCCCTCTAATGCCAAAATCCTGGCTACGCCACTGATTACAGACCTGTCCTCTAAAGCATTCTCAGTGTCTAATTCACACTGTGTGATTATTACAGGAGACAGTGCTGACTCTACAGCATCTACAGGCCCAGGTTATTTATCAGTTTGCCTTGATCTGATAAATTAGTAAAACACTTGTTAGTGTTATGCCTGGGGGAGGGTTGCCATGGCAACCATACCCCTGGGGTTGGACTCCGGGCCCCTGGGAGGGTGCCTGGCCCACATTTAGACAGGCAATTTTCTCCAAACAGCCCAAACTCAAAAGCTAACGCAGGAGTTTTGTCCTGCTTGTTTGTGTGCCTTCTGTAGTCACTGGTAGAAGTTGGATGTGTTGTTTACGTGAGGAATTACGTCACTGCCATGGTTCAGCAGACCATAATGGCTGCCAGTTGCTCTGATGTTATCAGCAAGCATTACTATGGGCCTGTATTCATTGTGTAGTAACGGTTGGCTGTTTAACATACATTTGGCAAGCAATTTTACATTTGAAGATAAAAGTAGTAATAATAATAATACCATATGTTTAATTAGGAGAGCCCAACAAAATATGATGCGGAATATAAAAAACAGTTTTACAGTGGTCATTGTAAGCATGCAATCATACATCACATACTTTGATTATAATATTATGTATATTTTTTTTATAGATTTATTTAGAAAACAATTAAATGCCATGCAGAGCTGCATAGAGGTTCAAAACCTGCTCAAAGCTGCCAACAAAATAAAAATAAAACAACTAAATACATAATACTCTATTTATATACATATGAGCTAAATAAATAAGTAAAATAATAATATTTATGTGCCATGAATAATAAATTCATAATATATATATATATATATATATATATATATATATATATATATATATATATATATATATATATATATCAAACAAAATCAGTTTGCATAATCTTTTGCCAAGACAGGGAAATGTTGTCATTGGACCATGTAACAAATTTATGGTAGAAAAATAATTTCAAAAAATAAGTTTTTTAAGTTTTATTTTACGAAAGGTGGCTAAAATGTCAGAAGATTTAATTATAGTATTAACATATATATATATATATAATATACATATATATATATTATATATATATGTTACATATATAATTATATAATATTATGTTATCTGTATGATAATACAGAATCAACTCCATATTACAATTAAATCTTCTGAAACTGTAGCCACCTTTCGTAAAATAAAACTTTAAAAATATATTATTTGAAATTGTTTTTTTTACCATAATATGTATATATATATATATATATATAAAATATATATATATATATATATGTGTGTGTATACACACATACATATATACATAATAATATATATATATAATTTTTATATAATATTCTATATATATACAGGTATATATATATTTATTATATACATACAGCACAATAACTATGTTGTGCCGTGTGCCACTGAGATGAATGTACCTTGTTGTCTTGTTGACGTGTTCCCGGCCTGAGTCAGTCACCTGACAGCTGGCCACTCACCTGGCGGAGATGTCTTCCCTGAATGGGAGGGCGGGAGTGATCCAAGGTAACGGGGATAATTCTGGCATAACACCAGAATCAGCAGCACAATAACAGAGCATTTCCTAGAACTAGGAACGATCGAATGTCCGTAATCTGGAACAGTTTATTGGAACAAATGGTGACTTGTGACACCTGTCTGTTAAAGTCACATGACATAGGTGTTTTATGGGACTGTGGTGAGTGACCTGCCTGAGAATATTAAACAACTTAGGACACTCAGGCTAGTTAAGTAACATTTAAAGACATTTCACTGAGTTTTTGTTGATCAAGATATATTAATATTGTGTGTGAAGAGATGCTGTTAAAATATCTTATGCTTTCTGTACAGATATGTACCTATCTTAGTTATTTCTTCTGTGTTAGCATTGTTGCCTTAGTTATTTTTAAGTTACTTTTCTGTGTGCGTCATTCCTTTTTTAGAGTTCTTGGATTAATCAAGACTACCCACTGATAGCACTTTGTGCATTATTGATGGTGACTATACGTGTAGTCCACACCCGTCGACTTTATTGTGTCAGTCACACTTTTCACTTAATACATGAGGTCATCTGATGAACTGACCCTCTCTGTGTTTAACTAATAATTACCTGAATAGCCCATGTGGGTGTTGCTGGTGTGACTTGTACGATTGTGTGTGGCATCATGTGTATGTGTATGTACTACTGTGTACTGCAGACATGAAACAAGAATGCTTTTTTTAGATTATGCTTTCACATTTGCCATTAGTGTGTTTGAATGCACGGGGATGTGTTTACACATGTGTTCTGTAAGCAATAAGGTGTGCACACGTGCGTGTACTGTAAGCAGTACAGTGTGCATGCACGTGTACTGTAAGCAGTACAATGTGCACACATGTGTACTGTAAGCAGTATAATGTGCACATATGTGTATTGTAAGCAGTACAGTGTGCACACACATGTACTGTAAGCAGTACAGTGTGCACACACATGTACTGTAAGCAGTACAGTGTGCACACGTGTGTACTGTAAGCAGTACAGTGTGCACATGTGTACTGTAAGCAGTACAGTGTGCACACGTGTGTACTGTAAGCAGTACAGTGTGCATGCATGTGTACTGTAAGCAGTACAGTGTGCATGCATGTGTACTGTAAGCAGTACAGTGTGCATGCGTGTGTACTGTAAGCAGTACAGTGTGCATGCATGTGTACTGTAAGCAGTACAGTGTGCACACATGTGTACTGTAAGCAGTACAGTGTGCACACATGTGTACTGTAAGCAGTACAGTGTGCACACATGTGTACTGTAAGCAGTACAGTGTGCATGTGTGTGTACTGTAATCAGTACAGTGTGCATGCATGTGTACTGCAAGCAGTACAGTGTGCATGTGTGTGTACTGTAAGAAGTACAGTGTGCATGCATGTGTACTGTAAGCAGTACAGTGTGCATGCTTGTGTACTGTAAGCAGCACAGTGTGCATGCATGTGTACTGTAAGCAATACAGTGTGCATGCATGTGTACTGTAAGCAGTACAGTGTGCATGCATGTGTACTCTAAGCAGTACAGTGTGCATGCATGTGTACTCTAAGCAGTACAGTGTGCACGCATGTGTACTCTAAGCAGTACAGTGTGCATGCATGTGTACTGTAGTCAGCCATTAATTGCTACAACAAGGCTTTTGCAGTGCACAGCGGGGCACTTGTTAAATATCCTAATTTCCATACATGAGCACTCGACTAGAAATCTCTCAGCAGATGTCTATATTTAGACACAGCAACAACTGCACCTAGACTAAGAGGTCACACTTGTCACCATTCGACAATGACGTGTGTCACTATGTCAGCGGTTCGTCAGCGGTTATGTTGATTCGCAGAATGACCCATGGTTTTCCCCGATGACTTTTGCTGACACATTTTTGTAACACTGATCACTGCCCACCCGTCTTTTGTCATTATGCAAACACAATTTATTTTAAATTTTTAACTGATGGGACACAATCAATTAAAAAATAAATTAAGTTTGTGTTTATAAAGTTAATATTTGTGGTTGCATAATCATTCTTTAATACCATTTGTTATTGTTCAATGTTTTTAATGTTCTGCTTCCATAGACATGATTACGTTTGCAGAATAAATGATTTAACATTTTCAATAGGGTATTTATCTTTAAAAAAACAATAACAGCAGCCTCAAAGAGTTGTTAATTTATAAATAGCACAGATAGTTTTTATTCCTACTGCAAAATCAACTGTGCAAATAGTGACAAAGGACTCGGTGAGATGTACCACATTGAATTCATTCAGGGGACAGTTTCTGCAGCAAAGCAGTTATATAAATGTTTACACAACTCTTAACTCTTGGGAAGTATTGTAAACACATCCTTATGTCAATAAACAGAACTCTTTGGCAAGACGCCAGCATAGATACGGGTGAACTATTTTTAATCTGAAGTTTGCAGATTATTGTGATTTTTGTTCGTTTGACTTTTAAACTGGGCACGTGATTTTGTTGATATGACATGAAACAATTTCCGACATGAAAAATGCACCCTTCAGAAGGTGCGAAGGATAAAAAGCATGAGTGAGACAAGTCATTTACTACGACATGACGTGACGTGACGACATGACGTAGTCAGCACTCACTGTGTCCAGGGGTGTTGGCCTGACACTTTGGTAGTGAGGCAAATTGTACTCGCATTTACAGAACCTGCAAATGTTTGAGTCGGTAATCTTTATGACTGATTGATATTTTTATTCCCATCGCATAAACATGTTTAAAACAGATTACGTTTAGCTGCGTCTGCGTCATGGACAGAGTGATAGGCGGGTTTTTGCAACAAGTCAGTCAGGGAATGTGTCGGGGCTTGCAGGAACATAGTACGCCAATATTTCTTCTGCTAATCTCAAGTTACACAACATCGTGACGTCAATTGTGGTCTACTTAACGACTTCGGTGGCGGGAAGGATTACCTTCATTGTCTCATGCGGGAACGTCATAGTTCTATTTATGGCTTTAGTGTTTACAAACAAAATTGTTAACAAAACTTACATTTTCTCTGTTTAATGCTTGAATGAGTTTAATCACAGGTGTTTTTGCAGCATGTTAATTGTTTATGTAAGAAAAACAAAGCATTCGTGTGTTTGCAGAATCGGGAAAATGGCCGACTTGACAAGAATGACCGCAAGTTTTAGTAACTAAAGACAACAAACAGTGTAAGTCTGGAGAATCCCCGAAATGTTCAGTTTGCTGTATGATCAAATTAATACTCAACATAATATTAACATTTTAATAAAAATTATAAACCACAATAAAATGCCAAAATTTGAGTTTCAGGTTTTTGACCAAGCATGGACAAAAGTTTAACATGCATAGTGAACACATATGTTATAAGAAAAACTTTAAAAAATATTAACAGTTTTAGCAAAACTTTTCTGAAGTTACATCAGATCAGAATCATTGCAATTAGTGGTAGACATTGTTTGTTTATCGTATCATGGTAATCGAAAGCATCATGAATTAAAGCACTGTTAAACGCATCAAGTAAAAAGCGCAGATCTCACACACCTGGGGTGTTTTTATGACTGTTTTGGAACGGTCGATGTCTGCCTACCTTAGTGGGCCAGGTGTCTGCACTCATGCGTGACGTATTCATTACCTTCACCAGAGGGCGGCTCCCGATTAAGTCACAATTGATGGGATTCACTTGATAGATCGACGACAGCCCCAGTGTGACTTCACTACCCTGGAGTCAACGTCTTTGTAAACGTTTCCATGCGTAAATATTATGTTTAAATGTACAGCTGCACTAGGTATATAATCAGGTATGTAATTAATATTTGTATCGAATTATATATATATATATATATATATATATATATATATATATATATATATATACATAATATATATGTGGAGATATCTGGGGTCCCAGTGAGGAGATATCCAGGGCCCCGGTGAGGAGATATCCAGGGCCCCGGTGAGGAGATATCCAGGGCCCGAGTGAGGAGATATCCAGGGCTCCGGTGAGGAGATATCCAGGACCCCAGTGAGGAACATGTAGACAAGATGTTCCACTACACCTGCCACAATAACAACCATAACACCTCAGACTGGCAGTCTTGAGGAACCAGACTGGCAGTCTGAGAGACAAGACAGTTGTACAGACACATTGTCTACTCATGCACGGCCACTTCTCAAATAGCCCTATAGGTCACTGCAAGGATGTCTGGGAGATTAGGGATCTTTGGCAGCCAGTAAGAAGTGGTTAGGTTGTGTGACCATCAAACAATGTCATTGTGACGTCACTCAACTAGGCGAGTTTAAAAATGTTTCTGGGATGATTGACCATGTCAGTTGTTATTGGATATGATATATATATATATATATATATATATATATATATATATATATATATATATATATTTGTTGCATATTTTTGAAATAAATTAACTTTAACCATGTTTAACAGGGACATTTCTGTTGACAAAACATTATCTATGAGTCGGTCATAGTTTCAGAAAATGTCATTGTAATAGGGCGTTGATTGCAGACAGTAGCGCAGCTACAGGGAAACATGTTTGCCAATATAGATCTAGCTTTAATTTAGGAACACAAAGTTGTTTGGAAACAGATGATCTAATAGTACAGTGTATGTTGTTGTTGTTGATAAGACTGAATCAGAATTGACGCTAAATGTTGAGAGAAGGTGACATGGAGACCTGTCTACAGTTACTTATGCAGGGACATCTTTTTATTTTCTAACTTGACTACCGGTATATCTTGCATTTTCAAATTATTTGTGGAATAATGTGTGAACTGACCCACTTGTCTGACACGTCTATATTTAAATGTCGTAAGCCATATGTCAATGACCTTAGTGTTCACCCCTGTAGACAACCCTGTGCAATTTGCTGATGCAATAATACTTTTTAGTGAGTGTTTGTAATGATTTAGTGGCCGAGAACCTGAGCTGGGCCAATCTGCTCAGCTCCCTCGACCTGAGACCGGCAGACAGGCCCTATGAGTCACAGTCTATGCCCCCCCCCATCTGGGCCTGTCTGCGGTTAGTTGTCGCTGTTGGGTGACAGATGGCAGATCAGGGTCAAGGGGCAACGGAAGGAAGGGTTCTTATTGTTTTAAGAGTGCACAATGTGTGTTATTATTTGACAAGTGTAATACTTGGTAGCTCTTGACTATATACGTTAAAATGGCTGATTAAAACTTAGTCTTACATAATTATGGTTATATAAAATTATATCCCGACATAAGGAATAAAGATTGAAAAGTGTTACTAACATCTAAGGTATGATGTCAAAAGATTAATATGTAAATAATTAATGTATTATTACATTTGTTCTATAAATTTACAATATTGTGAGTGAATTGATTAACTATTAGTTAGAGATTGCGCAGCAAATGAACCTGCATGATTGTCATAATTGTAACAGGTCAGCATACAACTGGGCACAGATAGGTTGGTGCTGGAGAGTTTGTAGCAGCTCTTGCTTCTATATCACAGATTACACCAAAAGCAGCGATCGTTTTTATCTCACAGAACTTTCTTAGGACATCACGAACATACAGGATGTTTTGAAAGTGAAAATGAAGTATGTAGCTGACATTGCGTAGGGGGTTAATGAAACTAAATGTTCTGTCCAGTAAGAACTGAGGCACTTATTGGCAGCTGTTCCATCCATGTACGTGCAATATCTGCAGCTCTGTATGTTTGTATTGTGTTTGTAGTGTGTTTGTATTGTGTTTGTAGTGTGTTTGTAGTGTGTTTGTTGTGTTTGCTGTGTGTTTGTCTTCCCACTGTTCTGTTCCCTATGCCTGTCCTTTCCGTGGAATGCCTCCCACTTTGCTTCCCTCCCCATCTCCATAACGTCACTTTAAGGTTGTCCACCTCCTTCCGTTCTCATTCCTTCCCTCTCTCATAGTTCTATGTTTCTGTTTCAGGGCCAGCTGCGCCATGCTCAAGCAGCCCGGCACATCAATGGACATCGACCAGCTTCTTTCCCATGTAACCATGGCAACCCGCCCGGATGGTGGCAACTGATTCTCGCGTACGTGTCGCCACGACAACTCAACCATCACCGACACTGCATCCTGGAGACACCGACCGAATCCTCCGATCCCAGCGATTCTAGCGATCCCACCCCCACGGAACGGGACCAGGAAGAAGACGACGACCCAGTTTGAGGACTGGCCACCAGGGGGAGTTGTAGTACTCGTAGGAAATCTGCTATGCAGGACATTGTTTGTGGAACTGAATTTGTCCAGCGCTGGACGCCGGAAGTGACCTTCAGTATGTGACCTTGAAGGTGTGACCTTCACGGTTTGTCTGTGATGGTTCACCCTATGGACTGATCTCATAATGTGCTGCGTATTTTACGTGCTGTGCACAATATTTGAGGCGTCTCTGCCAGTTTTTGTGTGTTGATTATAGCGAAGACTTGTAGTTAGTTGAATTGCTGACAAGTGTCCGGTTTCATTGACTTTTCAATGTGGCTGCACGTAAAACGAGGATCTTGCTTCTGAAGTCAAGACGGTTACAAATGAGATAGGTAAATAAGCAAATGTTGAATTGCGTGATATTTGTCGTGGTGCCATTCGACAGGGATGTGGTCAACTTTAAGTCACCGGTGAGACATACGAGTCAGACATTTTTACATTTAGGACTTGGAGATATTCGAAATAATGTTTGATAAAGTGCTTTGCGACAGGTAATTTTTTTGCAGATTCTAGTCATAAGTTTGTTTTGTGAGTTGTGGAAGAAGTGGATACTTACTCTCTCCCAAGTTGAGTTCGTGTACATAGAGTTTGTTGTTGGCATAAATTGACGTCGAGGTGATCTTCCAGATGTAAATAAACAATGTTCTGCGTGGTGCACCACCAGTCTGGGTGCATATTTGATGTGTCCAATCTGTAGAGTTGCAGTCAGAGTTGTCGCAATCTACTTGAATCCATATGTAGCCTTTGATGTCCTTATTTTGTGCTTTAATGTAAAAATGTGTTTTTGATTTATATTTTGTATGGTGGGCAGCTACTTCATAACAAACATTATATTCACATTTTACTGCGAAAATGTTTCATCATATTTACAAGTCTTTTAGTAACTACAGAAACTATATCAAATTCATTCAGGGAATGATGAAATATGTCTATATTCTTATTGAAATGGATACATTTGATTTTTTTTATAAAACATTAAAATTAAAAACTAGTTAGAATTATTTGTTTTATCGTACCTCGCCTGACAGGCCGGTTCCATAAGGGGTGACATCAGCAACTGTTGTGGGGAGCAGCCAGTATTTGGGAATGACGCTGCTAGTGACAGGAGGCCATGCATTGTGTTTGTTACACTGGTAACTGTGTTTGTGCTGCTATAATTGTCAGCCAGTCATTAGTACGAGTGACTTGTCCACGTCTCTGTAGCAATCATGGTATCTGTTTGTTGATTTTTTTAGGCCAATTATGTAAGTGAACTGTGAAGTGTCTGTCTATGTTGCCACCATCCATTGAATGATATCCTAAACAGTCTTAACTAAATATAGTTACATAATCAATAGTTGCCTAACCACCTAAACATCTGAGTTAGGGTTTGGTACTAAAAATTATTTGTTTATTAATATAGTTTTCTTTATTATAAATGATACATCCCACCTATATATTATATATACAGTGTGTATATATAATTATATATATATATATATATACACATATATATAATATAAACATGTATATATATATATATATAATATAAACATATATAGATATATATATATGTGTGTGTGTGTGTGGCTGTCCACTACTTTAGCCCACTCGGTCAGTGGCCAGCCTCAGTTTGACGCTGGTCAGCAGCTGGATGTCAAATTAAACCTGTGCTCATTTTCCGACCGTGCGTGCTTGTATGTATATATTATATGAGCATAATCTTGGCACGGCTCCCCAGCCCAGAGTAGCCATCTCCCTGATCCTTGGCAACAGGTTCACTGGCTCTTCAGAGTCTTCCTTTGTCTGTCGTTTGCCAAATTCTTTTGATTTACTTTCTTGGCGAAGGTACGATCAAAACATGGCTGCTCCAAACTAGTACCTTCTGGGTATTGTGGTCATTCCTGGGCAGGAGTCGTCATTCCCAGGTGGGGTGGGGTGGGGTTTTGTGGGCCGCCAGAATGTGATGTTAGGAAAATGAGATGCTCAAACATAGGTCAGTGTCGTATTTTAGACAATTATATAACTATCCAGGCAGAAATGGGAATATTACTTTGGGTTGACCGTATTGACAAAATGACGGGAGAAAATAAAATTCCATAATGAATTAACCAGGGTGTTAATTTTTGTTCGTTGTTTAGATTCCTTTTAAAGTAAATGTTTGGCAGTGTCTTTGTTGATTGAGTTCCTTTGCTAAACCAGCTCGTGTTTGATTTTTACATTTGTTAGATAATTGTCTGTTTTGTTTGCTATAATTGTAGTCCACCAGGGGCGCCTTTATGTTGAATGCACAGGGTATCATGTTGGTATTTATTTCACATGTAGTGATTGCTAAAATGACAAAAGGACGTCATTGTCTGTTGAGTGATCACGGCAGCCATATTTGTTTGTGATACAGTTCAAAAGTGCATGGTCTTAGAAGTCAGTCCTTGTGTAATGTGTATGGTGCCGCGACCTGATCTCAAGTAGCCACAGTTTAGGGGTCTCTGTAGACCAACAAGTCAGCCTGGTGGAAAGATAATTCAATGTGTGTTTTGTGGATTACTGCGGAAAACAATTTGGCTGCCCCAAACACAAAGCCTGTACAGATAGTGTTGGCTCATGCAGTGAAAATGCCATGTCTCTGAGTGGTGGACTGTGTCTTACTTCTCTTAGTCTACCGTCTTCAAATTCTGCTCAATGTTATTCATATTTTCTTGATAAAAGTAACTTATCATATGGAGGGTCACAGACGTTTGCAAAGTTAAAAAACGTTATGTATTACAGCTGGTTCAGCTCCCTCACTAGTGCCTGGTATGGCACTAGTGCTTGGTTTAGGGCACTAGTGCCTGGTGTAATACTACTGCCTGGCATGGCACTAGTCCCTGCTCTGGCACTAGTGCCTGGCATGGCACTGTTGATGTTGAAGATCCAGTATGGCTGTTAGCATAATTTTTCTTTTCAACACATTTCAACCATCAGGTGGTGCCACTGTAGCAATTTATTTCCCCCACATGACAACCAGCCGCTCATAACGTGTTTTCTTACTTTGTGAACATGTGCGACAACTCACTAGGGAGTATGTGTCCTTATGGCAGAGCCCATCTCAAAGAATGCGACAGTGAAACCTTGTCATTAAACAACAGTACTTTTAATATGTATATTTTGGAATAGCCCAGTCAGTTTGATATGAGTCCACCAGAGGGAGACAGTGTTGTTGACCCACTTACTGAGAGGGGATCAGCAGCACATTCTTAAAGAATCTCTCCAACCCCGATTGCCATAATGGATTACATTCCCAGACGCTAGGAAAGGAAGTGGGTGTTAGATAAAAGAGTGTGTTTAGACTGGTGCTCATAACAGTACGGAACCCAGACAAGAGTGCCTTTAAGTAACGATGCAACGACGATTGTTCGTACATCGTACATGTGGCTCATGCTGCCCTATAAGCTCAAGACTGCATTTACTTGTCGTTTGTTTAAATAAAGATTTTGGTTTAATTTACAAGTGTCTCGTTTATCTTTTCTCACGTAGGTGACTAATGACCCGCGGGTATTCCGTGGGTAACACCACGCCACTTGGAGTCGACTCAGATCCGTCCGCCAACAGCAATTAAACACCGTTACCCTTCAGAAGTGACTCAGCGCTAGTAAGATCTGCGTGCGTGCGTAGTGTGTTCGTCGTAGTGACAAATCGCAGGTGTCCACGTTTGCACCGTTGTGTTGTACACGCTCCGCCAGTCACACGTCAGTCGACGTAATGTTTTTAATCTGAATGTCTCCGCTGGACGAGTGCCAGGCGTCAGACGCGTGTGCCGTGGCGCGTGCCAGCACCCTGTGCACTGTCTAGGGGTCCCCCACCCCTGGACGACAGATAACTGCGTCCTGGACAATCACTTACGGGTGTCTGGTGCAGGCGGGTAATTTAGTACTGGTTTGTGTTTACTTGAAACTCGCGATGTTTAAATCATTATCTGTCCACTGCATTGGACTTTTCCTCCTGACTGGCACCGAGCCAAAAAGCTTTGAAAAACAAAGTTTTTTTCTCGGAAATCAGTGGAGCATGTAGACATATATGCAACCATATGTTCAGGTTTATTTAACTTACACAAGAACACATTTATTAATCTTTGATGTAAAACAGTAAATTTTAAATTGTGCATTATAATATTTTATAATCCCACTTTTTAATTGGTTTATATTGTATTTAAATTTGTTTAGATATTATAAGAAGCTAGCTAGTAAGTAATAAAAATTATATAAACTTCAATATACTTAATGACGACTTAACAAATTTAAGTTTTATTTGCACTGCACGCACGCACGCACGCACGCACGCACGCACGCACGCACGCACGCACGCACGCACGCACGCACGCACGCACGCACGCACAGTTTAGTCATAGTATGATAAGCCAACCCAGGGGGACAATATTAATCAAGTGTCCCAAACCAATCATGTTATACAATAATGTTCGAGACAAATTATACTTATTTCAAACATGTGGACAAACAATACTTAGAAAAAATTTACATATCTTAATTATTTTCAATGAATTATTTCAACATTGTCACTCACATAATTTTCTTAAAAGAATTTATGTATATTTGTCATGCGTCTTATTTAGCAAAACCCACATACGTAAACATGTTTCCCTAAATGACAGTTCTCTCCGCAGACAGAGTACAAAAGCTTGGTGAGACCGTCAAGTCTGAGACTGAGCTGTGCACCAGACATGTAAACTAAACACACAGGAAAAACATACATCAGAATATTTATTTTGTAAATTATTGCTGCTGTATCTTGACCCTGCAGTCTGTACCACCACCAGAGCCATAAAGTTACATCACTGTCTGCTAAAAAAAGTAAAGGTAAGTTCTTATATAGCGCAGTATCCAATCCTAGGATTCCTCAAAGCGCTTTACACATTACTTCCCTGGCAGACCTGTTCAATCAAACACCATCTCAACTTCTCTGGGAAGCATCCAGCCATATGCTACAATTAATGCGCGAAGGCTGCTCGTACACATATCCACCACTTGTCTATAGCCAGGTACTCATTTATACAGCTGAGTGGACTGGAGCAATGTAGAGTGAAAAAACTTGCCCAAGATTTTAACACCGCAGCACAGGATTCGAACCCGGGTCCTCTTTGTCGAGAGTCCAACGCCCTACCCCTGAGCCACGGCGCTCATGCCACTATTAAGCAGTTGTAGAGTAGTGGGTATAATCAAGCTTGTTTCCTTAATTAAAAACAATCAACAATTTTATCATTAACAAGCCACTTTACCCATGATACTTGGGGGAAACCGGCACTGATCCCTGAAGTCACATCCCCACAGCCCTGGATAAATATGCATAAATCTTAGGAAGGGTTTCCACAATGTTGCTTGTGGAAAAAGGCTGACTCCCATATTTATTTATTTTTAAATTGTGTTACACTGTATCAGTGTGTCCCAGAAATAGGTGGCATGTTGACGTCATGATTCAACCAAATGTTCACATATAGCATACTCCATTTGAGATACTGAGTCCCTGAATTTTGAAAGTTAAAATCTACAAACTATCCCTGTGGACCAGCTATACCACACACAACATTTCGGCCCAACATGTGCACAACTGATGGAGATGTGGGCCCACAAACAAACAAACAAACAAACAAACAAACAAACAAACAAACAAACAAACAAACAAACAAACAAACAAACAAACAAACAAACAAACAAACAAACAAACAAACAAACAAACTAACTAACAAACAAACAAACAACACAACACAAACAACACAACACAATAACAACAACAAACAACAACAACACACAGCACACAAAAAAGCACCCTACACAAGTACACAACACATACAAATTTTACAAAGCAACAAAACAGACAAACACGCATAAAGATTTTTTTTTTACTCAGAGATTTGCTACAACAGCATGAAACATATTTAAATAAATACATAAACCAGTGTCCGTGAACAAATGCCTGGACATGTAAAACATCTAACAAAATTCCTTTTTCAATAACCTGGACATGTTTCTTTCAAAACAAAAACTCTCCTGCACTGTCAAACTATCATCATTACTCAGAGACTATCAGTGACAAGATATGAAGCTAGACGGTCACACCCCCGTCCATTCCACTCGTCCAGACACACTGGTCAGATAAGCCAAGGTGTAAATGTTGTCACAGGTGGAAACACATCATGATAAAACACCAACAAATATCTACCTTATTTTTCAGTCCATTCGGCATTTGGAATAGTAATGATGGGTGATATACCCAAGGGAGCTTAATCAACTCCAGACTCTCATCAATATTGGGTCACTGACTTGCTAACTGTGCGATTATGTACATTTATTCACTGTTTTTTAAACAAAGCGGTACTGCTTCGCTGTAATATACGTGTAAATCTAACCTGTTATTGTGAAACGGTTGTCCCAGATTGCCTCCCATATGTATACTGCATATTCCAACCTGTTTAACACTCCACTCACTTCAGTCGACCTTCATAGACTGATGCCTGAATAATTAAAAGCTTGACAAGTTACCATAAACAACATATTTCCTGGTGTCTGTGCCTGGTAACTGATCACGTAGGAATAAACAGAACGGGACCCGGTGATTATACAGCAGTGAACTCTGCATGTGTCAGGTTGGTCCGCAGAATGCTGACATCTGGCAGACGCATTCGCGCGCAGGAGCAGGCATTTTTAAGCAGACATCACAGGAAAAAAGTAGAAGTCAGGAATAACTCTTCCTAGTAATAAATTATTCTTCTGTGTGTGTGTGTGACATGACACACGTCTTCTGGGAAACACCTTCTACAGAGAGTGCACCCACCCTCACCAGACAGTGCACACCCTCCACAGACAGTATACACACTCACTAGACAGTGTACATCCTCACCAGACAGTGCACACCCTCACCAGACAGTGCACACCCTCACCAGACAGTGCACACACTCACTAGACAGTGTACACCCTCACCAGACAGTACACACACTCACTAGACAGTGTATATCCTCACCAGACAGTACACACACTCACTAGACAGTGTACACCCTCACCAGACAGTATACACACTCACTAGACAGTGTATATCCTCACCAGACAGTGCACACCCTCACTAGACAGTGCACACCCTCACCAGACAGTGCACACACTCACTAGACAGTGTACACCCTCACCAGACAGTGCACACACTCACTAGACAGTGTATATCCTCACCAGACAGTATACACACTCACTAGACAGTGTACACCCTCACTAGACAGTGTACACCCTCACCAGACAGTGCACACCCTCACTAGACAGTGCACACCCTCACCAGACAGTACACACACTCACTAGACAGTGTATATCCTCACCAGACAGTACACACACTCACTAGACAGTGTACACCCTCACCAGACAGTATACACACTCACTAGACAGTGTACATCCTTACTAGACAGTGTACACCCTCCCCAGACAGTACACACACTCACTAGACAGTGTACATCCTTACTAGACAGTACACACACTCACTAGACAGTGTACACCCTCACCAGACAGTATACACACTCACTAGACAGTGTACACCCTCACCAGACAGTATACACACTCACTAGACAGTGTACATCCTTACTAGACAGTGTACACCCTCACCAGACAGTGCACACCCTCACCAGACAGTGTACACCCTCACCAGACAGTATACACACTCACTAGACAGTGTACACCCTCACCAGACAGTACACACACTCACTAGACAGTGTACACCCTCCCCAGACAGTACACACTCACTAGACAGTGTACATCCTTACTAGACAGTACACACACTCACTAGACAGTGTACACCCTCACCAGACAGTATACACACTCACTAGACAGTGTACATCCTTACTAGACAGTGTACACCCTCCCCAGACAGTACACACACTCACTAGACAGTGTACATCCTACTAGACAGTACACACACTCACTAGACAGTGTACACCCTCACCAGACAGTATACACACTCACTAGACAGTGTACACCCTCACCAGACAGTATACACACTCACTAGACAGTGTACATCCTTACTAGACAGTGTACACCCTCACCAGACAGTGCACACCCTCACCAGACAGTGTACACCCTCACCAGACAGTATACACACTCACTAGACAGTGTACATCCTTACTAGACAGTGTACACCCTCACCAGACAGTGCACACCCTCACCAGACAGTGTACACCCTCACCAGACAGTATACACACTCACTAGACAGTGTACATCCTTACTAGACAGTGTACACCCTCACCAGACAGTGCACCCCTTCACCAGACAGTATACACACTCACTAGACAGTGTACACCCTCATCAGACAATGCACCCCATCACCAGACAGTCCACACCCTCACCTGACAGTGCATCCCTCACCAGACACTGCACCCCCTCACCAGACAGTGCACACCCTCATCAGACAGTGCACACCCTCACCAGACAATGCAAACCCTCACCAGACAATGCACACCCTCACAAGACAGTGCACACCCTCGCAAGACAGTGCACACCCTCACACGGCAGAGTGCATACCTTCACCAGAGTGCACACCTTCACCAGACAGTGCACTTCACCAGACAGTGCACATCCTCTCTAGACAGTGCACCCCTCCACCATGTAGTGCACACCTTCATCAGACAGTGCACATCCTCACCAGACACCCACCAAATGGGGCAGACGTGCACCAGACAATCACAGATTGTTTCTAATAATACAACGCACGCAGAGTATAACGTTAAATTAAAAACACATTTAATCAATGTAACAATGATCTGGGCCAGCAGACGGCCCTGGATACAAAACGCAACACTGGAAATGTTTGTTACAGACAAGTGTACTGTTACAGAAAGGGTGGCCGTCACGCAAGAGACCGGCCAGACTCCACTGTCACTGATGCCCTCAGACAGCCAGCCTCAATCGCACACTTCACAGACTCATCGCCAGATAAATTACTCCCTGCACCTGTGCACGTAATGAGATAAATATATTGGAAAAGTGAAACAAATAACACATCTTATTTCATACATCACACTGTAATGTGAAACATTCACACATACAATTGCTACTATAAGTAGGCTCTATAATATGTTCTTACCGTACTCTGCTAAGTGATTCCTACGAGTGACTTAGGCATCATCTGTGCTTGTATTAAACGTAGTAACAGAGTTAAAAGTTGCACATTCAGCTACAAATCAGAGACCTCAGTATGGAGGGCCGACTGCTGCACTCTGACTTATGGGGCGACTACAACATACTCTGCTGTACATTGATTTAAGTCTACAGAAGAGCAAATATAGATCCATCCTCATTTGTCATAACATCTTACAACTAGAAAATGCTGCCAGTAATTATCCTATATTTTCGGGAACTGTTGCATCTTGTCAATGGCAGATCTGGTTAATTGTGCCACCCTTGTCGTTGACACACTTGACAGATCTGGTCCATTTTACCACACTTGTCACTGACAGCAGACCTTATAGTTCTGTTTTATCAGGCCACTTTCGTCACTGGCAGGCCTGACAAAATTATGGTCCATCATGCCACTCTTGTCATTGATAGGTTTGACAGATCTATTTCATCATGCCACTCTTGTCATTGAAAGACCTGCCCTATCTGGTCCCCAGTGCCACTTCTGACGCTGCCAAACCTGGTCCACTGTGGCAATCCTGACACACACATAACTGATAGATCTGGCCATTGTGCCACTATCGTCATTGACAGATTTGACATGTCTGGTTCATCATGCCACTCCTGTCACTGACATGTCGGATCAGTCTGGCTGACCGCGCCACTCTTGTCATTTACGCTTTTGCCAGACCTAACAGAACTGATCCATCGTGCCACTCTTGCCCCTGACAGGCCTAGCACAACTGATCCATTGTGCCACTCTTGCCCCTGACAGGCCTAGCACAACTGATCCATTGTGCCACTCTTGCCCCTGACAGACCTAACAGAACTGATCCATTGTGCCACTCTTGCCCCTGACAGGCCTAGCACAACTGATCCATTGTGCCACTCTTGCCCCTGACAGGCCTAGCACAACTGATCCACCATGCCACTCGTAGAGCTGTGCCATTTGCCACTTGCCACTGTCACCTAGCAGAGCAGGTCCACCATGCCACTGCCGTTGACACCGTTATAGAAGAAGAAGTTGTTGTGTGGAGCATCTCGCTGTGACACGGCCTACAACACACCAACTCATACTAAACACTTTGATGTGACATGGCCTACAACACACCAACTCACACTACACACTTTGATGTGACACGGCCTACAACACACCAACTCATACTACACACATTGATGTGACACAGCCTACAACACACCAACTCATACTACACACTTTGATGTGACATGGACTACAACACACCAACTCATACTACACCAACTCATACTACATACTTTGATGTGACACAGCCTACAACACACCAACTCATACTACACACTCTGCTGTGACACGGACGACAACACACCAACTCATACTACACACTTTGATGTGACATGGACTACATCAAACATACCAACTCATAATACACATTTTGCTGTGACATGGCCTACATCACACCAACTTATACTACACAGTTTGATGTGACACGGCCTACACACATAAACTCATACTACAATTTTTGATGTGACACGGCCTACACACACCAACTCACACAACACACTTTGCTGCTGTGACACGACCTACAACAAACACACCAACTCACACTACACACTTCACTGTGACACGGCCTATAACAGACACACCAACCCATACTACGCACTTTGCTGTGACACAGCCTACAACACACCAACCGATACTACACACTTTGCTGTGATACGGCCTACAATTTAACTTCAATCCAAACTCCACTTTCTTGACATCACACTGGCTCAACCCCCACACTCCCCTCACCCAGCCTCCACCCTTCCCCCAGCCCCCATTCTCCCCTCACCCAGCCCCCACACTCCACTCACCCAGCCCCCACCCTTCCCTCACCCAGCCCCCACTCTCCACTCACCCAGCCCCACACTTTCCTCACCCAGACCCCACTCTCCACTCACCCAGCCCCCACTCTCCACTCACCCAGCCCCCACTCTCCACTCACCCAGCCCCCACTCTCCACTCATCCAGCCCCCACTCTCTACTCATCCAGCCCCCACTCTCCACTCACCCAGCCCCCACTCTCCACTCACCCAGCCCCCACTCTTCCCACTCACTCCAGCCCCCACTCTCCACTCATCCCAGCCCCCACTCTCTCACTCACCCAGCCCCCACTCTCCCACTCACCCAGCCCCCACTCTCCACTCATCCAGCCCCCACTCTCCACTCATCCAGCCCCCACTCTCCACTCACCCAGCCCCCACTCTCCACTCACCCAGCCCCCACTCTCCACTCACCCAGCCTCCACTCTCCACTCATCCAGCCCCCACTCTCCACTCATCCACCCCCACACTCTCCTCACCCAGCCCCCACACTCCCCTCACCCTGCCAGTCTCCCACCACCCTTCCCCAGCCCCCACACTCCCCTCACCCTCCACCCCCACACTCCCCTTACCCTGCCCCCACCCTTCCCTAGCCCCCACACTCCCCTCACCCCCAGCCTCCACAGTCCCTTCACCCTGTTCCTACACTTCCCCATAACCTTCACCCTGCCCCCACCCGCACACTCCCCTCACCCTGCCCCCACACTCCCCTCACCCTCCCCCAGCCTCCACAGTCCCTTCACCCTGCCACTCCACATTCCCCTCACCCTGCACCCACCCTTCCCCAGCCCCCACACTCCCCTCACCCTGCCCCCACACTCCCCTCACCCTCCCCCAGCCTCCACAGTCCCTTCACCCTGCCACTACCCTTCCCCCAGCCCCCACATTCCCTTCACCCAGCCCCTACCCTTCCCCTAGCCCCCACATTCCCCTCACCCTGCCCCCACCCTCCCCAGCCTGCACACAGCCCCCACACTCCCCTCACCCTGCCACCCCCCACCCCTAGTCCCCTAACCCACCAATGCTGATGTCATGGTTGTGACACACAGACACAGTGGTGTCACTGGTGTGTAATTCGTGTGCTATTTCAGACACAGACTGTGTATTAATGAGACAGTCTCTGGGTCAGTGTCACGATGTCCACTGACATTCTGGATTTCGTGCACAATCACTGAAAGGGATATTTATGGAACCGTGCCAATGTGACCTCAATGGAGGGGTCATTCCAATATTAAATATTTATAATTAGGTCCGAGTTGCAAGGAGAAGCCATGCACTTTACTGCCTGACTCAGCTGACTGTGATGTTTATTTATAAATCAATCCAATTAGGTCAGTGGGTTTTTTCCAAAATAGAAGTACCCTGGGTAGAATATAAATGCGTTATCAATATGTAATGAATGTGTTCCCCAACATGTCATTGTCACAGATGGGGCTAACTGTTGTGTACAGGGACTCGCTGAGTATAAGAGATTTATGACGCTCACATTTAATGTACAGTTTTTATGTTATACACATGATTTGCTTACCTACAAATATGTTATCATGTTTATTATTTTAATAGTCTTCTGCTTTTTTATTAATATCACTTTGTTGTTCAATTTGCTGAATTTTTCTAAAATTGAAGTAATAGCAAACAATCTCAATCAAGGTTTTCTGTAGGCCTTAGTTGGTTTCATTTATAGTTTCGTCAACTTTGTATTTTATTACTCATACTTTTTGAATTGCAATTGACAGTAGCTCAGTGTATCAGTGCGGACAATGGAAATAGTTAAATTCTTCACAAACGGAAACTCTGGTTGAAATATTTTTAAAGATATCTGTCACTGAGTGTCTGTGTCGTGGACCACACAGCCAGTGGAGCACTTGGCTGAGAATCCTGTTATCCTCAGCCTACCTGATCAGTGGGATAGGGAAAGTCCCCATGGCCCTGGGAGTTGGGAGACGGGAATAAAGCAGCTGGATGCGGTTATTTCTGGGGCTCACTAAACTGACATCACCTACAACGCGTTTTATCAACATTTCTCTCAGCAAACAAGAAACGACCCAGAAGGAAAAACCTGAATCAATGGCAGATGATCATTCTCGACTGTGTGGTGTCTGCACAGTCAATCTTCTTCTCTATGTCCCCCCACCCTTATGGATAAACAACTCGTAGAATAAATAACATTAAAAACGTTTGTATAATTTCAGAACACAGGCTCCTCGTGAAATGGCAATGCTTAATTAACTGTCATCTTAAAAAACTACTTCTCGTATCTTAGCCAAATTCAAAGAGTATAAAATATGTATGAATAGAAGGTGAACTATTAAATAATAATCAATTTGCATAACGTAACCATGGTAACCAGATCATTCTTGGAAATTCAGATACAGGTTACTTTGTGGATAGTGTCATAGTGCCAACAATTGCTAAATTAATTTCTGCAATGAAGCACTATTGCTAAAATGGAGTAATACTATAATAGTGAAGTCTCACAGTATTCAGAAATGACACATGACAATTTTCATGGAGTCTATCTGACTAAAATTATTGATTTATACCCAACAATTTAGACTGATCAATTTATTTTACAACTGCATTTCTATTTTAACTTTTTAAAAGGAAATCTTTATAGTCCATTTTGAATGGTTTTAATTGCCAGATTTATGGTGCAGACAAATGTTGTTATATTAGTATTATTATCTATCTGAGTAGGTTCTTTGCAATGCAAGTTATGTAAAAATGGCCTAATTGACTAGCCGAGAGTTTATATACCCAGAACAACTGCAGAAAACATGCACTCTGTGGCAATGGATCAGTTAATGTCTTTCTAACATCAAGTACAAATATTAAATATTTCCATGACAGGCCAGAATTCTGGCGTGACCCTCTGTGACACTTCTGTATGGCAAGCCAGAATTCCAGTCTCATCCTCAGTGACACTTCTGTATAACAGGACAGAATTCCAGCCTCACCCTCAGTGACACTTCTGTATGACAGGACAGAATTCCAGCCTCACCCTCAGTGACACTTCTGTATGACAGAACAGAATTCCAGCCTCACCCTCAGTGACACTTCTGTATGACAGGACAGAATTCCAGCCTCACTCTCAGTGACACTTCCATATGACAGTACAGAATTCCAGCCTCACCCTCAATGACACTTCTGTTTGACAGGACAGAATTCCAGCCTCACCGTCAGTGACACTTCTGTATGGAAGGATAGAATTCCAGTCTCACCCTCAGTGACACTTCTGTATGACAGGCCGGAATTCCAGCATCACCCTCAGTGACACTTCTGTATGACAGGACATAATTCCACCCTCACCCTCAGTGACACTTCTGTATGACAGGACAGAATTCCAGCCTCACCCTCAGTGACACTTCTGTATGACAGGACAGAATTCCAGCCTCACCCTCAGTGACACTTCTGTATGACAGGACAGAATTCCAGCCTCACCCTCAGTGACACTTCTGTATGACAGGACAGAATTCCAGCCTCACCCTCAGTGACACTTCTGTATGACAGGACAGAATTCCAGCCTCACCCTCAGTGACACTTCTGTATGACAGGACAGAATTCCAGCCTCACCCTCAGTGACACTTCTGTATGACGGACAGAATTCCAGCCTTACCCTCAGTGAGACCTCTGTATGACAGGACAGAATTCCAGCATCACCCTCAATGACACTTCTGTATGACAGGACGGAATTCCAGCATATGGCATGTTCGCTATACAGAATTATCCACTGTGTGACAGCACATGTTATATATCCTCTTTCAGGCAGCTACCATAGTATTTCAATAACGCCACTCATGGATTATCGTCATGTTGACAATTTTCAAGATTTGTGCAGTTTTGTTTCACTGACTGCAAATCTTTAACCGCAGTGACGGTGGACAACGCTACTTACATTAAATAAGGTTATAAGTTAGATAGATTAGTGTAAATGAGTAGTACAACAGATGAAATAATTAGCAATATATCAGATTTTATACTACATATGCAATTTATGCATGTAGATAAACACAATTAGGAATTTAAAACAGTTAAAAAGTGAATGGATAAAATAACTAAATTTATACGTTATATAAACAAATTAATAACGTTAAAACTAATAATAAATAAATAATAAACATATATGTAAGACATGATATCTCACTACTTCACATTGGGCGATTTACGATATCAATGCAATTGTACATAACCTTAATCAGGTTGTTATTTGTGTAAAAAAACTAATTTTAAACCATAAATATTCTTATGCATTAGGACGTCAAATGTACTGATTGCATTATTAACGAACATGCTACTCACACTGTCCCATCGGCTATATCAAAAAAAATCCTGGCTATACCAAAAAAAAGTTCTTATATAGCGCAGTATCCAGTCCTCAGGACTGCTCAAAGCGCTTTTTACACTTTACTTCCCTGGCAGACCTGTTCAATCAGACACCATCTCAACTCCTCTGGGAAGCATCCAGCCATATACTACAATTATTGCGCGAAGGCTGCTCATACACATATCCACCAATGTCTATAGACAGGTACTCATTCATACAGCTGAGTGAACTGAAGCAATGTAGAGAGAACAAACTTGCCCAAGGTTTTAACAACGCAGCACAGGATTCGAACCCGGGTTCTCTTAGTCAAGAGTCGGAAGCCCTACCCATGAGTCACTGCGCTAATATGAAACTTGTATAAACAATAATGTTACACATGTACTGTTGAATTGTGGGTGACTGAGTCACACAGTCGCATTGCGCTCTATTAAAGTTAATCTATAGTTTGGAACAATAAATTGTACAACAATATGCATGAAACAGGTGTAGTTTAACACCTAAAATATCGTCTTTCAGGTCATTCCACACTATCACAATATGTACAGCAAATATGCCATATGCAAGCTTGTTTAAGTTCATATGAATATATGGATATTTCAGATGAAAACCATGTGGTTTGAAGACCATACATAACAACTTGATAGGTTTAAATTCAACATCATTTTCAAGACCAAACTTTGCATAAATGTTCAATAAACCCTGAAGCCCACTAGGACTGGGTGCATAAGTCATCGGCATAAAACACATGATTAGTGCAGCAGTTGTGTATGTGGCAACCTATTCCAGCACTGTTTAGCATGTTGCTTTGTCGAACACTATTAAAAACATTAAAAAAAAGTGTGAGGTTGTAGAACCCCATTTGATACATAATATTTGGGTTCTGTACCAGTAAAACAGGATATGAATAAGTACAACAGGCACACATTGATTAAATAATTTTCTAAAAAGTGTCCAGTGATTGACTCTGTCAAACACTTTTGAATCGTCTAGACAGCAGGGATACACAGGGCCGTTGTTACCTTTATAGTACTAAATAAAACAAATTAAAGCAAAGATACAGTGGTCAGTATAGTGTCCCTTCTTAAATTCAAACTGGCTGTCAGTCGTATTCAGATATGGCATCAATAATTCCAGCAATATAATTTCAAATATTTTTGAAAGTCATCAGGTACGTGTCCATGAGACAACTCTATTATAGAATATTACACTTATTGCACGGATTTATTTAATCTTATTTATTTACCAATTTTAGTAAAGTTAGTAATGTTATTATATGGTGTCTTATCAAAGAACCTTTTAAGAAAAATTACCTGCTTATTTATTATTTAAAGTACTTCTTCGTATACTTAATTTATTTACTTTACCAATTTTAGTGCTGATTAGTATTATTATAATTTTAATGTGTCTTTCCAATTCTATCTGGATCACAAATCTTATCTTATTACTGTCATTTTAATGGGTAACTGAAGAAAAGTGTCCATTTTAAAATGCACAATAAAGTCTTTTGAATCTTGAATCTAGAATAAATATCATAGCAGAAACAACGCAATATTTTTGTTATGACAACCAGACATTAGATAATACTAAAAATGTGACAAACTTATTCAACATTTTAGCAAAACTAGTCTTCACAAATGAGTAGGTCTCACCTTTATTATTTCCTGTCCGAGGACTCCCCCCACCACTGCACACACAGGACTCAACTCAGCAAAACAGAAACTGAAACAAGCAATACACCGAACTCAACTGAGTAAAGCAAAAACAGGCATGCAGCCTACCCAAGTGTATTCACAAAATGTTAACTTCCAGCACAGCGAGCTCACTGTGACAGGGGCCTTGTGACATATGGCCCACCAGTGGGGCCTTGTGACATATGGCCCATCAGTGGGGCCTTGTGACATATGGCCCAACACTGGGGCCTTGTGACATATGGCCCAACACTGGGGCCTTGTGACATATGGCCCCACAGTGGGGGGCCTTGTGACATGGCCCAACACAGCGCCTTTGTAACATATGGCCCAACACTAGGGCCTTGTGACATATGGCCCGTCAGTGGGGCCTTGTGACATATGGCCCAACACAGGGGCCTTGTGACATATGGCCCAACACTAGGGCCTTGTGACATATGGCCCAACACAGGGGCCTTGTGACAGATGGCCCTACACTAGGGCCTTGTGACATATGGCCCAACACTGGGGCCTTGGAACAGTATACGACAATGCCTTACGGTTTATCAGATGTTTCCTCCAAGACATAGTCACAGATTTTGACAAAAATATTGCACGCCATTTAAATTATTACTACAAAACAAATCAGAAACCTGGCCAACTCCAACTGAGATGCGCAGTCATTAACCTCTGATAAGTGCTGCCACCTACTGTGACCTACATGAACCATCTAATTAAGAATAGCTGCCATCATCACTGAACGATATAACTCACTTGACGAAGTCTTGTGGAACAAGCGACTCGTCCACTGCCAGTGCCGTCAACAATGAGTGTCGCAGTTTTGTCAGAGCCTCCTTGTCACTCTCCAGACTTGACACACGTGGCGCCCTCTTGTGCACTTTACAGAACTCCATCAGCACTGCAACAGCAGAGGCACAGTGCAGGTAATGAGCACCAGTTGTACACCGTCACTGCCAGTTGTACACCACCACTGTCAGTTGTACACCGTCACTGCCAGTTGTACACCGTCACTGTCAGTTGTACACCGTCACTGCCAGTTGTACACCGTCACTGTCAGTTGTACACCGTCACTGCCAGTTGTACACTGTCACTGTCAGTTGTACACCGTCACTGCCAGTTGTACACCGTCACTGTCAGTTGTACACCGTCACTGCCAGTTGTACACCGTCACTGTCAGTTGTACACGTCACTGCCAGTTGTACACCTGTCACTGTCAGTTGTACACCGTCACTGCCAGTTGTACACCGTCACTGCCAGTTGTACACCGTCACTGCCAGTTGTACACCGTCACTGTCAGTTGTACACCGTCACTGCAGTTGTACACCTCACTGCCAGTTGTACACCGTCACTGTCAGTTGTACACCGTCACTGCCAGTTGTACACCGTCACTGCCAGTTGTACACCGTCACTGCCAGTTGTACACCGTCACTGCCAGTTGTACACCATCACTGTCAGTTGTACACCGTCACTGCCAGTTGTACACTGTCACTGTCAGTTGTACACCGTCACTGCCAGTTGTACACTGTCACTGTCAGTTGTACACCGTCACTGTCAGTTGTACACTGTCACTGTCAGTTGTACACCGTCACTGTCAGTTGTACACTGTCACTGTCAGTTGTACACCGTCACTGCCAGTTGTACACTGTCACTGCCAGTTGTACACTGTCACTGTCACTGTCGTACACCGTCACTGCCAGTTGTACACTGTCACTGCCAGTTGCACAGGGAATGTACACAAACTACAACTGCGAACACAATTGTCACAAGATGAAATTTTAATTGGCCCAATTAAATTCTATTGACATTTAAAAAAAAGCTGAATGGAATTTTCTATTTCTAGTTCTTTCCAGCACAACATTTACACCAAGCTGACATTTCTAAGCTGGCACTGAGGGTGGTCGTGCCAGGCTGCTTGTCATCCTCAGTGGTTCTTTTACATCCCAAATTGAGACTGGACCGACATTAATGTGATTTTCCGATTCACGAGGAATACAGTCCCCAATGTTGAGAGCCAGGTTTTACACCAAATATACCATGCCTGTCATGACCAGGTATTGAACCCGGGCAACCGGCATGCCAGATGGATGTGCTAACCACTACACTATCCACACCTCTCAATTAAATGTCTTAGGAAGTAAAGAGAAAGCGGCGGCTACCTCGCGTGATGAAATAGGTGTCTGGTGTCTTCTTTGCCTTCTTCGCCATTCCTTCGGCTGTCCAGTCAATGGTCAGTGCATCTTTTAAATGGGTGAAGGTCATAGTCTGTAGAAAACAATGCACCATTGCTGGAACTTTGAGCTCAAAGAGAATGCCTACAGACAACTGAAGCTGCAAGGCCCAGGATGTGAGAAAACTGTATTCAACAACTTGTAACTGATGCAGTGTCACAGGTACGAGACCAAGTAATTTCTTGTTTTTACAGTTATTGCAGAAGCCACCAAAACTGGTCACACTTATTAATTTTACTACACAGATCAATATGACAGAAGCTACTCTCCCACATCCCCTACACGACAGTACCCACTCTCCCACACGTACCCCCTACACGACAGTAGCCACGCTCCTATGCGTACCTCCTACACGACAGTAGCCACTCTCCCACGTGTACCTCCTACATAACAGTAGCCACTCTCCCACACGTACCCCCTACACGACAGTAGCCACTCTCCCACACGTACCCCCAACACGACAGTAGCCACTCTGCCACACGTACCCCCTACACGACAGTAGCCACTCTCCCACACGTACCCCCTACACGACAGTAGCCACTCTCCCACACGTACCCCCTACATGACAGTAGCCACTCTCCCACACGTACCCCCTACACGACAGTAGCCACTCTCCCACACGGACCCCCCTACATGACAGTAGCCACTCCCATACATACCCTCTACCCATTACCCAGTCATCCACACCCCCTACATGACATTACTCATTCTCCCACACACCCTAACTCCTTCACAAGAGACCTAACCTTTTCACAAGACACCTGTTTTCTTCACAAGACACCTAACTTCTTGAAATGAGACCTGCACTTCTTGAAATGCGACCTACAATAGACTTCACAAGATACCTAGCTTCTTCACAAGAGACCTAACTTTTTCAAAAAAGAGACCTGCATTCTTCACAAGAGACCTATCATCTTCACAAGAGAAATAGCTTCTTCACAACTGACCTAACTTCTTCAAAAAGAGACCTGCATTCTTCAAAAAGAGACCTGCATTCTTCAAAAAAGAGACCTGCATTCTTCAAAAAAGAGACCTGCATTCTTCACAAGAGACCTACCAGTACATTCTTTGCAAGAGACCTACCTTCTTCACAGTGACAGTCTCTGTGGCACTGTGTTTGCTCCGTTTGGCCGCTGGCTCCCCGTCTCCGTCTCCCGCGTCTGCCACAGCCTTCACCTTCTGCTGCACCTCTCTACAACGCACGGTCAACTAGACTCAACTTACAGTGGATCTTGGCTAGAAGGACCGTTGCTCATATCAACAACACATATTGTCAACTACATCAATACAATACTTCTTTGTACAAGGACAGTTCATATCTCTACAATGCACACTAAAGACACTAACAGAGGATCTTTGCTCCAACACATCAGTTCAACTAAGTCCCAATATGAGTGAGTGAGTTTATTTGGTAAAAATTATATACATGACAATTAAACATAGTTTAGATGCAAAAGCATATAAAAGAATAAGCATATATATATATATATATATATATATATATATATATATATATATATATAATATATATGAGGATAGACACATTAAAGCACACAAATGTATACTTATTTCCAATGTGGTCCTCATAAAAAATATTAATAATTTAAGCAAATAAATACATAAATAAATAGATAAATAAATACAGATAAATAAAATATAAATATTTTTTCAATACAGATAAGTAAAATGCTATTAGCACGACAATGTGCTAATATAAAAAAGTACTCTACTAAAATATGATAATATGACAATACATAGTAAGATAAGTTAATAAAATACATTAAAATGCCACTTTAAGATTGCATTTCATGACCCAACAATCTACTAAATAACTTGTTTTAAAGACTTTACATTGTTTCAATTCGATAGGCAGGTTGTTCCAGTGGCATATGCTTGTATAAAAGAAGGAAGTTTGCAAAGAACCCTTCATTCTTGGAATAAAACATGCCAAGTTGCTGGCACTTGTGGGGTATCTATGGTGCACCATTTCAACATTTGTTCTTAAATATTCTGGTGCCTGTACATTTATAATAATAATATGTGGCCCAGTTAATTTTTCTAATCTACAGGGAGTAAACCAACGGTCTTAAATTCATTAGCTCCGACATGGAACCTTGGTGGAGCATTTAACAAAAACTGAACTATCTTGTTCTGGCTACTCTGCATTCTGCACTTCATTTTTTCGACAATCCACTAGACCAAGTCGAACATGTATAATAAAAATTAAATCGAATCAACGATGAAATTAGTAATTGTTTTGTTTTTATATTAAACTTTCTGGCGTTCCTATGCAAAAACATTAGTTTGTTTGACGTTTTAGAAAGGTGACGGTTGACTTTGCTTTAATGACATTTCCAATAAATACAGCATTAATAGTGTTACATTTGCATAATTTTCTCATTGTTCCAAACACAATGGATTGTGTCTCATCTAAATGGAGCGACAACTTGTTGATTAATCAGTCATTCATGCGTTCTTTATAACGAGGGTCCACAACATTCACAATCATCATTCGCCATATAAACCTACACATTTTCCGATTTCCATAGCTACCTTCTGTCTATGATCCCCCAGGCACGTACATTGCCCCCTTCCCACTTGTTTTCTCAAATAATTGCTGTGGCATTAATAAATATACAGCAGATTAATAAAGAGCTTGTAGAAGGAGGGTTTGAAGGGGTTAACTTTTCTAAATAAAATAAAACATCTAAAAAGAATATCACAGTGGGAAGTAAGTCTGCAGTGAAAGAATACTTACTCAGCAAACTCATGTTGATTGAGGTCAGCAAACATGTAACCATAGTAACCAAAAACGTCGCCTGCGAAGAACAGCGAGCCGTTTGCTCGGCACAAATCATTGATGCGCAGCAGTTGCTGCTCCGAACAGCAGGTGGCGCAAATGACATCGAAACTGCGGAAGAAGTCGTCTGGTTTGTCTGCGACATCGGCCGCGTCGGCTGACACTGACACCATAGGGTTGAGGAGTTGTGTTCGCTCCAGTGATGACAGCGCCCTCTATGAACAGAGTCATTAATGAACTTGTACACATTTGGAAATGATAGCATGCACAAACACTTGATAATAATAGCAGTAATTAAGATGTGTTTAATGTTGATTAACTTTTAGCTAATGACATCAACAGATACAGACCTCAATTCTGCATAGCTAGTTATACAATGATAGATAAGATCAGCTTTATTGCCATGTGTTTTCATTGTAGTTACAATAAAACATTGGAATGCATTGTAATGTTGGATCATCGTACAAGTAATTTCACATGACAATACACTCACATGCATGCACCAAACGATTATGATAAAATACACTACTACTTTGAATTAAAAAAAATAAGTAAATAAATAAGAGCAATCGCATACAATAGGTCTGTTCATTAAAACATTGATAAATAACAGTTGTTGACATGATCTAGTATAAACATAACTCATACAATGTGGAATAAAATCAATGATATGAGTCTTGATACAGATTTGAATGTATTCCATCCAATACTGTACAAGTAATGTTAGTTATATTACCAGGGACCAATTAATGTCTACCATGCATTGTACAAGTAATGTTAGTTTGGTATAAATGGTAACAAAGTGAAAAATTATAAAAAATATGTATGATTAACTTTCAAAAGGATTAACATTTCATAACAAAATAATATTTGTATTTTCAGGCATATACAGGCATTTTCTTTATGTATGGAAATTGTGACCTGTCAAAATAACACAATTAATAAAATGTTCTGTTTTTATATAACTAAGATTACAATTAGGCAGATACAGTCTGACATTTCCATCATGTGACTGTTTAGTTGAAACACTTACGTTGTGGCCGAGGTGTGCGGTGTGGTCAATGAGGAACTGACTGCATCTTGCTGCCTCAGTCACCTGACACAAAGGACAACACAATCACAAGTCAGTTCTCACGTCTGACTGACTCAGTCACCTGACACAAAGGACAACACAATCACAAGTCAGTTCTCACGTCCGACTGACTCAGTCACCTGACACAAAGGACAACACAATCACAAGTCAGTTCTCATGTCTGACTGACTCAGTCACCTGACACAAAGGACAACACAATCACAAGTCAGTTCTCACGTCCGACTGACTCAGTCACCTAACACAAAGGACAACACAATCACAAGTCAGTTCTCAGTCTGACTTTCCATCACTGACATAAGTTGAAACACTACGTTGTGGCCGAGGTTGCTGTCAGTCAATGAGGAAAAAAATCACAAGCATTTTTGCTGACCCCAGTCACCTGACACAAAGGACAACACAATCACAAGTCAGTTCTCATGTCTAACTGACTCAGTCACCTGACACAAAGGACAACACAATCACAAGTCAGTTCTCACGTCTAACTGACTCAGTCACCTGACACAAAGGACAACACAATCACAAGTCAGTTCTCACGTCTAACTGACTCAGTCACCTGACACAAAGGACAACACAATCACAAGTCAGTTCTCACGTCTGACTGACTCAGTCACCTGACACAAAGGACAACACAATCACAAGTCAGTTCTCACGTCTAACTGACTCAGTCACCTAACACAAAGGACAACACAATCACAAGTCAGTTCTTGTGTCTGACCGACTCAGTCACCTGACACAAAGGACAACACAATCACAAGTCAGTTCTCATGTCTAACTGACTCAGTCACCTGACACAAAGGACAACACAATCACAAGTCAGTTCTTCGTCTGACTGACTCAGTCACCTGACACAAAGGACAACACAATCACAAGTCAGTTCTCATGTCCAACTGACTCAGTCACCTGAACACAAAGGACAACACAATCACAAGTCAGTTCTCATGTCTGACTGACTCAGTCACCTGACACAAAGGACAACACAATCACAAGTCAGTTCTCATGTCTGACTGACTCAGTCACCTAACACAAAGGACAACACAATCACAAGTCAGTTCTCATGTCTAACTGACTCAGTCACCTGACACAAAGGACAACACAATCACAAGTCAGTTCTCATGTCCAACTGACCCAGTCACATGACACAAACAAAGGACAACACAATCACAAGTCAGTTCTCACGTCCGACTGACTCAGTCACCTGACACAAAGGACAACACAATCACAAGTCAGTTCTCACGTCTAACTGACTCAGTCACCTGACACAAAGGACAACACAATCACAAGTCAGTTCTCGTGTCTAACTGACTCAGTCACCTGACACAAAGGACAACACAATCACAAGTCAGTTCTCATGTCCGACTGACTCAGTCACCTAACACAAAGGACAACACAATCACAAGTCAGTTCTCATGTCTGACTGACTCAGTCACCTGACACAAAGGACAACACAATCACAAGTCAGTTCTCGTGTCTGACTGACTCAGTCTCCTGACACAAAGGACAACACAATCACAAGTCAGTTCTCATGTCTGACTGACTCAGTCACCTGACACAAAGGACAACACAATCACAAGTCAGTTCTCGTGTCTAACTGACTCAGTCACCTGACACAAAGGACAACACAATCACAAGTCAGTTCTCTTGTCTGACTGACTCAGTCACCTGACACAAAGGACAACACAATCACAAGTCAGTTCTTGTGTCTGACTGACTCAGTCACCTGACACAAAGGACAACACAATCACAAGTCAGTTCTTGTGTCTGACTGACTCAGTCACCTGACACAAAGGACAACACAATCACAAGTCAGTTCTCGTGTCTGACTGACTCAGTCACCTGACACAAAGGACAACACAATCACAAGTCAGTTCTCAGGTCTGACTGACTCAGTCACCTGACACAAAGGACAACACAATCACAAGTCAGTTCTCATGTCTAACTGACTCAGTCACCTGACACAAAGGACAACACAATCACAAGTCAGTTCTCATGTCTAACTGACTCAGTCACCTGACACAAAGGACAACACAATCACAAGTCAGTTCTCATGTCTGACTGACTCAGTCACCTGACACAAAGGACAACACAATCACAAGTCAGTTCTCATGTCTAACTGACTCAGTCACCTGACACAAAGGACAACACAATCACAAGTCAGTTCTCATGTCTGACTGACTCAGTCACCTGACACAAAGGACAACACAATCACAAGTCAGTTCTCATGTCTGACTGACTCAGTCACCTGACACAAAGGACAACACAATCACAAGTCAGTTCTCACGTCTGACTGACTCAGTCACCTGACACAAAGGACAACACAATCACAAGTCAGTTCTCACGTCGAACTGACTCAGTCACATGACACAAAGGACAACACAATCACAAGTCAGTTCTCATGTCCAACTGACTCAGTCACCTGACACAAACAAAGGACAACACAATCACAAGTCAGTTCTCATGTCTAACTGACTCAGTCACCTAACACAAAGGACAACACAATCACAAGTCAGTTCTCATGTCTAACTGACTCAGTCACCTGACACAAAGGACAACACAATCACAAGTCAGTTCTCATGTCCGACTGACTCAGTCTCCTGACACAAAGGACAACACAATCACAAGTCAGTTCTCGTGTCCGACTGACTCAGTCACCTGACACAAAGGACAACACAATCACAAGTCAGTTCTCGTGTCCGACTGACTCAGTCACCTGACACAAAGGACAACACAATCACAAGTCAGTTCTCGTGTCTGACTGACTCAGTCACCTAACACAAAGGACAACACAATCACAAGTCAGTTCTCATGTCCGACTGACTCAGTCACCTGACACAAAGGACAACACAATCACAAGTCAGTTCTCGTTTTCCGACTGACTCAGTCACCTAACACAAAGGACAACACAATCACAAGTCAGTTCTCATGTCTGACTGACTCAGTCACCTAACACAAAGGACAACACAATCACAAGTCAGTTCTCACGTCTGACTGACTCAGTCACCTGACACAAAGGACAACACAATCACAAGTCAGTTCTCATGTCTGACTGACTCAGTCACCTGACACAAAGGACAACACAATCACAAGTCAGTTCTCATGTCCGACTGACTCAGTCACCTAACACAAAGGACAACACAATCACAAGTCAGTTCTCATGTCCACTGACTCAGTCACCTGACACAAAGGACAACACAATCACAAGTCAGTTCTCATGTCTGACTGACTCAGTCACCTGACACAAAGGACAACACAATCACAAGTCAGTTCTCGTGTCTGACTGACTCAGTCACCTGACACAAAGGACAACACAATCACAAGTCAGTTCTCACGTCCTAACTGACCCAGTCACCTGACACAAAGGACAACACAATCACAAGTCAGTTCTCATGTCTGACTGACTCAGTCACCTGACACAAAGGACAACACAATCACAAGTCAGTTCTCAGCGTCTGACTGACTTTAGTCACCTGACACAAAGGACAACACAATCACAAGTCAGTTCTTGTGTCTGACTGACTCAGTCACCTGACACAAAGGACAACACAATCACAAGTCAGTTCTCGTGTCTGACTGACTCAGTCACCTGACACAAAGGACAACACAATCACAAGTCAGTTCTTGTGTCTGACTGACTCAGTCACCTGACACAAAGGACAACACAATCACAAGTCAGTTCTCATGTCTGACTGACTTAGTCAAAAAGTTAACAACTTATGATATGCAATCCTAGTAGAATTGTGCAAACCATTTGTATAGATTAGCAATATTTACATATAGAAAATCTTACTTTCATACAAGAATGTGACCTAGAAATATGTTAGTTGTACCTTGTGATGACCTAGAAATATGTGAACTGTCAGTGATATAGATATGTTAGTTTTGCCACGTAATCTAGAAATGTGTTAGTCATACCTGGCACGGATCTAGAAATGTGTTAGTTATACCTGTAAGCTGGCAGTGATTTAGAGAGGTGTTAAGTGTACCTGTTGGTGATCAAGAATGGTGAGTGACTTGATCCCGGAAAGAACAATGTTCTTGGCAACTTCGGCGCCAAGGCCCCCTATGCCCACCAGCAACACCTTGGCTGCACGCAGTCTGTAAACATAGAACCATAGTGACACCATGGCTAACATTTGTGAAGAACGACTTTGTTTCTATGTGGCTCTACACAGTTAAGACAATTAATCAGTGTTGAAGAGTTCTCTGCTACAACCTAATATACCATGTACGTTTTGACACTTTTCAAACATGAGACATTTGTCTGTATTTATCTATTTTGTGTACAATCTGTAGATCAGACCGACAGCACAGCACCCAAGCTGAAGGCAGTGTCAGACAGTGTCTTGTTTGGAAAGCTCTCTGAATTTAAATACCTGCAAAAACAATACATGTTATTCTCCATCACTCCTGATACAAAGAGGTCAGATGTTTTTTTATTGTGTTTTAGACTTTTAGACCAATTTAATTTTGTCACAGGTATTGATATAAACAAGCCAACTGGTTTCACAGGGACTCACATAGCTATGCATAGCTAGTGCATACCAAAGGCATCAGAACCGTAAAGGCATTTTTTTTTACAATTTCTCAGATATATCCCCAACAATCAGGCAGTATCATTTATTGTCTGCAATGTGGAGTTTCTTTTTTCTAAATGTTTAAATTTACCAAATATTAAAAATATTAATTTCAGACTTTTCTCATTGTACATGCCGTACTACAGTAGTCATTTTGATTTTTTGGTAATGCCTGTGTGATGCGCTAGCTATGCATAGCTGTGACATTGGCTTGCTTACATTGACTCAACAAATTAAATTGGTCTAAAGCACAATAAAAAAAAACGGAAAAAAAGTTGTTTGACCTATTTGTACCGGAAGTGATGTAGAATGACGTTCCGAATACACTGTACAGGTCTACACAAAAACTGTTTTGAAAAGGCCCTAATAATTTAGGACAGTTAAATATAAGATTACCCTCCAGGACTTGGCCACATATTACATAACCTGGTCGATTCTTGATAACCTGGTCGATTCCTGATTTGAGAGTTCAAGGCACTACTTGTTCAATGTTTTCGGTAATTCAAATTCATGCACTGTGACTGATGCAGTCAGCAGTGGGTATCTATTATAGAATTTATGCATATACCTTTTCTGCGCGTCCAATCCCCATAAGCGTATCTGCCTATCATACAGGGCAGCTTCGTCTTCCGTCAGGGTCAAAGAATCTTGTTCAACCATGGTTACAAGCATTGAAAACGGTTATTGTACGGTTCGACCGTCTGAGCGATAAACAAAGATAAATGACACAACGTAGCGCGCGTTGACACGAGGACCGGAAAACGAATAGTCGTTTGAAAGAAATAATTTTATTGGTCGGATTCTGGAAACTGACCAATGACCATACACGTAACATGTCGATTCCGTCAACATTACACTAGAAGCCGGAGTTACCGAAGATGGTGTTGCTGGAAAATGACGCGGTTTGTAATCTTGTATTAGACGCACTTATATGTATTTTTATGTACACTTATAGTATAAATATGTGATACTAAAGGTCATTTTGTCTGTGTTTCAGTTTTTGACCGAACTAACGAAGCTGTTTCAGAAGTCCAAGTCATCTGGTTCTCTCAACATCACGATGAAGAAATGTGCGTACTTCCCGAGTGACATATGGCTTCGCAGTTTTTCTAATTATCGTTATTAAACAACTCAAGTCTCGCAGTCTTTGTGACTTCTAAGATATATAATAATAGCACATACTTGTTCAATAAAACGATTGGTGTATTAACAAATCAATTTTTTTTGTTTTGGGATGTGAATGAAAATGTTGAACATCGTCGACGTTATCGAGGATAACGAAGAATAAAATTAAGTAACGAGTTAAATATTAATGAAAAAATAATATTTTATTTAATAATGCATATACACATATTATGATGTGATTATGTCAATGAGAAACTGAAATAGGACTTTGTAATTACATCATATTCATGACTACCATTGGCACGACTGGTTGTGACACCAAACAAATAGATCAGCATTCAATAAATAGCTCAAGTGACAATGGTCTGTTATTGGAAAACACTTTCAAATGTTCTTTTATTTTCCCAAAAAATATTTATGTTAGCTCAAAGATTCATATTCAACGGATAGAGATTCTCAACTCTAGCACATGTATCACATTAAAATTCCTCCTTCCATCAGTCCGTCCATCTGTTTATATGTCCTCCCTCCCTCCCCTATATTCATGTGGTTGTGTAATGGGTATGCTCTCTACTTGCACTTGCAGATGATGGCAGGACAAAGCCAAAGCCGCGGGAAGGCCACACACAGGTGCCCGATGCAGCTGAGCACAAGTGTCTCATCCGAGCTACGCTGGCCAACAAGAAGCTTAGTACAGTGGTAAGTGTGAAACTATAGCCGGAGAACGCATGCCTGATCCATAAAACCAAGAATAAATTCACACGGTTTCCAAAATGAAGATAATCCAATAAATGCACACTCCTTCTGATCATTTATTTGTCGATAACAAAATTAGACTTAATAAAGTATTACAGTGTCTTTGATATCTGATTTATAGGACCCAATCCTGTTAAGATTGATTGTGGTACTTTACAAGATATGATGCAGTACCGTGTTATTATTTCATTGCAGGAACTGCAGGTAGAGCCTTTTGACAAACCAAACCCATCAAATCCCCAAATGAATGTGTAAAAACTCAAAATCTGTTAATCATCCCCGCTCTATCATGTACATAATATTTTGGACCCATTCTAGCAAAACAGATATGGGTGCACAAACAAGTGAACAGAACTGAAGTTTTATAACATCGAAACAAATGGTGAAATGGCTTGCCAGTTGACACCTGTCCTTACCTACTTTGCTAGGGAAAATGTTTGCAGTCTTGAATAAAAATTGTGCCTTTTAATGTTTAGTAGACATACAACTTACATGGAAGCCATTCACTTCAACCACAACCATTATTGGCCATTTTTTTATTTTAATTGATAAACTAGTGTCCCTTTAGATATTTATTTAATAAATACTAATTGATTTAATTTGTGTTAGTAGCAGTTGTGCAATTGCTAGTAAATAATGATTTGTTAAAGGGGGGCTGAAACGCTTTAACAATCATTGTTTAAATATAAGAACATACCAAGATCGTTGGGACAAGACAAGCCATAAGGGTTCTAGTGACCACTGAATTTGTGTGTTATGTCTTGTATTTTATTATGTCCACTGTTTGCATGCTGATACAGTTTTGCTGAGATTTATATAAAATAGACATCTTTTTCATAAACTGTTGATTCTTTGGGTGACAAAAGTTGTAATTATCACAGTACAGAATAAAATTTACCTGGGTAGTGATAACAGAAAATCATAACTACCGGTACATCATTGGCCTAGTTAAGACTTAAGAAACATCTTTATGAAACAGCAACTTTGTGAAACAACTTCTGTAGTGCTTATGTCCTTTCAAGGTTTTAGAGTTGCATGAGACAAAACCATTAGACATAATCATAAACAATATATTCCATATAGTAATAAAGGTTTATGCTTTTTCTTTTAGGTTAGTCAGAGGGACATGAACAAATTTCAGTTGGTAAGTATTAATTAAATTGTGGTGAAGGAATATAAAGCAGAATGCTTGCATTCGTTTTGGTGTTGTTTTTTTGGTGACTGACCGTGTTTGCATTTTGAGTATTAAAGTTTAGTGAAATTTTGCATGCAAAATATTTTTATCTATAAACATTTGATAAAGCTATAATCATGTATACATTTTAAAAGATTTTTTTATATTTTATGTATAACAGCTTATACATCTATACATAGAATGTTTCTGCTGATGCATATAGTAAATATAAAAATGCAATTGTTGATAAACTACTCTATGTATCTGGTACTCTTATGTTAATTTCACCTTGTATTATTCTTGGATTTTTCACGACATACTAAGATATAATAATTATAATGACTGGGAGTGGCTATAGAAATTTATTTAAAAAAATAAAAGCAACAACACTTTGTTAATTTTATTAATTGCAATTGATTTGGTGAATTGCAACAACATGGCAGTACAATAAAAAATAAATTAAGATAATTAACCCCTATTGTGAATAAGTTTGCAGAAAAACATAAAATATGATATATATATTATTAATATATTTATGTTTATTACTGTCACTGCAGTGTTGCTAGTATTAGTGCTTCGTTTCTAATTTCATATATATAGTAATTATTTAAAAAAATATAATTTAATGTGTAAATACATATATAAGTTAATTTATACATAGAATATTCTACACAGTTTTTATCACAGCGTATCACTACTTTATATTTGAGTACTTTCATCATTATTTAATAAGTATCCGCATATTTATTATCACAACGTCTAGTTATTTACATATATGTACACACCCGTGAACGGGACAGACGTCCAGGATTTGATGGTGTTAAAATTTAGTTTTATTATTATTATTAAAAACGAAATTATTTACAATATAAAATGCAGTGAATACAGTGAACAACAACTGGATTTGCTGCCAAAAATCCTAAAGTGATGTTAGATGGAGGCGGATTTATTGATCTCTGCTGCTGTTTGTGTCAGGCATACGCCAACGTTCTGAAGGCAAACATGGATGGACTGAAGAAGAAAGAGAAGACAAAAGGAAAGAGCAAGACCAAGACCAACAAGGCAGTGTAGGAACGTTGGTGCACATGATGACTGACTGTCATCTCGAAGACTTGTTGACCACACTGACATCACACAGGTCACATGACATTAACCAATACAGCTGCATCCATTGATGGGGGGTCTGAACTAGGTCATTGTAGGAACCCCACGAGGGCAACACAATATCACATCCCCGGTTTTAGAGGCCCCAAAACAGCTGTCAGATCAATGTCAGGGTTGGTCTATGTGTATGAAGGCCCTTTGCAGTGTGAGACTGGCACAGGCAATGTGCTTTCAGGTTGAGTTGAAGAATTGTTGATAAGTACCAAAGACATGATACCATTGCTGTCTTAGTCCTGTGTGTGTACTTATGAATTAGTTGGCAGTGATGCTGCAAGTTCAACCAGTCTCACTTATGTCTAGTGTATGTTTTTCGTTTCACAGAGTGAAAGGAAAAATTCTGAAAATTACTGCATGGTCAGTACTTGTTGAGGAATATTTAAAACTTGACTAAGTCTAGGTTAAACTACTTTTAAATAGCAGAAAACCTGGATTTGGTTTTACGAAGCATTTGTACATAAGAAACATTGTATGAAGGAACTTTACAGTTACAACATTTTTGTAACAATGCAAGTCTTCCAAGGCTGTTTCCAGGAATGTTCCTGTGGAATATCTTGTGGTACAAATACGTCGTGAAATCGACTCCTGAACATTATGAGATTTGTGTGTGATGAACTATTTGTGTCAGCCGTTTAGAGTATCCACACATATTTTATGTTTTTGTTACTGCATTGTATTGTTATATTTATATATGGGATATCCTATATTTGTGCGTATTAATTAGTTTTTGTGTGAAGATTCAGCTGTTGTATGCTTCATGCAAATGTATGTGTATTGTGCGTGCAAATCAGTTTAAAAATTATGTTTTATACTGAAATCATGTGTAAGAATATACCACCACTACTAGTGTAAACAACGAAAGAAAGTGGTATACCGGTAATAATGTTAAACTTCTGTTAGCTGTTTCACTTGGTCTGTATTTCCTTCTGCTCGTAAAGAATCTGCTGCATACACCATTGTATTAGTGTACGCCATTTTGAGACAAAGGTTCCAGTTGCAGGAACGTAGTTCTGCATGGAGTGGTCGTGTCTCCTGCATGAGTTATATCCATGTTTACAACACACAAAGTCATATCAGCTGTCATATAGTCTTGCACATGCACCCATAATTGTGTGGCTACTGTTCACGGGAATGGGCAGTTTTCAAAGAAGATTGCAGTCTCGTGAAATGCCTTGCGGGTGACACAGGAACTAGATACTAATGGTGCCTATGTATTGATGCAGTGACATGGCGCATTTTAGATTTGATTTTTTTCATCTATTTTTGTCGATGTATGTGTGTGATGTTCTAATGGTTTGTGCAGATGTAAGGTTCATTCATTTGCAAGCACGGACTAGACAGGTGCGTGGTTTGTAAATAAAGTTGTTATCATGTACACTGTTTTTCTGACTTATGGCCCCTTGTTGCAGCCTATAAAACCATGAATAGTAGTAACATAGAGGCAACATTGAAACTAACATACTATTTTCATTATTTTGTAAAAATGAAACAGATTAATGCAATGCTCATTGAATCTGGCCTTGGCGGGGCAGGAACCAGGTTGGGCTTATCAACTACTGCTTAGTCTGATGATCTGTGCACCATGCCCAACCTTGCTACCTGTCTGCGGTGCTGGTGGGTAGGCACTTAAAGTCTTGTTGGTGACAGTGGATATGTTGTACTTGGGAACCAAGAACGGGGCGGCTTTTCTCTAAACTTAATCTTGTCAGTGTAGCACTGACAAGATCAACAACATCGCCGTAGACACCTGGGATGCTCTTGCACAAGATCGACAACAATGGAGGCAGGCCATTCACAAAGGAAAGAGTCATATTGAAGAAAAGATGTCACAAAAATACCAACATGATCACAATCTCCGCCATGGCTTTCCTGATGCTTCTGCCCCATCACCTGTTCAACTGTGGAAGAAGTTTTTCAGCTCAGATAGGACTAATATCTCATCGATGAGCAAATACCCTCACTAATGTCATCATCGGGCGCAATGGACAGCAGAGACAGACAGTAGCACTGGCTGGAGTATGTCTGCGGTCTGCACAGTCCCTTACTGTGCAGACATACCCCAGTATGGGACGAAGAAGGGGCTTGTTACTGGTAGAAGTATTAGATCTTGTTGGCTTTAGTACAGATGTTGATGTGACCAGCCAGGCTCTTGGTAATGTTGACATACTTAGCAGCTGTGGCAAATGCCAAAACAACAGTGATGGAATTGGCATTGGAACTCTGAATGAAGTTGTTCTAATACATATGACAGGGAGAGCGATACATTTCCCTGTGAGGAAATTGGTAAAACAATGCTTGACTTTGACCTCAAGTTGAGCACATGTACTACAGACTACCCTACAGCCACCATATTCAATCATGGTCAGTACTAGAATTGTGGATAATCCTATACGTAGTAAGTTTCAGATTATCCTAAATAATGCACACATGACGTGTTTGTGTAATACGGTATGCTGTTAGAAACGTTTTGATTCTTTTTGGCTAAATAACTAAATGTGGTTTTTGACAACTGGTGAAAGAATATAAATGTGACAATCAAGTGGCGCTATCTTCCCCTGTTTTAACCCAAACATCCTTTTTATTTGATCACCATAAGAATGTAAGTGTATTTTTCATGGTTAGATAAGAAAGACTGTAAATTTGTATTGAATTGTGTGGCAACATATTTATACAGTTGCACTCTACTCTATATGGTGCTGTACATTACAATATATGGCTGTGAAAAGTTGAAAAAAGCATTAAATGAAATACAATATAAATAATTATTGATATAAAAAGGTAAAACTAAAATGTTTAGACTGATCACTTCAGATTTATCTCGATATGACAGATCTCTACTACAAAATAGATCCAGGCTCAAGGGTATTTGCAGATTAAGCATATTTGAGGCATGAAGAAATTATTTCCAACCGGGTATATATATTATATACACCCGCTATTTATATAATTGGAGTTCTTCATAGTATTGTGATAACACCAGCAATCAAGGACACATTTCATAGTTTTGAGGGGTGCATGGTAAGTTAATAGGTTAAGATAAATTTGTTTTTCAGTTAAGTTATTTGTAAACTTATGGTTGGAAATAATAATTCAAATCAAGTAAAAATGAAAACAAATATAAATACATAGTTTGGATAAAATAATGGAATAATATGAAATAAATATTTAAAATGTAAACAGTAAGCACATATATGTGTTTATATGTGCTTATATAAACACACACAGACACACACATACATAATTATATACATATAAAATGTATTATATGCCTACTGTTTACATTTTAAACATTTATTTCATACTATTCCATTATTTCATCCAAACTATTTATTTATATTCTTACATACCTTCATCCTACTACTGCATAATTTTTCTATATACAGATGTATTGTGTTTTCAACAGTTTTGGTCAATGCAAAATACAATGCACCAAACCGAAACGCCAGCGTTAGTATAAATTATAGTGCGTCTTTATTACAAGTTGTTGACAGCCCTCTGATATGCAAATACTCCTGAATTATGTCTTCTTCCACAAACGAAACTCATTAAAATCGGTCATGTCGGCAAAGTTACCAAACAATTAACTGTTTACACAAAATTATAATTATAAATCAAGAAATATATGAAATATGAAGACAAACTCGAACTTCTGTATCTCTTACGCAGGCACATGTGATTTGTTTATGTCCATTGACCTATGACATTACCCACAATTAATTGCGGCAACGGAAACTCCGAACTGGCTATCGTCGAGACTTTATAAATATATTTTCCACTATCTTTCAAATTATACTATATGTACTTGAAATTGATACATTTATGGTATGCTATATATGTATCTCGCAATACAACATTTTACATTCGATATTGATTTTCGAGGACGTAATTTTGCAAGGGGAAATCCCTTCGGTCATGTTCTGCGGAGCCCGCCGAGTGATGACAGAAACGTCCAACGAGGAAGTTGTAAAACTTGTATTGTATTTGTTTATGTATCCTTTTCAGTAATTATGGCTAAATTTTTCAAGAATATTAAAGGTATAGCAAGGAAAATTGAAAAGTCTAGTGGCAAAGATAAACAAGGGGGAACCCCAGCCAGCGCGAAGAAGTTGAATCTGGACAGTTTGTTGAAAGAAGACGACCTGAATCGTTCCAGTGATCTGCAGTATAAATGGTTTCACAAGAGTTGCAACAGGAGGCGAGCCGAAAGTGCTCTTTCCCAAGGTATAGCTGTCGTATAAATTATTATCACTCATTATATACGCGTGTCACTGTCAGCAGGCCAACAACTGAATGTTGTTAATACCGAGGTAATAATATACTATATTAATCATAATGTGATGTGTGCATGTGACCACCCATGCATACCCAACCAATAAGTATATATATATATATATATATATATATATATATATATATATATATATATATATATATATATTATTACTTTTAGTCATTGTTATACGACTTACTATGATATAAAATTTGTTACATGGCTTAGTTGAAATCCCTCTCAGTACATACACCCAGAGAGCACACACCTATACTGTGCTACAGTAGAACATTTAACTGCTAGATGCAGAGAGCACCCATACAACTAATGCCATGGTCCAACTAACGTTCCCGGAGACACGCCTATGAGCACTTCTTCTTTATAGCCATAATAGAACCTTGGAACAAACTGTAACAGCCTAAACAATAATTGCTCCCTCAATCTCCAGAGGCTGTAAGCAGTGCCTTAATTGACAGCTTAAAGAGGGACTGTATAGGATGGACGATTGGCCGGATTACACCACCAGGTCATCTGGTGGTGATAGAAGCTGTTAGTTGAGCCAGTCACGGTCTCTAAATGGAGCACGAGACATTTCCTGGAAGTAAACATGACATATTTATCTCAGATATGCTCATGACGAATGGGCATGACAATGTTCTTTATCTGGACATCTAGATATTTTAAGTGGTTGGAAAATGCTGCCACCTCTCAGAGCCTGCTTAATTGAGGCTACTGTTGGTCAAACATTGCTGTTTGGAGCGGATAAGCTGATCCAATACAGTATCGTGACCACTGATTTTTACCTGCACAATTTTTTTTTAACTTTCAACATGATTAATTTTTTAATCAGCACTGCCCCACACTTTAACTTGTGCACACCATCCACAAAATTGACATATTTTATGGTAGTGGATTACTGGATGTATAGGCAACGGTTGGTTCCGATCTTGAATGACAGTGCAATTGGTCATTTTATAATTTGTGTGACTTTTGTGCCAAATGGTCGTACAAGCATTTTTTCATAAATGATGGATACTGTTACAAGCACTTGTATAGAATTCGGACCCACCTCAATTTTTTCATTATAACTGTATCTTTGCCAATATTTGATACTTCACTTTGTTAATTTAATCATTCAAGGCATATTTGTGTTTTATAAACAAAGCATTTTAGCAGACGTTTGAGGTCGAAAAGACAGTGCGGTCGGCATAAACAAACTGTTTATCGCTCATTCCATGTGCATGGCGCAGTATCACACGGCCACTGTGCTTGCGGCTGGCACAAATCGGGGCCAAATCAGAACATTATGTGGGTCTCAAGATGCAATATTTGTAAAACATATATATATCCCAGGGAATGCTGATTTATTAGGGTTAGGATTAGAGTTAATGTGAGGTATCCAAATATACAGTTATTATGGCACACTTGAAGTGGGTCCGAATTCTACATAAGTGCCCTATTATATTTCAGTGTTTGAAGTTTTGTATAACAGATACCATTTTAAGATATTTAATTTTCGTTCTACGGAATCTCAACTAAAATATAACTGTGGTGGCTACTATGGTAGTAACATTCAGGAGTCCCCATGTTCCTCTCTGTAACTGTATAAAATGAGTACTATTATTGAATGTTTTTACAGTTTGGATAAATAAATCCACTTCTTCTTACAAACCAGATAAAATATGGCTCACATTTATTCGTAGATATAACTGAAAGAATCCCTTTCAGCAATGTTGTTAGCCCCTGTTACAGTAGTCAACATGTTCTTGCCTAAAAATGCCATGTAGATTGTATAGATCAATGTTCTCTGATGTATGTGTGTAGATCATATGTATGTAGATATAGTTATACAGTTATGTAGATATATTTCTTGTGCAGATGGAAAACGCGACGGCATGTTCTTGGTACGAGACAATGCAGCATTAGCCAGAAACTTTGTGCTGTCGTTTGTCTGCTATGGAAAGGTGGAACACTATCACATCAATGAGAACCCCCAGGCACCATGGGTCTACAGTCTGGACAGTGGACCACCTATGGATGGTAGGTGGTGGCTTAGCCATTGTCCAGTTGCCAGAATGTGCCCGGACAGGCACAGTCCAGTGGCTCCCAAGTCTATTCACTGTTTTGCACTTCTGATAAATACGTATTGGAACCTCGAACGTAAGATTTTAAGATGACAGCCAGAAACTGCATGTCAGCGATACGGCATGCAACATACAAGGGCTTTTGTTTTGTTTTGTTTGTTATCACAGGGAAAACAGATTTATTTTTTGTTCTGTTCTGTTCTGTTCTGTAGCATTTCATCTAAATTTGCATATACATATTTGAGTGTATTTTTGTTGTACACAAGAAATTTGTAGTTCACTATGCTTTTGTAAGGGTATCTCAGGGCCTCCCCAAAAGCAGTATGTTAATATTTTGCCTGTTTCTGCCTGTACTTGCGGCTGCTCTCACGACCCAACCTCCTGCTGTTGTCCACACCAGGGCACCAGTGAAGCTGGACATTCCCTGCCTCCTATTGTTGCACGGAGCAGCTTGACTAATTGCTCTCTGGCAGCAGTGGCAGGGACTGTATCATTACTGCAGTAGATCCCTGTTTGCCTACTTGTTTTAAATATTTCTTCATAACTAATATTTTTTTATTAATGCAAGTAGTGTTTATTTTGATATTTGTTTAATTATCTTTAAAATGTAGTAGATACTGGTTAAAGATATATTGTGTAGGAGTCAGATTTCGCTGACGTTTCTCTCTGTGCAGGTCTTGATGTCATTGTGGAACACTACCGTAGTACGGCCGATGGTCTGCCCACCACACTGACCACACCGGTCAAGGGAGACTTCCCCCCTCCTCTCAGTGTCCAGTGCGGCTACACCAACGTTCTGCACAAGGCAATAATGGATGGTGAGGTTACGTCGGGGTGTCCCTACATCATACTTCCAGGTGTCCCTACATCATACTTCAGGGTGTGCCTACATCATACTTCAGGGTGTCCCTACATCATACTTCAGGGTGTCCCTACATCATACTTCAGGGTGTCCCTACATCATACTTCAGGGTGTCCCTACATCATACTTCAGGGTGTCCCTACATCATACTTCAGGGTGTCCCTACATCATACTTCGGGTGTCCCTACATCATACTTCAGGGTGTCCCTACATCATACTACCGGGTGTCCCTACATCATACTTCAGGGTGTCCCTACATCATACTTTAGGGTGTCCCTACATCATACTTCAGGGTGTCCCTACATCATACTTCAGGGTGTCCCTACATCATACTTCAGGGTGTCCCTACATCATACTTCAGGGTGTCCCTACATCATACTCAGGGTGTCCCTACATCATACTTCGGGTGTCCCTACATCATACTCAGGGTGTCCCTACATCATACTTCCCGGGTGTCCCTACATCATACTTCAGGGTGTCCCTACATCATACTTCAGGGTGTCCCTACATCATACTTCAGGGTGTCCCTACATCATACTTCAGGGTGTCCCTACATCATACTTCAGGGTGTCCCTACATCATACTTCAGGTGTCCCTACATCATACTTCAGGGTGTCCCTACATCATACTTCAGGTGTCCCTACATCATACTTCAGGGTGTCCCTACATCATACTTCAGGGTGTCCCTACATCATACTTCAGGGTGTCCCTACATCATACTTCAGGGTGTCCCTACATCATACTTCAGGGTGTCCCTACATCATACTTCAGGGTGTCCCTACATCATACTTCAGGGTGTCCCTACATCATACTTCAGGGTGTCCCTACATCATACATCAGGGTGTCCCTACATCATACTTCAGGGTGTCCCTACATCATACTTCAGGGTGTCCCTACATCATACTTCAGGGTGTCCCTACATCATACTCAGGGTGTCCCTACATCAATCAGGGTGTCCCTACATCATACTCCCGGGTGTCCTACATCATACTTCATGGTGTCCCTACATCATACTTCAGGGTGTCCCTACATCATACTTTAGGGTGTCCCTACATCATACTTCAGGTGTCCCTACATCATACTCAGGGTGTCCCCACATCATACTTTAGGGTGTCCCTACATCATATTCGGGGGGTCCCCACATCATACTTTAGGGTGTCCCCACATCATACTTCAGGGTGTCCCTAATCATACTTCAGGGTGTCCCTACTCATACTTCAGGGTGTCCCTACATCATCTTTAGGGTGTCCCTACTCTACTTTGGGTGTCCCCACATCATCTTTAGGGTGTCCCCACATCATACTTCGGGTGTCCCCACATCATACTTTAGGGTGTCCCTACATCATACTTCAGGGTGTCCCCACATCATACTCAGGGTGTCCCTACATCATCTTTAGGGGGTCCCCACATCATCTTCAGGGTGTCCCCACATCATCTGGGGGGTCCCTTCATCTTCAGGTGTCCCACATCATACTTTTGGTGTCCCTACATCATACTTTGGGTGTCCCTACATCATACTTCGGGGTCCCTACATCATACTTGGGTGTCCCTACATCATACTTCAGGGGCCCCACTCATATTTTAGGGTGTCCCTACTCATACTTCAGGGTGTCCCTACCATACTTCAGGGTGTCCCTACCATACTTTAGGGTGTCCCTACTCATACTTCGGGTGTCCCTACATCATACTCAGGGGGTCCCTACATCATACTTCGGGGGTCCCTACATCATACTTCAGGGTGTCCCTACATCATACTTCAGGGTGTCCCTACATCATACTTTAGGGTGTCCCTACATCATACTTCGGGTGTCCCTACATCATACTTCGGGTGTCCCTACATCATACTTTAGGGGGTCCCTACATCATACTTCAGGGTGTCCCCACATCATACTTTGGGTGTCCCTACATCATACTTCAGGGTGTCCCCACATCATACATCAGGGTGTCCCTACATCATACTTCAGGGGGTCCCTACATCATACTTCAGGGGTCCCTAATCATACTTCAGGGTGTCCCTACATCATCTTTAGGGGGTCCCTACATCATACTTTGGGTGTCCCCACATCATCTTTAGGGTGTCCCTACATCATACTCGGGTGTCCCCACATCATACTTCAGGGTGTCCCTACATCATACTTTAGGGGGTCCCTACATCATACTCAGGGTGTCCCTACATCATACTTCAGGGTGTCCCTACATCTACTTTAGGGGGTCCCTACATCATACTCAGGGGGTCCCTACATCATACTTCAGGTGTCCCTACATCATACTT